>JAEIFK010000454.1:18625000-19040000 GCA_018901825.1 Drosophila funebris | reverse complement strand
GACAGAAAAATTGAAGGAGATTAAGAAAAAAGAGCGATTATAATAAAATTCTATAAATGTATATAGATATAATGTATAACGTATATATATATGAATATGCTGCAACTGCATATGTATCATACATATGTACTTTACATACCAGCGTATCCCTGACGTTTGCTATCTCGCTCGCACACATGTTCTTCATGATCTTCAGAAAACAAAAATTTCTTTTCTGAATAGCTTTCATATTTATTAAACGATCTTCATGAAACATTCCGGATTGTTTCATGAGGCTAAGTTTTTCGATTAGCATGAGAGGAGTGTGATAATATGATATAAGCTTGATCCGCCATAGTGACAGACGGATGGACTCATTTCAATCAACTCGTCTATTGATACCAATCAAGAATATATATATTTTATAGGGTCTACACTTTATAAGATTTGCCACGCCTCCTTCTGCCTGTTGCATACATTAGCACAAAGCTATTACACCCATCTTATAGACATTATTAATGGTATAAGCATATTTAAGTGGAACTCTTAATGCATTATGAAAAGACTTGGAGATAAATGTCAAGAGAAAGTGAAAGCTAACAAAATGGCGATAAAAAAGAGTAATATTATGTTAGAGGAGCATACGTATAAAGCAATTCTAGATATATCTATTATAAGTTATATGTATCTCATATAAGATATAACTTGCTAATTGAATTGTTCACATTTTGTATTCTTCACATTAAATATAGAGATATTCGAGCATTATTTGACTAATATGAAGAGGTTAAGTAAATCTAACTGCGTTGTTCAACACTGAAATCGAAAACCGCAACTGACAAAGTTGTATTCTAAAGCATATTACGTATACGTCTCATTGCCACAATTGGCTATTGTTTTTACAAGAGACTCAAACAGCCACTCACAGGCAGACAGTTGAAATGTCTGAATGTTCATAGTTATATGTAGTCCGTATATCTTGATGTATATACATTATATATATACAAAAGATATGCATGTATATCTATGTACATAGACTGTGATAACTGTGTGTGTTGGTTATTTCATACATAAAGTAAGCAAAATCAACGCGACAATGCGTTTTAATATGACTTTTGTATACCGTTTAAGTAACTTTGAGAGCAACCAAGCTGTGCCTCAGCTCATCTCAACTCATCTCAATAGTTTGGACGGTCAGTGTAGCAATCTCTCTATAGATGTGTGTGTGTGTGTGTGCTATCGTTGTAGCTGTAGTTGTAGTTGTAGCTTGCGCAAGTTGCTCTGCACCCAACGAACAACGGCATGACACGGACAATTTAAGATTTATCCGAATTAATCATGTTTCCCAAAAAAAAAAAAAAAAAGAAACACACTAATCTATGCTAATACATATTTTATCATGTGTTTTACAAGTCTCTCTATGTAAAGTGCACATATACGTAGCTGAAATGGAACCTAAAACCAATTTGCTACAACTAAATATATTATATTGTGTGTTTCTGTCTTTGTTTCAGATTATATTAAATATGATTGAGTTTTCTACAAAAGTTTTTTTCATCTATAGAATGCTATAGTTCAATTAAAGTAAATCAAAGGATTTCTATAAAAAAAAAGAAGTATTTTTTGTACAAATTTCTCAAACTAAATCTTTCTAGTTTCTGTCTTAGCTTTAGGCCTTAGGCGTCTGTTATTATATATTATTATATGAATTATATAGATAATATATAGATGCTATAGGATTTTCCATTTAAATAGCTTGGCACGAAGGTCCAACTCATTCAACATTCAAGTTCTTTGCTTACTATTTAGTTTTGCTGTCAACTGTTCACATTTGTTTAGAAAGTTGTTGCCTTAGAAATATCCATAGTTCATATAATATATACTTCCTAACTGAACTGATCTATGAAATATAGCTACAGTTATTTGCATAATTATATGGTCCAGAAGTTGATATACAAATCCAGCAACTGTTCTAGAAACTATCGAATGAAACAGTACCAGGAAATATGTAAGGAAACCAAGCGCTCACTTGACTACATTCAAGAGCTGTGCTGATATAATCTTTTGCATCTTCTGCCCTAATTGATCCATTTCAACGTGATCCATGAGTTGCACTTTTGCAGTTGCGTGTTGTGAAATCTGTTTATTTTTTTTTTCTGGCTTAATTGATATTTTTCGTTTTTTTTTTTTTGTATATTGACGTTGACGCTTGAATGCGTTGCAACAAAACGTTTGCATAACAATGCCCAAGATAGATAGATAGATATATATATATAATCTAGAGATAGCTAAAGATATAATTAGAAAATTTTAAGCACGCAGCTTTTTAAGCTATGATTACAAAATAGAAAAAAAAAAAAAAAAAAAAAAAATTTGATTGCATTTGATTGCATTAATGTTGTTAATTTTTGCGCTTAATTTTCTTTGAGCAACAAACACAACAAGAACAGCAAAAACAACAGCAACAGCAACTGCAAGCAGGCAAACGTATGCTTAATCAGATTGCGCATACGCCGCATTGTACGGCACATACAGAAATACAGATACAAATGAAGTCATCTATAAAAATTAAGTTTTCCGCAACAAAATACCAAAAAAAAAAAGCAAAAAAAGAAATAAATAAACTAACTAAACAATAGTCACAACAGAAACAACAACAACAGTCTATTTTTTTTTCCTTTTTTTATTTTTTTTATTTTGTTGTTTGTTTCTTTGCTTTTTGTTGGGCTCTCTTCTTTTTTCTTTTTTCTTTTTTATTTTTTATTCTTTTTTTTTGTGCATAGTAAATGTCATTAAGTTTCACTTAATGAGCCAATTTAGACAATTGATCCATATGCTTTAGTTTACGCGACACACACACACACACAGACACACAGACACACACACACACACACATGCGCATATAAATAGATTATGTATGCATGTGTGTGTGGGTGTATGTGAATGCGTGTGTGTGTTCTCGTGTGTGTGTGTGCATATGTGTGTGTGTGTGTTTGTGTGTGTGTTTGAGTGTGTGGAAACGAGGGAAAACGCGCAGATACAAAAAAGAAATCATTTCTAACCGACGACGACTTTATATATATAATATATATATATATATAGCTGTAGTATATATGTACATATATATATATATCTATATAAATAAATATATATATATATATGTAACATATGACGTCACTGTTTAATACACACACACACACACACACACACACTAATCATGTAATTTGTTTTAATTGTTTGATTCGCTTTGATTTTGCCGCATAACAAAAAGGACAAAAAAAATATCATAATTGCTCTCAACTTTTCATAATTTTAAACAAATTAATTAAATTAGTATTAATTGATGCACGTTTTATGCATTTGCATGTACTATTTATAACACTTTTGAGTTGTTCATTTGCTTATTAAAAGTGGTTTTTGAGTTTTGGTTTTTTAGTTTTCATAGATTTAAGATTTTAGTTGTAGGTTTTACTTGTAGATTTAAGTTTTAGTTATAGTTTTAGTTTAAGGGTTCTTTATTCTTTTCTATTTTTCTTCTTTTTTTTCTTATTTATTTTATTTTTTTTTTTTTTTTTTGATTTATTTTAGTAATTTTGTACCCGTACCCGTAGTGCTGCTAAGACCCCAATAGTCTTCCATTGCTGCACGGTGTTGTAGTGGTGATGGACACTCGTAAACTGCGCTGCGGCCGCTATATGAAACGCAATCTCAATCTCAATCTCTGTCGCTTCCACTTCAATGGTGTTGATTTGCCCGCTTTAGCCTCGGCCTCGGCTTTAGCCGCAGCACACACACCTACACATGCAGCTCAAGAGCTATATACACCTACACAGTGTCACTAACAAATACACACACACACACACATATACATTGACAACGCATGTAAGCCTGTTTCTTGTTGTTGTTATTGTTGTTCTTGTTTTTGTTCTTGTTCTTGTTGTACACAAGTATAAACGCGCGTTATTTTCAATTGTCGTGAAGATCTCTTGCAATGTTCATGGCGGGGGGTCGGAAGGTGGCAAATTTAAAGCACAAGGCGCGGCGTGGCGCGACACTCATACACACCCACACAAACAATCCTCGGCATCAGCATCGGCATCCACAATGTATGTGTGAGTGTATGCGCGTATGTCTGTGTGTGTGTCTCACTTAATGCATTTCGCGTTGTCGCGGCGCGTTTTAAAGACACAAAATGCCAAAAAGGCAAAGGCATAAATCAAGGGGCAATCATAAAATAGCCGCCGCCACTGTCCGCCATACGCCTGCGCTAAGCTACAGCTTCTCCTGTTATTCTGCTCTTCTGCTCTTCTGCTCGTCTGCTTCCTCCTCTTATTCCTTATTCTTTGGCACTCAGAGCTGTTACAGTTTTATGCCAGTGTGTCTATTGCTATCTCACTTTCGCGCTCCTCGCCTCGTGCCAGTCACGTACTCTCACTTAAGCGCTGTCACTTGCTCGTCTGTGTGTGTTTCTCTTTTGCTTCACATATACAGCACACACAATAACAAACAAAAAATAAAATAAAAATGAAACCAACAACAAAAATAACAATAACAATAGGCAAAAAATGTCAATCCAGAATCCAATCCGATTGCTCAGTTGCCGTTGCGCATCTTTCACATTTCTTTATGCTCGCTTATGCATATGCATGTATGTGTGTGTGTGTGTGTGTGTGTGTGCACATGTACACATAACAGGGTTTGCATGTATTTATAGTCTAGGCTTTGATTTGATTTTTGTTTTTGCATTTGCGTTTGCCGTACTTTTTGCTTTGATTTGCTGTTTTGTTTTTAGTTTTTTTTTTTTTTTTTTGGATTTGGCTTTGGCTTATTTTTTCTATATATTGTCTTGATGCCGCCGACGTTGACGTTAAACTGATTCGATGTTTCGGATAGCGCTTTAGTCGAAACTGAGCATCGAATTTTTTTGCCGAGCTTGATTTTTTCTATAGAGCATCAGTCGTTGCCGTGTTCTGTTGTATGCACATACATACACTACATACGTGCAGTCACTATACTACAATTCAGACATACATACATACATATGTACGTACATATGCATGTAAATATGTATTTAATTCTGTACACTGCTTATATACAGTTTAACTAACTATAGAGCATTTACTTGTCACACACACAAACCGATCGCATGCTATCCACACACACATACACACACCCATCTATCTATCCGTATATGTCTGTGTGCCCGCATTATTGTTGTTGTTGTCGTCGGCCAGTCTCCAGTTTCCTCACAACGAGTGAGCAATCGTATTCAGTATTTTTTTTTTTACACCCACCATCCACGATCCAATACGATCCAATGCGATCAGGCAAAGGTCATGTCATGGTACAGCGACTAACTAATTATGTTCTACAATACAAACAGCTCGTGCCATCATCAAAGAAAGTCCGCTTGGGCTTGGCTCCAGCAACAACAACAACAGCAACAACAATTTTCATTCTTTTACACACACATACATACATAAATAGTACTACTATAGCCTACTTATAATGCTTTCCACAACGAACCTAATAATAAGTTTAATTAACCTACATTATTCAACATTTATTGCACTATTTTTTGTTCATGCTTCCACGGCGGCCATTATAAATGGGCAGAAAAGAGTATAATAACTTGGTGGAAATGTATGTAGCAGGCAGAACGAGGCGTGGCAGACTCTATAAAGTATACATATTCTTGGTCAGTATCAACAGCCGAGTCAATTAGGCCATGTCCGTCTGTCTGTCTGTATAAACGCATCGATGTCAGCTACATAGAGAGCTTAAGCTATACCCTGTATACCCTCTCCAGATCATCCGCAAATGGAAATAAAGTAATTATGGCTTAATTTATCAGCGTAGGCACTTCTTACTTAGCAAATATCGTATAAAAGCAATCCTGAAAGTTTCATTAAGATCGGTCTATAAATAAAAGAGATAATCAGAAAAGAAATTTTGCATTGACTCCCTTGCGTTTTGCTCTTTGCGGGCAGCAGATGTGTGCGAGCGAGACAGCGAACGACTGCGATGCATGCGTATGTAAATGAAGTGACGTAACACTCAGCTTTTGATCGAGTATGTGTTCATATGCAAAAGCTTGCTTCATATGCTAAATGAGAGTATAAGTATGAGTATAAGAGTATTCTTATAATCAAAATACTTAATTAAGGAACCTGTGAAATGCACAGGGCATTATAATGTCGCGCACGCTCGACTAATCTGCTTGTTTTTAATAAAGCTTCATTAACATAACACTTTTAAAATATAATTTTAAAATGATTTATGCTAAAATATTTTCTGATAATCAATAAAATTATAGAATATTGAAATATTTGCCATAAAATTTAATTGCCCAAATTTGAGCATCAATTCTACAAATAGAAGACAGCAACGCCCTAAAAGGTATTCATTGTGAAGATCGTATAGTAGTTTCATAAGAAAACGCTACAATCTTTAAGATATTTAAAAATAAACGTGTTCAAATGCATGTTATCTCATCTAATTTGAAGTCATCTGATTAGCTTGATTATTGTGTTTCCCATTCATTAGTTTTTCATTCATCTTATCAAAGAGACTCGGATGTTTTGATATTCAAATCTGTTGCCAGCCGAAAAGGAGGGAAAAACAACACCGTTAGTCAGCTCTATAAATGGAATTGAAACAAGTAAAAACTCTATAACTCACGTCAACGACTAAAAGATACCCGGTACTCAATTCAAATGTATCTGAATCGCATTGATAAATTTCGAACTTTAACGGTATTACTACTTCCTACATTTAAGCGCTTGCTCTCGCCGATCATAACTTCAAAAAGCCATAACTAACGTTATATAAAAACAATCTTAATGCAATTAAGTAGAAAAATTAACCAAGACAATAGAAAATATTCAGCACTACAAAGAGTGTTCTAACCTAATAACTGTGATTTTGCTGCAGGTTTTTTGGTGATAAGTGTAGGCGAAAGGGGGCGTGTCAACATTTAGCAAACCTCGTATGTACATAAGGATGGTATGCAGCTCTATGCCAATTTTAGGGGCTCTAGCTTTTATAGTATATGTGCTAGGAGGTTTTTAACAAAAATTTAGTGGGCGTGGGAAAACCTGAAGAAAACTGAAGCAGCGTCGGTAATGCGACCCTCTGTTTGTAAGACACCGTTGTATATACTTATGGGGAACATATATGTATGTATGTATACTTTATAGCAACTGCGATGCATTTCTCTGAGCGCTAAACGAGAACAGCATACCCTAGCATACGCCAATTACCAGGTATAAATAGTTGACTTAACAGAGTCCGTAGGAAAACATGTTTGATTTGCAACATAGACAAACACTTAGGCAAATATATACAAACATTCAAGTTGATATCAAACAGAAAACTGAGAAGCATGAGAAAGCTACGTGACGTCTCATATAAAAGGGCTTATCTGCTATATTTGCCAGATTATAAACTAGACATGCGACTTACATAGTATGCTAATATACTATATCAAAATTAGATGTATATGAAATACAAAAACCATCCAACCCCCCCTCCCCATCGTCACACAAGTACCACATTGTCTGAGCTGTGTGCAGCTAATTGAATCGGAACGCTTCTAATTAAACACGTAAATAAAATAGTTCGTTGAATGCTGAATGACAAACGTCGAGCCCATGTGGTAATCCAAATAATAATGTCATATCAGAAATGTGTTTAGCTCAGTTCAAATGTTAAGCCATTTTGATTGATTTACTTTTAATTCGACACGCATGTTAATTACAATAGTTGGCTATGAAGATGAAGAGAATACTAGAATACTATTAAATAATGTAGAAAGTTTAAACCACATATATGCTAGTATATAAAACTGTACTCCCCTTTCGTAGTCTAACTCTGTTCATAATACTTACATTCTTGCTTTAAGTCTGCGTCTTTCAACTGAGCGTACTTCCCATTTGAAGTATAGAAAAAAAGAAGTGAACAAATTAATAATAGACAATTTGCATTAAATTTCTAATATACCCATGTCTTTGCCACGCATCCAGGGTATAAAATCTTATTAATAGCAAAGTGACACAATATTTAGTGATAATCGCTAGAAATTCGAATAAATTTGTTGTTCTTTTAATCTGTAGAATTTGAGCCCACTTGGATCAGTTGGTGTTCAGATTGATTAAAGGCATTTTGATTTAGTTTCTTTGTATTTAATGTAAGGTATCAACGTTGGTTTTTCTGGGAGGGGGAGTGCGAGGGGGAGGGGAATACATAGGGATTATGGTTTTGCCTGTTACTCTTTAACTTTAACAATTAAAACTAGGAATTTTCTCTCTCACTCTCTCTCTCTCTCTCTCTTTCCTTTACACACACACACACACACACACACACACACACGCGCGCAAATGCTGCTTATATACACATAACAAAAGTATATAAATCATTCTTTATATAAACCACTTAAGTTAATTAGCAATAGTTATTGATAGGTAGCATTATAACTGAACAAATTTGTCTAAGAAGAAGAAAAAGAAGAGAAAAAAACAAAAGCCAAAGAGGAGAGCGAAATGATTTGCGAAGAAGAACATAAGCAATAATCAATGAAGAATAAAAAAGCAGAGGGAAATCGAAAGGAAGTTAACACTATATTGTATATAGTATATGTCTAGATGATAATCAATTAGGCATGCCGACGCCTTGTTGAAAGCTGAGCGTCTCCTGTTGCTTCTTCACCTCATCCTGCATTTCTAGCGCCAGCTTCTTATATTTCTCTGCCTCCTTCTCGTTCTTCTCGATGCCATCGCCGCGTGCATACATTTGACTAAGATTCGCACATGCGTACATGTTACGCAATTCGCATGCCTTGTAGGCAAATTGAAATGCCTTCTTCATGTCCTTCAGCACAATGTAATCGTTGTCCTTGCCAGTTTTTGACGCTGGCGTCATGCCGCCCACGACCCCACCGGCCGCACCATCCTCCGGCTTCTTTTGTACGCCCGAAATGTGCATGCCCGACAAATAGAAGCAAGCGGTGGCATTGTTCATGTCACAGCTCTTCGTCAGGAATTGCAAACCCTGTGTATGTGCACAATGAAAGCGTTAACATTAGCAAGCATCAATCGGTTATTTTCATACCCTTGCAGAGAGTCTTATTAAGGAGTTGTGTAATGTACCCTATAAGGTACACATATTCTTAATCTGTGTCAGCTCAACTGAGCCGTTATAGCCATGTCCGTCTGTCTTTCCCTTCTATCTGTATATTTCTATGCAAAACTATCTTTTAATTTTAGTGCTATGTCAATGAAAACTGTAACAGATTCGTCTTTCCACTGCAGGCAGTATATGTGTCGTCCCCGACCGGATCGGACTGCTATATCTTATAGCTATCGTAGAAACGATCGTGCCGAGAACAAGGTATAGTACGAAAATCTTAGTTGATTCTTGAGATATCTGAACCAAATCCACAAACTAGCTATTTAACATTGTCCTTTATATACTGTCCAGGTTTGGTTCAGATAGGAGTAATATAATCGTTCCAAAAAAAATGGTTTAGTATGAAAATCTTAGCTGATTCTCAAGATAACTTAACCAAATTCACAAACCACCTATTTAACATTGTCCTTTTTATACTGTCCAAGTTTGACTAAGATCGGAGTACTATATCATATAGCTGTCATAGGAACCATCGAACGATAATTGACTTAATGTATGCAAATCATGTTCGATTTTCCAGTTATGTGAATAAATCTTTCTGCAAGGGCATATAAACTTCAGGAGGCCGAATAGAACTTTATTCCCATGTTATCAACTCACCTTGGGAACATTTCTGTCAATCTCTTTGGGCATCGAGCGCGAAACGAGCAACAGGCCGGAGTGCAAACAAGCATCCGAATCATTTAAATTGCAACCTTTTTCATAATATTGATAGGCGACACGGGGTTCGCCTTTGCTGCCACTTTTGCCCTTGCCGAGGAAGCTATAGTTACCATATTTGTAGCAGGATTTTGCGTAACCATAATCGTCACATGTCGATTTGTATACTTTAGATGCCTTTTCAAAGTCCTTCTTGATGCCCTCCAGATAATCGCCCAACAGATGACATACTATAAATATATATAACGTATTTAATATGTTCCATTTGTTATTGTATTGTTTTCGCACTGATTATGTTATGGTTTTGTAATTACGATACACAGAAACCTAGGTTAGAGCACACATTGTTTTTGTTGTTGTTGCAATCGAACAGACCGCCTGTTGTTGTTGCTGCTATTTACCTTCCGGTTTCTTTTCCGAATAGCAGCCAAAACGATACTCAACGCCCAATTTTTCAACGTATTCCTTAACGTCAGACTCCTTTTTTAAGTCGTACGCCATTCTGTTTAATTTATATTAATAAATATCAGCCACAATTGTCTATGCCCCTCTGGATGTTATGTTGCTGTTGCCGTTGTTGTTGTTGTTGTCTGTTTTTTTTTTTTGGCTGCTGCTTCTGCTGCTGTTTTTTCTAGTCTGACAAGCAGTGTTGGAGAATACACAAAACGATACGTTTGACGGCGAGCATCGATAACAGCTATCGATAAATTGGCGGCACTTCGCACTCATCCACAATTTAAACGCTTGGTGAGAATAATGCGTAAATGTGATATTTGCAATAAGACTGACGAAGATGAAGATGAGGATGATGTATTGCTATACGGCGATTGGATGCTGAAACAGAATGTTACAGTGCACTACTATTGCCTGGTAGGTATTGTTACTTATATGTATGTGCATTTATATGGCATTACATTTGCATTTTGCATTTGCACTTGCGCTTGCAGCTGCTATCAACAAACTTGCCACAGCGTGGCGGCGACTCCAGTGGCATTCTTGGCTTTCTGCTGCGCGACATACGACAGGAGGTGGCAGCCGCACAGAAACGTAAATGCGCATTTTGCAAGCAGAAAGGCGCCAGCGTTGTTTGCTTCAAATGCCGCATCGTCTTTCATGTGGCATGCGGCTTGGACAATCGTTGTGTCAGTCATTTCTGTGATGAATTCCGTAGCTATTGTGAGAATTGTGCACCACTCGATGTCTATCAGCGTCAGCTCTTGAACAATCCACCGAAGAACGCACAATGCGACATCTGCTTTCGTCCCATCACGGTTTTTATGCTCTCGAAAGTCACGTATGGTGACTGTTGCAGGAAGGGATTTGCCCATAGGACATGCATGCGACGATATGCAATTGCCTCGGGTTATTATCTAAGGTGCCTGTGGTGTCGCGACAAGAAGTTCCATGACACCATCAAGCTGCAATCGGTATTTGTGCCGGATCGTGATGCAACCTGGGAGCGACAAGCGAACGCATACAGTGAGTTGCACAACAGACGCTTGCGCTGTGACCAGGCCGAGTGTCTGTGTCCGCATGGTCGTGACTACAATAGAACCAGCTGGATCATAGAGCTCTGCATATTGTGTGCCGCCACGGGATCACATTTAAAGTGTCGCGTGGGCACAATGCGTTTGCCACGCACCGTTGGCCTCAAGACGCCCGACTTCAAGTGCGGCTTCTGCACGGAGGTCGAGTTGAAGCTACAGAATCCCCATGTGAATACCAATAGTCCTAGCAAGAACAGCAAGACCAAAGCCAGCTGGGAAACAGCAGATCAAGAAATTGATGCCTCATACTATTTACATAAAAAATCAAATGAATTATCAATGCCAATCGATGATGAATCGCTCACCCAATCGGATGAAGACAATGTGTCCCCGTTCAATGAGGCAAGCATCGTAACTGTTGTGCCCTCGCAAAGGTTAACGCTACTCGAGCAACGCCCATCCACAGTAACTGATGCAACGACAATGCATGTCAATGTTGTTGATTCAGTGATTGAGCTGCCGGATACGCAACCTCTGGATATATTAGCAACACTAAAGCCACCGCTGCTGTTGTGCAAATCGTTTACATCCGGTGCATACTTCTATTTGGTGGTCTACGAGTATCAGGATCAACAGCCAGAGCCCATCATTGGAACCTGCACGTTACGCTTCGCCTTGGATGATGCCCGCATCAAGGATCGTTCCGAGGAGACGCTGCAACAGCTGCAATTGACCGAATCCGATGTTTGGATACGGGACAGAAATCGCGGCATTTACGATAAAATCGATCAATACACAATTAATTTTCAACAATTTATATTATCCATCAAATAAAAACAATATAGTCGAGAGTGCCCGACCTCAATATATCCTGTAACCAGCTCAACAAAACGTAACCTCACTCAGCGCGACTTGGCGGTTTATACTGTGATTAGAGCATCTAAGATGCTCGCTACTGTTTGCCAGTACCATTGGATACAGGGTATAAGCAAAACAATATACATTTCAGCTATGCCTTGTTGCGGAAATCAAAGAGCTTGGGTATCACATCGCCGCATTTGGCCGAGATCTTGATGTCGGCCAAGTGATCCGCACGCGTCTCTCCAATGTTGACAATGGCCACCGGCAGCTTAAGATCTTTCGTCTGCAGCACAATGCGATAGCCGGAGAATACTAGCAAACTGGAGCCTAGCACCAGAAGGCCATCGCTATTGTATACCATGCCAGCGATTGTGTCCAATCGTTGTCGCGGCACATTGTCGCCAAAAACACAATTTCCGGCTTGAGATCGCCGCCACAGCTGGGACATGTGGGTATTATAAAATTATCTATATATTCTGTTGGTATTTCCACATCACCATCGGGTCGTATCATATCTGGTGCATCATTAAACGCCGGATTCAGAGAGGTAAGTATGCTCTGGAACTCATGACGGTCGATGCGATAATCGCATTTCAAACACTTGACCACATAACCGCTGCCATGCAACTCAATCACATCCTTGGAGCCGGCCTTCGTGTGCAGCCGATCCACGTTTTGTGTAACCACAGATTGTACTCTGGCCTCACGCTCAAAGCGAGCCAATGCATGATGTGTTGTATTTGGTTGTGTGCTGGAGAAATTCGGCCAACCGACAAAGTTGCGGGCCCAATACCGTTTGCGGACATTGATGGACTTGAGGAACTCGATGTGCTGGATGGGCTTGTGGTTGGTGCGTGCATAGAGGCCAACGCCAGCTGACCTATAGTCGGGTATGCCTACAAAGATAGAGTCACCAGTTAATATACAAACAGCTCTATTAGATATGTGCATGTGTATGTATATATCCCATTTGTTGGACACCTGATTCTGTGGAGATGCCCGCGCCTGTAAGTACCAAAATATTTGGTTTTGATAGCAGAAAATCCTCTAGACGCTTGATGTCATCGTCCAGCGCTGGCTTGTGCTGTGGCACATATTGTTGCTTCATGACGCTGCGGCATCTTAGCGCGCCTCCGAGACGCATTGTATAATTGTTGCTTAAATTTCAAATCAAAACAAAATCTTGTTTTTCTCCTCTTGATGCACAATAAGCGCTGACTTTTCGCGTTTTAAAGCCCCACCACTTCTTTAAATGAAGTTTCCGAATACATTTATTTATTGAAATGTTTGGTAAATATTGTTTTTATTTGCTATTAGTTATTTGGCATTTAATAATATATGCATTTAAAACAGAGTATAGCAACGATCAGCTGTGTTCAATTTTTAGGCATTTTTCAACACTTGCTATTTTCGATAAAGTGGCAACTCAACGATATATCAAGATGAGGAGTGCATTGAAAATGTTATCGCACGCTGTGCGATAACGACAGCGCTTTCTCATCTCTATGAAGCAGCGGCCGCAGTGGTGAAAATTTGAGAATAGCAACCTTTTTTTTCGTGTAGTTTTTAATTGCATATGTATGTAAAAAAACGCATTTTGAGGACAATATAAGAGACGCCAACGGTGAAACGCATGTAGTGTGCTGGAACGCGCACGCTCTATTAGTTAGCGACGCGATCACATATCCATATTCAGTCCACAAATATATCGTACACGATTCACATTCACTCAATCCCGTGTGCGTGTGTATGTGTGTGGAGTGTGCCGAGAGTGTGAGAGACTGTGTGTATGTGCATATGTGTGCGTGTGTCGGCTTCAATTTGCACGCACGCCAACAACAATATACAACATATTAGTATTTAGTTAGGAAGGCAAAACAAAAAGGAACAACAACATAATGTCATATCCACCGCGTGCGCCGATGCCGCCATATATGAATGCATCGATACCGTCGATACCACCGCCGCATGTAAGTAAACAAAATCGAAAATATATGTAAAAAATCTATAATAATAATCTAATGATTGATCTAGTTGATGCCGCCGATGGGCAATCCCCCGCCACGCAGTTATCGAAACTCGGCAACGATCAGTTCACAGCCAACAGTTTATCATCGACCGCCAGAGCCGCAGCCCCAATTTCGTGGTCCCGTCATCACCGTATTCGTTGGAAATATCAGCGAACGTGTCCCAGAATCGTTGCTTAAACGCATATTAGCCACATGCGGTGTCGTTATTAACTGGAAACGCGTCTCCACATTCGGATTCTGTGAATTCGAGTAAGCAACAATCATAATGTGTTCCATAATTAATGTTATTAATTGAATAAGTTTTCGGGAACTTGTTCTGAATGAATTGAATTGTTTTAAATGTATTTTGTATAATCAATTAATGTATTGGCATTTGTTCATTTGTAGTGGTCCCATTGCGGCGATGCGCGCTGTGCGTCTGTTGAGCGAACTGGAGATTGATGGCAAGACGTTGTTGGCCAAGGTGGATGCAAAGAACAAAGTGTTAATTGAGGATTATAAGGAGAAGGAGTGCAAGAATGGCGAGGGTGGACCCAATGCCATGGATGAAAAGACTGAGGACGAGTACGCGACCAGCCAGATGCACGATCTGCTCGAGGAGCATAAGCATGAATTTGATGGCTTCGATGGGAGCAATCGTGGCGACATGTACGGCGGCAGTGGTAGCAGTAATCGAAACAAGAAGGCTCGCCGTGGTGAGGATGACCTTAAAATCAAATCGTTAAACGATAATGCGCTCGAGGAGGAGAAACGTAATTTGATCAGCAGTGAGATTGGTAAATTTCGGAAGCGTGCCGAGGCCGATGAGCATCGCAAGGAGCTCGAGAAGGAGAAGGAAAAGGAGAAACAGCTGGCCACCAAGGAAAAGGAGAAGGAACGTGAACGCGATCGTGAACGGAAAAAGCAACGTGAGAGCGAACGAAAAACCAGCAACAGCAGCAGCAGCGGAAAGCCAACCGCCATCAATGTCTCCAACAGCAGCGAAGTCGAGGAAGTTGTTGAGATCAATGACAAGGAACCGAGCAAGGAGTTAAGCAGTCGTAGTCGCAAAGAGTCCATTGTCACCATTGATGTGTCGCCGGTGCGCAAGGAACATAAGGAACGTGGCAGCGGAGGCGGAGGCGGCACAGATGCCAAGGACAACAGACGTCGACGGTCCAAGTCGCGCACCAAGGAGCGAGATCGTGAACGTGAACGGGAGCGAGAGCGTGAAATGCGTGAGCTGCGGGAACGTGAAATGCGTGAGCTGCGCGACAAGGAGCGTGAAAGGGAACGCGAACGGGAACGTGACCGTGAACGGGAACGAGAGCGGGAACGCGAGCGAGAGCGTGAAAGGGAACGCATGGAGATGCGTGAACGGGACAGGGAGCGGGAACGTGAGGGAGAAGATCATTAAGCCGGTGCGAGATGCGCGCCGTGAAAAGGAAATGGAGGAGGAGATGCGTGAGCGCAAGAAGGCGGAGAAAAAGGCTCGCGAAAAGGAAGCCGCCTACCAGGAGCGTCTCACCAACTGGGAGATACGAGAAAAACGCAAGTCCAAGGAAAATGAAAAGGTAAAATATTCAAGAAAGTGTGTGAAGCATGCTTAAGTGTGGGATTGATCTGAATGAGAGTGAAAGAGAGGGAAGAGTAATAACGAAAGTGGAGATTCGATTAAGCAAGCGTTATCGTAGATAATTTATCGATTTAACATATGCTTAATGTGTGGTATTGATCTCTCAGAGAGAGAGGGAGATAGACAGGGCCAACACGGAAGAGGAACTGCTTAAGCTAGCGTTATCCTATTTGATTTATCGATTAATTAATCATTTCATTTAAATTATCATTTGCAGTATCGCCTTAAAGAGATGATGCGCCAGGAGGAGCGCGAAAAGGACGCCAAACGGCTGAAGGAATTCGTTGAGGATTATGATGATGAGCGTGATGATGCATTGTATTATAGAGGTCGGGAGTTGCAGCAACGTTTGGCGGAACGTGTGCGTGAAGCGGACGCCGATTCCAAGGATCGCGAAAAGGAGGCTGACGAATTGGCCGAACTGAAGAACAAGATCTTCAGTGGGGAATTTGAGAATCCATCGCAAGAATTTGAAAAGGCACGTCGCGAAATCGAGAAGCTCTACGAGCCGAGGATTCTGATCAATGTGAATCAGGAGGCGCAGCGACGTGAACTGGAAATGCAGCCAACGCAGCAGCAGGATCGTCGCAAGCATCAACATCAAATGGTCGATGGCTACGATAGTCTAGATAGTGCAGCAATTGGATCGGCGTCGCATAATAAAGCACCGCCTTCAGAGGATTCCATATCGACAAATGATGATCGCGCCTCGATGGCGGATACGGCGTCCAATGCTAGCGGTTATTCGCACCTAAAGAATAGCAACAATAACAACATTAGCAACAATAATAATCAGTCCGCTGATAGTGTTAGTAGACAGAATAGCGAGTCCAGAGATTCTTTATCCAACATACACACACCCACAATGAATGCCATGGACAATGATCATGTATCTGCCTCCGTCGCTGCTTCCGCTACGCCGCCCATGAGCATGCCGCTCATCTCCCTCACGCTGGGCAATAATCTCAAAAAAAGAAAATTGAGGCAACTGGCGTCTTTGTGAACGATGATGACAACGATGAGAATGTCAATCCCAAGAAACGCAAACTTGTGCCGCTAGGTTAGTCAAATTCCACTGAACTGTAGGACATTCCACTTGTTAGCTAACAGCTTATGAAAAGCCCTTAGTAAGAGTAAGACAACAATATATTGCATTGTGGAGAGTTTTTTTTTTGTGCTTGCTTTTGGAATAGGTTGCTGTGCTGCCACCTCATTTTATAATTTTTTTTCCAAAAAAAAAGCTGCCACCATACAGCAAATACCAAAACTCCTTGCACATGCTTGACCTTAAAAGGAGCCAGCGAGAGAAGGAGAGCGCTGCATCTTTCAAGAATAGTGCTAAAAAAAAAAAATTCCAACAAAGCTAAGCTAACAAGTGTATTTCCATATTTGTCTAAGAGAAATTGACTTAATAACATTTGTATTTATACATATTTATAGATTACGATGACAACATTAGCAACAGCACATCGGTTAGTGCATCTCAGACGGTTGCGGAGCGTCAAAGTTCTGCTGTATCAGCGGCGACCGCTGCTGCCGCTGCCGTTAGCCAGAAGATCGCCAATGCCAGTGGTGGGAGTGGTGGTGGATCCGGTGGTGGTTCAAGTTCATCCGGAAGTGGTAATGGCAGCGGTAGCGGCAGCAAGGGGAATAGCAAACATGGCGGTGGCAGCAGCAGCAACAACAACAACAGTAGCAATAGCAAACACCACGGTAAGAATGAT
Source organism: Drosophila funebris (assembly GCA_018901825.1). Classification (NCBI taxonomy): domain Eukaryota; kingdom Metazoa; phylum Arthropoda; class Insecta; order Diptera; family Drosophilidae; genus Drosophila; species Drosophila funebris. Next base: position 19,022,458 of record JAEIFK010000454.1, on the reverse strand, counting down.
GCAGCTGCATCTGCGGGCAGCGCAGATGCTGCGGCTACAAACACCAAAAAGGATGAGAATGGTGCAAAGGTGCATGATGAAAAACGCCGCCATATAAAAAGCATTATTGACAGGATACCCACACAAAAGGAGGAGCTATTTAATTATAAGCTTGACCGCAACGAGATTGACAGCGGTCTAATGGAACGAAAAATACGTCCATGGATCAATAAGAAAATCATCGAGTATATCGGTGAGCCAGAGCCAACGTTGGTCGATTTCATATGTTCGAAAGTATTGGCTGGCAGTCCGCCCCAAAGCATACTGGACGATGTCCAAATGGTAATTACCCATAGCATATTTCCTAATCCATATTCTAATTCAATATTTTGCATACAGGTGCTGGATGAGGAGGCTGAGGTGTTTGTGGTGAAAATGTGGCGTCTGCTTATATATGAATTGGATGCCAAAAAGAGTGGCATCGCCGGCAAGTAGATATGGGCGTACCAGTGACCAGCTAGCCAGCTGATACGTTGCTATACTTTAAGTTACATTTGTAATGCCTAGACTCTATTAAAAAAAAAAAAAACTAAAAATATGGAAAACAAACACTATATAATTAAAGTGTACATAATAGGGCGTTTATGCCAGGAATTGTGTCCCTTTTACCCAAAGCGCCGCTTTAGCCTCACCAATCACCTTGTGTTTTAGCGATAACGATAAATTCAAACAAAATTCATCGATAATGTAAATACACTCACACACAATCAGCACCAATCACAATAAGAACAACAACAAATACAATGAATAACTGTAATCGTGCTCTCCATGTACATTTCAAAATTTACAATTCTTCTTTCCTTCTCTCTTTCGCGGTAACAAACAAATTTATAAGTGTATATCTCATCTAATTTTTTTTTGTATGAAATTTAACGCAAAGAGATCATGACTTGAAAGCAGTAATGTCTTCATAATAAATAATTAAATGAAAACTAAAAAAAAAAACAAATCAAGTATGTTGGCTGGAAAGTATCGGAATCACGAGTGGCTTCGTCTCTTTCTCTCTTTGTGAGAACATAAACAATGAGAAACAAAATGTCGTCGGACAGTTGAATTGATGTATGGGTTAAAGTATATTTACAATTAAGGTACATTAAACATTTTGTCGTGTTGCTTACCAAACCGAAGCTGGTATTAGGTTTCCCGTTACAAATGTCGAAGAGGTTCTTTGTTCAAGGATATGTGAGAAGGCATATTGAATAGACGACTTTTTATGCTAATGATATTTGAAACGTTTAAATAAATACACGCTAGAAATTTGACAAAATTTGTTATCGAAAAGCCATAACGATCACGGCACGTACATCAACAATAACACGCTGATCCGGCCGAATCCACATCCTGAGTATTCTCTATGGTCATGCCATTTGAAGTGCTGCCGTTACCAAAATATTCGGAGGACACAATCTGCAAATCACAATTTTGACAATTATATATTATTATTTTTATGTTGATAAGAAATGAGCTTACCTTTTCCACAATATCCCTGAATGCATCGCTTACAAACTGATCACACTTTGCCGATGTTTCAATGAAGAGCGCACGATGCTTGCGGGCAAATTTGCGTCCCTCTTCACGATCCACAACACGCTCCTTGTCTATTTTATTGCCCACCACAATAATGGCTATATTTGGATTGTCACTGAAACTGTCCACCTCGGCCAGCCATGCCTCCAGCTTAACCAGAGAATCACGATCTGTTATGTCGTAAACGAGTATAGCGCCCAGCGCCTTGCGATAGAAACTAGGCGTTAGACTGCGAAATCGTTCGGCTCCAGCTGTGTCCCACAATGCGATTTTGTAATCAATGCCATCCACATTCATCACCGCAGTCTTAAAGTCCATACCAATTGTGACGTCATGATTCTCATCGAATTTGTTCTCGACAAAACGACGTACCAGGCTAAAAGTAAAAGATACATATCAATAAACACGGCTGGAAACTTTAGAACATCAAATTAAATACGCAGTACGCATAGATGACGAACAATTATTAAGCCAATCTCTATTTACGTATTTGTTTACATATGTATATGTGTGTCATTCATCATACATATGAAAAATACGCAATTGAACGTGGACTGCGTACTTACCTGGATTTCCCTACGCCACTTTCTCCGATTATAAGCAGCTTTATAGCTCTGTCAGCCATGTTCTAATTTAATCTGACTGTTTTTTTTGTTTGCCGTTTGTTTTCTATAGTAAATTCATTTACGAACTAGTTTAAACAAATTGCGGAATAGCTTGTGTTGTTGTGCGCACAGTAGTCACACTTGGTACATTGTACCAAAATTGGGTACCTTACTCTTTTTTGGTACTCTTTTTTATTCTTCACCAGTGTGAACACCCGCGACATAAGTAAAAAACCCCAAGCTAAAGTCACATGTACAACCCTGTTTGCGAAACGTCCTGGTTTATTCAACAATTTTAAAATAAAAACGGTCACATTAACATTTTTCGCGCGCTTTTAAATTGCAATTTTTTTTTACCGTTCAAACCGCCTCTATAAACTGAAAAAGAAACACCAAAAAAGGGCAACTTTTGAAAAAAGGTGGGAAAAAAAGAGTAACGGAAGATTTTTGCACTTTTTTTTTCTGATTTCTTTCTTACTTACGGACCGGTCTTGATGAAACTAAGGCGCTCTTCATACACCAGGCAAGTTAGAAGTGTCTACGTTGGGTAGCGTGTGCGTTTTAAGTTTTCGTTTCAGGTTTGATTTGCGAGGGAGGTGGGTGGTATATCGAAAAACTAACTTATACTCAGTCTGGAGAGAGGAACCTTCATTCAAAGTTTGGTGCCACAACTCTTCTAATTATTGAGATCGACGCATTCATGCAGACAGACGGTTTTTAAAAGTTTAAAAAAATTTTGTCAAGCACTACACAGCACTACTATATAGTTAACATAAAATGAAACAGTGTTGGGCAAAGCTAGTGCTGTAAAGAAGCGCAACTGTCAAAATCGGCGTTTGTTTTCATGCTGCATCCCTAGTTCTGTTGTACCGCCCTAGTTCTTTCTTTTTTGACGTGACCAGCGAGAAAAATGGTTGGTGCCGAGTTTCTGTGAATTTTAATTCTTGAAAATAAAACACATCCGTGTATAAAATAATAAAGAAATATGTAAAACACTAAACGAAATGTGCATATATTGTGTGTGAACAATTATTTTTTGTGTATATACCATCTGATGAAAACTAATTTGTTGTAATATTCTTGTTATTCCCGTATCGAAATACAGGTGAAGGTTAAGTGCTCCGAACTGAGAACCAAGGACAAGCGGGAGCTCACCAAGCAATTGGATGAGCTCAAGAATGAGCTGCTCAATCTGCGTGTGGCTAAAGTCACCGGCGGAGCACCATCCAAGCTGTCCAAGATGTAAGTCAAATCACACACGGCACATACACACACACACACACACACGAGCAACAACAATGCAGCCTTGGATCAGTTGATTAATTTGTTATTTTATTTGATTGCAGCCGCGTTGTGCGCAAAGCCATCGCTCGCGTCTACATTGTGATGCACCAGAAGCAGAAGGAGAATCTGCGCAAGGTGTTCAAGAACAAGAAATACAAGCCATTGGATCTGCGCAAAAAGAAGACCCGCGCTATGCGCAAGGCTCTGTCGCCGCGCGACGCCAACCGCAAGACGCTGAAGGAAATCCGCAAGCGTTCCATCTTCCCACAACGCAAATTTGCCGTCAAGGCATAAATATCCCCAATGCGGCAACAACAATACCTCACCTAAATTGTGTGTGTGTATAGTTGTTAACAACTAGTGTGCGTTAAGAATTCTCCTGAAAGAAAGCAAAAGGAATAAGAATAAAACCATTTTTTTTAAATGTGAAAAATCTATGTGTATAAATTTTGTGCGTATCGCGTGTGTGTATTAGTGCCTTGAGCTTTGATCTACAAACGATTGTCATAGAGCAAAGAAAATTCTCCATAAAAGTTTAAGAATTGTTGGTGTAGACTTGATGCTAAGTGTGTCGTTAGAGGGAAGAGTTGCGATGCAAGAATGTTCCGATATAAGAAATGAGACTGGCAGCTGCCTTTGTTGTTGCTCCCGCAAAGGAGTAACGGAATCATCAGCAGCACATGCTCGCTTGACATACAGTGGTTAGATATGGATTGTTTGGCTGCCAATTTGGTTTTTTCCTTGTCGCAGTAAGCGTATGCTTTAAAATGCTTAAACGTAGTATATGAATTGTATGTGTATAGATTTAGCTCAGTAAACTGTAGTTTCACAGGGTTTCCAGAATTTTGAAGAATTTTCCTTTTTTTTTTTTTGTACATTTTCTGCGTACCACGTAAAATCGATAAGTACTAGGTGAATATAAAAGGATATATTGGTAAAATGGCTGTTAATGTGCACTCGACAAATGTATCTTCGCAAAATTGGTCACGCCACGAGATGCTGACCTGGGTTAATACACAAATGCAATCGCAATTTAAAAAGATTGAGGAGCTCTGCACTGGTGAGTGAGAAATGATCACAGACTCTATTGATCGATTTCATTTGTCGGCCTTCGTTGTAGGCGCTGCATATTGTCAGTTCATGGACATGCTGTTTCCCAATTCGATAGCCTTAAAACGCATTAAATTTCGTGCCAATCAGGAGCACGAGTTTGTTCATAACTTTAAGTTGTTGCAGGCGAGCTTTCAGAAGAATGAGGTACGCAAGGAGATACCCATTGAGCGGCTGATCAAGGGACGTTTTCAGGATAATTTTGAGTTTCTTCAATGGTTTCGCAAGTTTTTCAATGCCAACTACAAAGGCAAGGCCTATAATGCGCTTGTCGCCCGCGAGGGTGCTCCCATGGGCTTTGGCCCCAGTGGTGGGGGTATTAATAAGCCACATTATTTGGTTGCTTCAGCACCACTGTATGCCGCTCATCAGATTCGGGCACGCACATTTGTTAGCGATGGTTCAACATATCGAAAGGCAAAGGAATTAATCGATGTTCCAGGAAATGAATTGAATTTAAGGAACATGCAAAAAGATTTACAAAAGACCGAGCAGGAGCGCGATTTGTATATATCAAAGCTGCGAGATGTGAGAATGATCTGTGAGGAGAAGAACGGCGATGACACAAATATTAATAAAGTGATTAAGAAGATTCTCAACATACTCGATGAAACTGGAGAACCCATCGAAGAATTCAATTATGATGATATTGACAAAGATGATGTCGATACTAATCTCGATACGGAGATTCTCGAGAATGGAAGGCAATTTTAGACTGGATCTTAAATACCAGCACACAAAGGGACACAAACACACACAAGCCAAACTAAACCATACACGCTATAAAAACCACACAAAAACCTGCAATCATTTGTAATTCATTAAAAGTCTATTGTGTTTTATGTTTTTGCAAATCGATAAACCCCTAATGCTTTCGATGTGAGCGTTCGACAATTGCAGTACAATGATAGTACAACAAAAAAAAAAAAAAAACACACTTTGTAAACTCTTAAAATTCACAAGTTGCAATTAAATATAAAAATGAAAAATGTAACAAATGAAAGCTCACACTACTAATCGTGTTATTTGTTGTTAATTGTCGATATGAGCTATGGCATTTATGCCAAACTCACTGGAAAGTCAAATATCAATTGTTATCTTGTATCTGCTGTTTCGTGCGCCATCAAAGCTGTGTAGGAGAGGAAAGTGTAGAGATATTTCGCATGCAGAGTTGCTCAAGCCACAAGCTCTCTCACTCTCCACAAATGAAAAATAACGGTTTTTATTGTCACAATATAATATTCTCTATATTTGTTCTTATGCACTCTCGTATATATATATATATAAATATATATATAATTGTATAAATTAGGAAAAAAAAAATACAAAGATTAATAAGTAGTTAATAATGTATTGCAAACTCGAATACAAAAGACTCATACTGAATATGTTTGGCACATTTGGTTAATACTATTCTTTTGAACAGCGTGAAACAATGGCGTGCTGCGAATAACGCCCGATAATTCCTTTGAGTTTTTGCTTTGGTGATAGTTTCTACTTGGCATCGGTGACAGCGGTTCTCCCCAGAACTTGAGCAATGCAAATATCTTATAATACGCGACCCTGCAATGAAATACAAAATGTAGAAAAACATTAACAATTTTCTAATTTCATTAGACCACCATTCGCATATCGCATGTCACCTGTAATTGCGATTGCTGGCCGCATAAATAATCGGATTAATGACACTGGACGCCCAGGCCATCACGGATGCAATGATATGCAACCAGGGATAGGATGTCTTCCGTTCATCGTCCACCACATTGGCCAACATCAGTGGCAGAAAGCAGATGAGGAAGCATAAGAATATTGTGACCATCATCACAGTGAGGCGATTATCCTCGCGTGCCTTTCGTGTGCTCGTCGTGGTCACATATGAACCGGATGCGGATGCGGATGCTGTCTTACCAACGCCGGCAGAGCCAATTTGGAAATTATCATGATTGCGTATCTTCTTCTTCTGATGCAAGACAGTTATATAGATGCAGGAATATGATATAATGATCACCACACAGGGCAGCAGAAAACCAATTAGGAAAAGTGTTTTCTTAATCGATTTACCGTCCTTTTTGAGTATCGTACATGAGAATGTTGCCTCATCCAGTCCCATTTCACCCCAGATGCCCAATATAGGTGGAAGCTGTAAGCTTAAATGGATTAATACTCAGCTATATATGCATGTATATAGATGATTGTTCAATTTTGCTCACCAACAGTAGAAAGGACACGGCCCAAACGAATAGCAACTGCAGCGTTATAAACTTGGGCCTATAGATCTGTGAGTATCTGCTGTGGCAGGCAATGAGTATGTATCTGATTGATAAGGGGGAACACAAAGGATTTATTAGTAAATGCTCAACTTGCAGTTGAATTTGTGAACTCACCTATTGAGTGTAATGCCCACCATGCTGAGCAATGAGACAGCCACATTGCCATAGAATATAACCGGAAAGATTTTGCACAAAGTGCTACCAAAAGTCCAGCTCTACAGAGAAGAGATTAGCATTAATATACATATGTAGTTATGTACACTTAGTAGAGTGTTTGATTGTACCTCCTGAAAGAAACGCACGGCAGTCAATGGCAGACTGAAGGAGCAAAATAATAGATCCGATATACATAGGGATATAACAAAGGCGGTTGTCGCATGCTCACGTATCGTCGGACTCTTGAGCAGCGCCAGCAGCGTTATCAGATTTCCTGCAATAATTGACAATAATATGCATACATCAAATATATTGTAACATAAATATGTGTGTCAACTGATGGGGGAATATCATCATTTTAGGGGCATCACTTACCGAACACGCCGATGGTCACAAAAACACAGGCACTGATGGCAGCGAAAAGTGTTGCGGAATGCGGGTATATAGACTGTGTGGGGGCATCCATGCTGCAAAGCGAAACACACATATGTACATATGATTAGTTAAATGTAGGGTATTATAGTGTTTTGTAAATTGATGTCAAGTGTTGTGTTGTCCAGAAGCGGTTTTGAAAAACACTTATGTTTACAGGGTAGCTACTAGGCGTGCACTCCCCATAGTTTGAAGTGCATAAATTCTACATCAATTTTCCTGTTTATAGTTTATGTTGATTATCCTGTTTCTGTATACATTTTGCTTTATACTTATGCTTACAGGGTAGCTTTTAGTCGAGTATAATCGTGTATAAAAAGTTTTCCTATCTTTTTTTTATATATTTCTCCATATACGAATGCTTACAGGGTAGCTACTAGTCGGGGAAACTAAGGCATAGGTTCCGGATTTATTATACTTACAGGGTAGCTACTTGTCTTGCACACTCCGTAATATAATATGCAAAGCTATCATAATGTGTAAATACATTTTTCTATATTTCCGAATCAATTTCCTTTTATATCTGCGCTTATAGGGCATCTAATAGTCGTGCAGTCTCTATTATGCAAAGTACAAAGTACGTTGTATTTGATTGGTATATCAACTTTTTAATTTTCTTAATTTTAATTTAATTTTTAATTTTTTCTGTGCACAGGGCAGCTCCTAGTCGTGCATTCCCCGTTCAGTATTTTGTAGCTTTGCTCATTTAACGGATTTCTTAACGGTTATACGCTGTTTGACACATCCGTTATTTAAAGCGTGAATGATTACGATTTTTGTGCTTAAAGCTCAGCACATGAAAGCAAGAGCTTTTAAGTACGTTTCAACTTTGCCATTCACAGCTTTGCAATAATTTGCAATATTTCAATTTATATACATAATTAAAATATATAATTATTTATTTATAATTGAAATATTTTTCTTTACAATCTTTTGAGTCTGTGAGCTAGAAGTTCTTAGGAACATAGAGCTTTATTTCTTACTTTGAACAGCTTTAATCGGTAGTATCAGATATTGCATAGATTCTTGATGGATATTGAAAGAGATTAGAATTTATTTTGTACTTCACAGCGATCTTTGAAGATATGTATAATTAAAATTATTTCTACATATTTGATTAGAGAAAGGACTACAATATTATACAATTGACTGGGGAATGAGTTAGGATTATATATAATCTAAAGTAAAGTATGTATACAGTTAATTTGAATACAATTTAAGTTTACATTACAATAATCGCATGATTTCAATATTTAAATGCAGATTTGGAAAGTTTAAAGTACGCTTGTTACTGAGATACCCTGTGATTCGCTTCAAGTTCAGCTAATTTATTATAGAACTGACAGACAAAATAATGCTAATTGTTGATAATAATAATAAAAAAAAAACGATTTGCTTAAATTACTTTTCTCTCCTTATTACAGATAACACAACAAATAAACATTACATACATTTAAAGTAATCATTTTTAAGTTGAAAACAACTTGTATTAGTAATCCCAAGACAGGGTATACAAGGTATCTTCCTTTAGTCGTTTGTCATTTGTTTGTAAGTATAAAAAATACAAGAAATGCAACTTCCAGGCGCTATCAGCAGCCGTTTTAAATGGATTTTCTCGTATACATTTTTATGACCAATTCACAAAAAAATAAAATTAAAATAAAATGAAATAAGAAAAAATAATAAATAAAACAGGCAAAGATAAGCAGTCAAAAGGTCAACGACGACTTAAGGGAAATCAACGCAGATCAACCCACCTTCCTTATAGACAGAAGAGCAAGTGCAAAAGATCGATTGTGTTCGATCGTATCAAAATACTATATTCCAATCGACTGCAGTATTATAGATTTCCTTTTCTTTTATTATAACTTTAATTGTAATCTATTTTTGTATTTTCTAACACATTTTGAAAGCAGAACTTGAACCGAACTTGGCGACGCGCCGCTCAATATCGAAATGTTGCTACCACAAAAAAAAATATCATCGCAGAGCAATGAAAAATTTCAATTAAGCTCTGTTTGTTTTTCGTTGCGTTTGAGTTGCGTTTCAGTTCTGTGCATACCCTAATGCCTGCCAGAGTCCCATCGTTGTGTTATTATATAGGTAACAATATTATTTATTGTATTATAGCCCATGTTAACTCAGCTCTCAGTGAAGTACTGTTGCTGAAATTTGTTGTAGCTGCTTTGTATTGTTTAATATAGCATTTATGTGAATATCGCTTAGATCGGTTACTCTATATATGTTATATGTTATATAGAAGTTCGTATAAATATTCTGTATTTCTAGCAAAAATTCAATTGTTTTTAGGAATATTTTAATTTATTTCAATTTTCAAAACGTTTTCTCAACTGTTTGATAGAGATTGGAGTACTATATCTTCAATCTATTATAATGATGGCAGGAAAAATAAGTATTTTCGTTTAAAAGAAACTTGATTTGTTTTTATTAAGTTTGTATTTTAATCATCAATTATTTTTAGGAATAATATAATTAAAATGCAGTTTATTGAAATTTAAAAACGATTTCTACAGTGATACGATTACTACATCATCAATCTGTTATAAGGATCGCTGAAAATTTCTGTTTCTCATTAAAATATTTAAAAAAAAACTGAGTTTTATTTTTTTAAAAACTCTCTATACAATGTGAACAATAAGATTTTTGTATATGTCAAAGAAGTTTAATTGGTATAATAAAATATATAATAAAAAAATATTAAATTTTTGAAATGCTATTTTACTTAAGAAATAGTTTTTGAAAATAAAACAACTTTCTTTATAGATCAAAATTTAAAAAATCTAATGTAAAATATTATGCGAATGATCGATTGAAATATTCTGTTGGGGTTTTGGGCTATTTATATGACCATAGCTGTAAGCGGAGTTCAATCCGTTAGGGTATTATAACTTCGTTATGCTGCATATTTGTACAGCCTTTTCTCCTTTTTTTTTTTTTTGTGTTTTGCTTTCTGTTATGTGACAGTTTGATTCTCTCATGCGTTTTGCGTTTTATCCACACGCAGATAACAAGAACTGTCAGGTCGCAACGTGAAATGTTTTGCATACACACAATTTCATTTATTTAATGCTTTTTATTTGTATTTGGATCGGTTAAATTGAAAAGCGCCTTGTTACGCATTTAACGCCGTTTCCGGTGACTCTGCATTTGCAGCAGCAGCAGCAACAACAACAACAACAACAGCAGAAGCCCCCGCAATACACACACACACACACACACATACACACACACACATACACACACACACACACACACACACATTGCCCTCTTTCTTCACCGTTTTCCCATCAGAGTTTTTAGGCTCTGTTTGGTTTCGGGGTAAATGCGGCTCGCTTTCATGCATGATCAACATGTGTCTGTGTGTGTCTGTGAGTGTGTGTGTGCTTAGCGTATGTGTGTTTGTGCTCTTCTTCTTCTTCTTGTTCTGCTTCTTGTTCGTGTTCTTATTCATATTGTTGTCTTTCGTTCTTTCGAAATTGGGGAGGGTATGACATAAAAATTGAAATCTGAATATGCATGTTTCCCTCTATCACTCTCTCACTCTTCCCTTCCCTTCCCCATTCTGCTCCCTTCCTCCCTCCTGCCATCCTCCTTCAACACACTTCAAACTCGAAAGGGGGCCACAGTGATATTAGAGATAAGCAGTCTCCATTTATGCATGGATACACATGTATGCAAGTATGTATGTATATGTATGTCTGTATGTATGTATGTGTATATACATATCTTCATATAACAGCGCATTCCCTCGAAAGAGGGTCAGGATTGTAAGCATACATATGTCGGACTGTATCTGCATATGTTTGCTATAAGGTCTTTTTAGGGTGCTGCCAAGCCTACCAACCTCCTCCCCCCCCAATCAACCACCTTCCACTACCCCAAGCGAGGGTAGCTCAATTGGTAAGCCAGTTGTGGACAATGCTAACTTATATTTATTATTATATATATATATATATATTATATATTATATTATTTCTTAGTTTTTTTTGCTCATAGTACAGTTAGTTTTAGTTTTCTATTTTTAAATAAATATCGTATAATCAATAAGTTAAAAGTTAATTTTGTTTGACTTATTTTTGACTTCACAACAAATCTTATTATACTGAATAACGAGTGTATTTTGATTTAGAATTTACTTCTTTTAATTCTTATCCCACCCTAGCTTTTGATTCAATATATGTATGTATGTACGATGTTTACACGCTGTCGTCGTCTTATCTGCAATATCTTAATTCAATTGAGTATTTAATTGAAATTCGACTTGAGCAATCAATCAATGTGAAAAGTCGCAGTTTAATGCTTAAAGCCTCGAGTCAAGTTATGTCAAGGGGAAAATAAAACTTATTTGTGTGTGTGTGTGTGTGTGGGAGGGGGGGGGTCTCTGGCATCAGCATTATTCTCTTTTTCTTTTCAATTATTTTGTGTCAAGTTTTGTTTAAGCAAAAAAAAAAAAAAAAAAAAAAGCAAAAAAAAACAAGCTTACAGAGTCGACTAGAAGATACCCAGTTTAATTACACAGATTTATATATTGTATATACTGCTTGCAAGCAGTATAAAGGTCTCTCCTGCTGGACTCATGTTAAGCTGGCTGATTAATGCAATAAATGCAAAAATTAATGTATCGAGTATATTTTACCCTTCATCTAAATATGCACAAAATTTACCACAGCCCTTGTTAACCCATTTAAATAGGTTTCAGTTTATAATCGTGTGTGCTGACTAATCGAAAATGGAAACGACGATTAGCGCAGTTATATGTATATTAACACAAATTCTAATATTATTATAATTATTAAATGTGTATGCATGAGAGAGAGTGAGAGAGACCGGAACAGCAAAAAGGTTTTATAGTATGAGTAGCGGGTTTTTTTTTTATATTTAATACATCATGAATGAGTCGAGCTTTGGAGGCCCATTGCATTTGTCGAAAGACAAAAGCTGTTTCCGTGTATGGGGCGGATGAATCATCAGCTGCTGTGTTTGGTCAAAGCCAGAGAGACAGACGGCGACAGAGACAGACTTTGCGTTCAAAACAAACAAAACGCTAAAGATGATGATGCGTTGAAATGGTGGAGGGCGGATGAGGGGCACATTCATAGCTGATAGCTATGAAACTCAATGGCAGGATCTGGAACAGTAAGAACAACAAAACAACAAACAAGCAGCAAATGACAAAAACAAAAGTAAATAAGCAAAAATTTGTAAAGGAAACGAAAATGAAAAGATATAAAGTGAAACGAACGAAGATGAATGTGAATTCGTTTTGGATATTGGAGCGAGTGTATGTGTACGATAAAAGTCTCTTTTGTCTGTGCATGTGTGTGACAATTTCTGCATGCGTATGTGTGTGTGTGTGTGTGTTGTATTAGCTGCTGCTGCTGATGCTGATCTCTGCCAGAATGAACGAAAGCAGAAGAGAGAGAACGAGAGAGGGTGGGAAACGTTATTCGACTGCAGGCAAACAGCCGTTGGTTCTTTATCATGGAATAACAACAACAACAACAAATGTAATAGGAACAACAACAATAACAGAATTAACTACATGCGCAATGTTTCAAATTATATTTTGAAGCCACATATGCACACACACACGCACGCACTTACACGCACACGCACACACACATACACACACAGCCACTCGGAATGAAGCAAAGCCTCAAGACGTCTCGCTATTACATATTATTAACTGGTTTCATTTTGCTTACCTGTTCATCGTTGGATTATTAACTGCAGATGTGAAGCTAGTATTAGGGATTTATAGATTGTCGCACTAAACACTAATAAATTGTAATTGCATTTTGATATGCTGCACATAACACACGGTCAATAACTTTCGTTTGCACTTCACATTCACGGCTTAAAACGATAGACAGAAAATTGTTTAAATGTTATTCGAAATTGGTAGCAAACTCGTAAATAGCCGGACCAGGCATTGTTGTTGCCGTTGTTGTTATTATTATTGCCGACTCGATACGGCTGGAGCTCAATGTTGTGTCGTGTTGCTGTAATAACAAAAACAAATAACGGTTGCAACCACTGGCACTTTAAACAACAAAAGCGATATTTGAAATTGAGTGCATAAACGAAGAGAACACCACACGTCCGAATCTAGCGGCGAAACAACAACAAATGATGTTAGCACAATGTTAATGTTAAGCCGCTGTTGTTCTCAAATGACACTGTTAACCCTAAAGTGAGATCGACAGCTGAAAGGTGACCAGACTTACATAAATACCATCGCCATTATCACAGCCAACTTCATGTTGACACTTGCAGTACCATTTTGAGCAACAATTCATAATAGTTGTAACGGTCAAACAACAACCTGCAATTGCAAAATAAACAATTTAATGAAATATATGGCAATGTGCATATATGTAAATGGCCAACAGCTTAAAAACTAACTAAAGCCTAAACAGCCCACCAGACGGAAAAGGAAATTATATTTCTTATACCCTGTACAAGGCTATATTAGCTTTATACAATAAGTATGTAACAGGCCGTAGGAAGCAGATTAAGTTTATTTTTCATTTTAGACAGCTCCTCCAAGCTTCTAGAAAAAAGGCTGAGACGTATTGTATGAGTTGCCAGATCAGTGTAAGGTTGCCACTAAAACTCGATCTTTGTGATATAGATTTGTTACACCCTGTGCCCATTTGAAAATGAGCATAAAGGATACAATAACTCAGTGCAAATGTATGTAACAGGCAGAAGGAGACATGGCAGTCCCTATAAAGTGTATATATTCTTGATCGGCATCCACAGCCGAGTCGATTGAGCCATGTCCGTTTGTCCGTTCGCAGATCAAGCTTATTACATTATATTTTTGAACTTGACACTTCTATATGACATGACTTATGATGCGACTTGTTAATGGCTTTGCATAACGCTCGTTATAATATAAATCTGCTGCAATACAATTGAAACCAGTTGATTTTATCCTCCACATCCTGTGAATGTAACAAGTTTCTTGACGGACACCAAAGCCAGACAAATCTGGTCCATTTTGCTTTTGGCATTCAAAAAGAAAAAATATATTAAAAAAAAAAGTTCAATTACTGCGCCACTTGTGATTGAAGCAAAAAAAAAAAAAAAAAAAAAATGAACCAGGAAAATGCAGCAATTTATCACATTTCTTTTCTCAAAATCAAATAATTTTTATAACTTTTATTCGATTTATATTTTTGGTTTGACTGTCAGGAAATATGAATAATAAAAATTAACCCTGAGTTGTATGCACAAGTCATGATTTACACATGTATTTACAGGTGTATAAGTATAACTAACTGACTGTCTGTGTGTGTGTGTGTGTGTGTGTGTGTGTGTGTGTGTATGCTTATCGAAACACGTTTCGCCTAATCGCAGCAATTAAAAGTTGATGAAACAAGTTGCTGCTGATCTGTTTACTGCTACAATTGAAGAAACAAGCAATCATCCCAGGCATCCGCATCCAGCTCAGTCAACGTGTGAGCAATATTTATGCGACCAGCTCAGGCAACGGGAAAAGTGAAACCCGGAATAATTCAGGCAAAACTAATCACATTGCCGACCTACTACACTTAACTACCTCACTCAGCGGCCTAAGAATAAATTACCACATACACAAAAAGCGCATTAATCAATTAATTAATTAGAACTTTTGCTCTCAATGATTATAAAGCGAAAATTCTTTGATTTTATCATTTTTACTTTTGTAAAAAAAAGGGTTGTGTAAAGTGTTTTAGATGTTTCTCTTAATGGCTAAATATGCTTACATTGTAATATTTATTTTAGTGTAATATATATTTTGTTTGAATTAAATTGTTATAAATCAATATTGAATTAAATATTATATTCATTTTGAACTTGAAATAAATCTAATATTTATACATAGAAATTTAGGGATATTTTACATTTCCTATCTCAATGTGGGACAGTGACATATCTACAACATAATTACATAATTAGTTAATCTAACCGATTAGTTAGACGCATAGTTAACTCAGCCAGACGCACAACTTGAAGTCGTAAAATTGATGATAATATTGTAAAAATCGCACTTGCATTTGCCGCGATAAACTTATGAACATTATGAACAACACTCGATTAATAACTGCACTTTTTAATGCATTTGTTTACGACTAATTTTTCACTTTGCTTTATCGTTTTTTATTATTATTATTATTATTTTTTTTTTTTTTTGGTTTAATTGCCCACGCATTGACAGTGCACTGTGGGATATGTTACATGATTTATAAAATATATAAATTAAATCGCGTAAATAATAAAAAAATCTATTGCCAAAGTTTGCAAATTTATTGGCTTTGTGCCACTGCGCGAGTAAAAGTTGTTGGGATCACAAAAGCAGTTTTCAAGCAGTTTTCTATTTTATTGTTGTGCTTGCGTCTTTTTTCTTTTTCGATGTTTTCGTTCCAGTTTTTGCCGTTAAATGTTTCAGGCGTTGTGGGTGTGCGATGTTTTTGATTTTCTTGTTGTCCACATGCGATGTTTTCCTGCTTCATGTTGCTTGGCATTTTGTTGACTTTGGTGATAAATTTTTTGTTTGAACTGTAAATTGCAACAACTTGTCTGTTGTCATCCTTATAACACATACGAGTATGTATTACATTGACATTAGAAATGTAAGCCGAATTCCTCACTGGTTGTTTTTGCTATGTTGGCGTTATATATTTCTGTATTTTTAGGAATTTGCAATTATTTGCAAATTGCACTTTCATATAGGTAAAGTGTAATAATAATGTTCGACTGATCTGGCAAAGTCTACTTGCGTTATCCTGCTTGTTTAATTTCACTGCTTGCTACTTACTCAGTGTTGTCACACTGTGCTTCTGCCAGCGTTTACATACTACGTCTGCAGTATTAGTTAAATATGCCTAATTAAATTTGATGTTAGTTAAATCTGTGCGAAAAACATGTGCACAGTGCAGTGGTGCACAATTAAAGGCTCGTTAGGACAACTGCGCGTGTCGTTGGCAATATAACGAATTGTGGCAATGCCAATCGTTCTACATATCATGATTTGGCAAATTTGTCAATACGCTGCACTGCTTACTTGCTAAGCAGTCTAAATGTGTCTGAATGTCCCGTAATCTGCATGCAGTCATGTTGCGAATGCATCGCAATCAACAGCGTCGTCGCCGGCAACAGCTGCAGCAATTGAAGCAACGTGGTCAGGTGTGGCTTCAACAACTGCGTGGTAAGTGCAATACCCCGCCCCCATTCATCTACATATGTATGTACATACATACATATAATGTATGAGATTACTTGCAACTCAACATTTTGCAGCAGCGCCACCAGGCGACGGGCGACGGCATTTTTTGCACGATGGCAGCTTTCATCAAGCGATTGCGCCAGGTGAGCAACTGTTTTTGGGAAAAATGCCGTTCATTTATGATTACCAAATTGTGAATTTGTCAATTCGACAATTCGTCAATTGAAAGTGCTCGTTATAGCCCAATGCTTCAGTCTGATGCCCATATGCGGCATTTATGCCGCTACAACACAGGGATTATACTTTAGTTGGCGTAGCTGGCGCAGCTGGTACTCCATGCTCTACATATGTTCCACAACTGTGGACACCATCTTCAGCATTCACATGGCGATCCACAGCAAGCTTGATGTACGCAATGTGGGTGAGTTGCCAGTGGATGAGAGTGAGAGAGTGAGGGAGAGTGTGTCTCATAATGTTGCCTTGCTTGCAGAACCAATTGTATTCCATATGGGAAATCTCTTGGGCTCGTATTTCTTTCTGCAATTGGCACAACGTTGGCCAACATTGATGCAACAATGGTCGAGCGTGGAGCAGCAGTTGCCACGTCACAGTAGCGTAAATCAACGGGAGCAGCTGGCACGGCGCATACAACAGGTTGCCCTCGCACTTTTCACACTTTCCCTCAGTTGAGTAGCTATAAATGGATCATCTCAATGCCATGCACTAACTTAGCACTTACAGTCGAACACCTGCTCAGCATTATATCTGCCGTTTACTATGACTTTTGTCCAGCTCGAAAGGATCCAATTGAATCGTATTTGTTTAGCGCCGCCATGCAGATCTTCTATGTCTTTCCATATTCGAATTGGCTCGCTTGGCTGGCCAAGATTCAGAATGTATTGCTCACATTTGGTTGGAACTATATGGATATATTCCTCATGCTGTTGGGCATTGGACTCAGCGATCTGTTGGCTCGTCTCACGCAGCATTTGCAGCATGTGGTGCGACAGGTGAATGAATGCGGGAATCATTTGATCGCATTCCCACACACATATTCCACATTTCACATTCCACATTTCACATTCCACAGTGTTCAATGCTTACTGCTTGTACTACTGTCATTCGCCATACGCCATTCACAATCCACACTCTCATTCACAGCCAATGCCTGAGGAATTTTGGACACACACACGCACAAATTATCGCTCAATTGTGGAACTCATCTATGAAGTGGACGACGCTGTCTCCGGCCTTGTCCTCATATCCTTTGGCAGCAATTTATATTTTGTCTGCCTGCAGCTGCTCAAGAGCCTCAAGTGAGTAATTGCCTTGCTTTGACTTAAACTTTTATATCGTTATAAATATTAATTATTATTATTATACATTTTTAACTAATTACTCTACGCTGTCAACTCTGAGTGCAATTGTCTCCCGCCTGTTCATGTCAATCTCTTGCTCTTTGTTTCCTCTCTTCCTCCTATGTTTATATACAATATGTATACATATTTATATATAAACTAAATGTTGACTAATCATGAATGTTGACTTATAACCTATAATGAGAGAATTTACATGCATACATACGTGTTAGATTATCTTATGTCCTGAGCCAGGAGTATCTCACAGTCGTTCTAACTTGTTACTTGTGAAATTTTCAATTGAATTTGAAATTTCTCTCTCTCTCTTCAAACTGTCTCCCTCTCTTTTCGACGAGGACTTACTCTAAGCAGATATTACTTAACATATAACTCAACTTTCTCTCTCTTTCTCCCTACATCTGTCTGCCTTTCTCTTGCTTTCCTTGTTCTGCCTATCTCCCGTTTTCTCCAAATCTTTTCTATATTTATTTGTATCCCTTTATCACCCTTTTGTGTCCCTAACTCTCTTTCTCTCTCTCTCTCTTTCTCTATCTCTTTATCATTCTCGCTTTCTTTATCACTCCCTCTTTCTCTCACTCTCTTCCATTTTTTTTCATTATCCCTGTTGCCCCTTTCTCTATCTCTGTCTCCTTTTTTCTCACTCTTTCTTTCTCTTTACTCTTTGTCACTTCTCTCCTCTCCGTATTTCTTTTCTTCTATCTCTCTCTCTCTCTCTCCCTCTTCCATTCTCTATCATTTACGTTCTGTCCCCCTTCTTGTCTCTCTTTCTTTCTCTATTTACCCTCCTTTACTTTTGTTACCTCTTTCTCTCTTTGTCTCATCTCATCTCTTCGATCCCTCTCTCTTTCTATCTTTTTCCTTTTCTTTTTATCTATCTGTCTCTCTCTCTCTCTTTCTCTTTCTCTTCCTAACTTTTGCCCCTTTTTCTCCCTTTCCTTATTTTCCTTTTCTCTTCCATTCCCCTATCGCTCTCTATCCCTATCACTTTTGTCCGTTTTTCTCCCTTTCCTTCTTTTCCTTTTCTCGCCCTTTATCCCTTATCTCTCTCTCTCTCTCTCTCTCTCTCTTACACTATCTATCCATCTCTCTCTCTCTCTCTTTCTCTCTCTCTTTCTCTTTCTCTTCCTCACTTTTGCCCCTTTTTCTCCCTTTCCTTCTTTTCCTTTTCTCTTCCATTCCCCTATCACTCTCTCTCTTTCTCACTTTTGTCCGTTTTTCTCCCTTTCCTTCTGTTCCTTTTCTTGCCCTTTATCCCTTATCTCTCTCTCTCTCTCTCTCTCTCTCTCTCTCTCTCTCTCTCTTACACTATCTATCCATCTATCCATCTCTCTCTCTCTTACACTATCTATCCATCTCTCTCTTTCTCTCTCTCTCACTTTCTCTCTCTCTCTCTCTTTCTCACTTTTGTCCCTTTTTCTCCCTTTCCTTCTGTTCCTTTTCTCGCCCTTTATCCCTTATCTCACTCTCTCTCTCTCTCTCTTATACTATCTGTACATCTATCCATCTCTCTCTCTATATGTTTCTTTTCTCAACCCTCTAACCTCCCCCCTCCCCCCTCTCTCACACGCCTTTCCTACCCGCACAATAGCACAATGCCCTCCACCGTGCACGCGGTCTACTTTTACTTTTCGTTATCATTCCTTATCAGTCGCTCAACGGCGGTGCTGCTGTTTGTGTCATCTGTGAATGATGGGGCACGCGAGCCACTGCGTCTGCTGCGACTCGTGCCACATGCTGGCTATCACGGTGAGGTGTCGCGTTTGGCGAGCGAACTGTCAGCGGACAATGTGTCGCTGACTGGACTTAAGTTTTTCAACATTACCAGGAAGCTCTTTCTAACGGTGAGTGTGTGCGAGTGTGTGTGTGTGTGTGTGTGTGTGTGTGTGTGTGTGTGTGTGTGTGTGTGTGTGTGTGTGTGTGTGTGTGTGGCATGCAACAAGTGGACAATAATTGAAATAGACATTGCTGGTTTTTCTCACACACAGGTCGCTGGCAGCATTGTTACCTATGAGCTGGTGCTCATACAGTTCCATGAGGATAAAAAATCATGGGCTTGCCACATGCCGCAGCCACTCAACTGAACCGCATTCAAGTTGCAAATGTGAAAATGTGTTAAATTAAATATAGAAAATAAATAGAGAGTGAAACACTTCATCAATATACACTGGACAACACAACATAGCACAGCACAACATTGAACCAGTTTGTTCAACTTCATTGTGATGCAATGCGGCCTTAAATGGCGGCAACAACGTTCGCCTTCCTAATCATGCCACAACGTTGCGTTGAACCAGTTGACCAAATGCCAATGCCAGGCTAGGCTAAGCCTGGCCAGCCGCCTGTCTAGCTGCCTGCCTGCCTGCCTGCCTGCCTGCCTGCCTGACTTCCGGCCAGTTTTGTCAGTCTAACCCAATTCGCATTTATGCGAATCTGTAACCAATGTGGCAACCAATGTGGCAGCCAGACTTGCGGGCATATATAAGACAGCGGGTCGCTGCCACTTGACGCGCAGACAATTATCGTGCATCCAATGTGTAACAACATGCAATCGTTAACGCTCTTCGGCATCCTCGCCTGCTACCTCAGCCTTGGCCTGGCCAATCCACAATATTTCTATCCACGACAGGAACGCGCACAGCGTTCGCTGTTTAGCACTGGCCCCAGCGGCTGGAATAGCGGCTGGAATTTGGGTCCCAGCTTTGAGTTGGCTCCCCGTTCCAATCATATTACCAAGGATGAGGTGTTGGCCCTGCTTGCCGCTTGGAAGGCCGCTGAGGCCAAACCGAAGCCAACACCGGCGCCAGAGCCAGAGCCGGAGGCTGAACCGGAGCCAGAGCCGGAGCCGGAGCCAGAGCCGGAGCCTGAACCAGAGCCAGAGGCACCGGCACCAGCGCCAGCACCAGCACCGGAGGCACCAGCCGGACCGCCACCTGGTGTGCCACTGACTGTGTCGCTGCCTGCGTTTGTGCCCATTCAATTGTCCGCCATGTATACGGCTCCGGTGCCAGTGGGCGGCGGCTTGGGCGGCGGTTTTGGCTTTGGATTTGCGGGCATTCCTGGCGGTGCTGGTGGTGCTGGCGGTGCTGGCGGTGCCGGTGGTGCTGGCGGTGCTGGTGCTGCTGCTGGCGGCGGCGGCGGCGGCGGCGGCGGTGGTGGTGGTGGTGGTGGTGCTGGCGGAGATGTTAGTCGCATCTCCAGACCAACGGCTCGGAATTCATTCCGTGGCAATGCCAACATACGTTTCCCCATTGCCAATCCACGTAGCTTTGCCTCTGCCAATTATGTGGCGCCACGTCCACGTTTCTATCGCACAATTCTCGCGGAGACCGCACAGCCCGTGAGGTAAGTCCAAGCTGCTTATTAGTAATCTTCAATCTCCAAACTGCAATCTCATTTTGAAATCTTTAACTTATCCTGTTTTTCCCCCTCCCACACAGCATTGACGCCTTGCCGCCGCCAGCTTTCCTGGCCAATCCTGTCCAGATGGTGCCCAGCAATTGGCAGTAGGCGTCTGTCAACGCAACTCTAAATATGTATCTTTATTAATACTCTTACGATACTCCTCGTTCTATCTGTATTTCTCTTTTTATTATTATTATATGTTAAACTATAAACTATACATAACTGTAAATAGCTCAATGTTTAACACGATGTCATTATCTGATTATGTAATACAATTGATTTTTTTTTTAAAATTTTTTTTTTATTACAATGCAATTAAACAATAAATATAATATTAAAAATTAACTTTTATTTAGTTATTTGTTCGAGCTTTGATAAGCTCACTTCCTCTCTCTGCATCTTTCTCTCTCTCTATCTATTTCTCTCTCTTTCTCTCTCTCTCTCTCTGTATCTTTCTTTCCCTTCCTTTATCTCTAAGTTTTTTTATTTTGGCATATTTTCTACAATTTACTATTTTACACATAAAGTACAGGGTCTTTCACAGTCTGGTGTGTTCGCGTACTACACACTTTATATATTTTTATTTCCGCTCTTTTCCTTGTTCTCTTCCTCTTTGCTCTCTCTCTCTCTCTTTCACTCTTTATATCTCTCTCTCTCTCATATACTTTATCTCTCTTTCTCTCAGTTTATCTCTCTCTCTCTCTCTCTCTCTCTCTCTCGCTCTCTTTATCTTTCTCACACTTTATCTCTCTCACTTTATCTCTTACCCTCACACTTTAACTTTCTCTCTCTGTCTTTATCGCACTCTTTCGCTCTGTCTCTCTCTTTATTTCTCTCATTTTATCTCTCTCTCTCTCTCTCTCTCTCTTTATCTCTCTCTCGCTCTGTCTCTCTCTTTATTTCTCTCTCTCTCTCTCTCTCTCTCTCTCTCTCTTTATCTCTCTCTCGCTCTGTCTCTCTCTTTATTTCTCTCTCTCTCTCTCTCTTTCACACTTTATCTCTTTCTCTATTAGTTTCTCTATCTCTCTCTCTCTCTCTCTCTCTTTATTTCTCTCTCTCTCTCTCTCTTTCACACTTTATCTCTTTCTCTATTAGTTTCTCTCTCTCTCTCTCTCTCTCTCTCTCTTTATCTCTCTCTCGCTCTGTCTCTCTCTTTATTTCTCTCTCTCTCTCTCTATCTCTCTCTTTCACACTTTATCTCTTTCTCTATTAGTTTCTCTATCTCTCTCTCTCTCTTTATTTCTCTCTCTCCCTCCCTCTTCCTCTTCTCCCTTTATAATAATTAGATAATTTCTAGATGAATTACCAGGCGAACAGAAATCAAGAGGAAGCAAAAAAAATTTAATTTGAGTCACATTCAAATTTCGCTTGAGTGGAAATAACTTTGACCTTGAGTTGAGATGGGCTGAGTGAATTTTTGAGTGGATTCTTTTGCATTTGTGAGTTTAAATTGAAATGCTTATTCGGAATTATGTTCGCCTGGTATTTTGATGTGGATATCTCCATCCCCCAATCCCTCTGCCAAGTGAAAAATTAAACCAAAGCCAATGGAAAAACGTCGTTTAATTTAAATGTTGAGTTTCTTTTATTCTTGGGAAACGATGCTTATGTGCAACATTAAATTTATGCAAATTTAAAGCCTTATAATCTATAGCTAATAATTAAATTAAATATACATATGTATATACTTAATTTTTTTAATATTAATTCAAGTTTCTCAACCAGGGATGTTGAATCCTCCAAGTCTGTTCCAAGATGGATTATTCCTGTGGAGTTCAAAAAAGCAATTTAAATTTTATAAAATATATATAATAATATTAGATTCAAACATTTAAATTTCATTAATGTTAAATTAAATTCAAATTCAATTTTAAATTATAAAATATTAATGTTAATTCAAAACTGCAAAATCAAATGAAGTTAAATGCATTTCATAAAATGAAAATATTAAATTAAAACTGCTAAATAAAATGGAGTTAAATTTAATTTAAAAATTAATGGTTTAAATAGATTGAAATTAATAAGATTTTAAATTACAAAACGATAATATTACAATAATTCTAACTAATAATAACTTAATAAAGTAAAATTGAAATTTGATTTAAAGCTGTAAAATTTAACGCATTTAAAATTACAAAATTAAAATATAAAATTTATTTCAATAAAATTGAGTTCTAAATAATAAATAAATAATGTTAATTGAAAACTTTTCAATTCAATTAAATTTAAGCTATTCAATAAATGTTAGTTGTGCTTAATTCAAAATTTATTTTAATTGAGCCTTAGAAAATAAATTTCGAAAATTATTAAAACCATATACAATTTTGTTGCGTTTTTATTTGTATCATATTTAAATGGTTATTAGCAATAAATATGTAATAATTAATTATGTATAATAATAGCCAAACCTCAGTGCAAATTCCAGATCGTCGAGCTAAAGTTGAAATTGCTTTGGGGCGCCTTTTTGATTTATCTGAAATTTCTATAATTTATACAACATTTATCACGCCCTGCCCAAATGTGTCTCAATCAATCAATCAACTCCACTGGGACTCATATACATCAGCACATCTACAACTACATGTGTATGTATGTATATCACCCAGTTTACATGGAGAAATTTAAACCTCGCCCCAAAACGATTATGGAAACAAGCGCAAAATTACCAAAGGCGATAGGAAAAACTAAAAAACACTGAAAAACTGATCAAAAAACTAAACACTTACCAAATGCGTGCACTATTAAAAGAAAAAACATAATACAAATAAATACAAAAAAAAAAAAAAAAAAAAAAAAAAAAAAGATAGAAAATTGTCTTGGCGAACTCTAGATACCCTGGCTGAGCTCTATAAACTTTTGAGATAGTTTTCATAATACAAAGTTTCTTTTTAGTTAAGTAATTTTTGTTTTTAAAATAATTAATTTAAAATGCAAAGTTTTTCCATTCAAATATAAAATTTTCCAGCGATTTTTCCACTATGATAGATTGATTCGATTTTAAACAAAATTGGCATAATTGTAAAAAATGATTCTATATACATTATCTATGAGTTTGGTTAGGATAACTCAAGAAACAACAAAGTTTTCCAATATAAAAGTTTGATCGCATTCGCATGTTATGCTTCTGATCAAGCATTTATAGATATAATCTCTGAGTTGTGCCACGCCCCCTAGAAAGTATGGCACAGCATTTGGTAAAATTAGAATATCTTCTGCTAGAGCATAAATAACATAAAACATAATATTTGTAATTGTAACACGGCATCAAGAGACTTGAAGCAGATGAAGCAATGAATCAATGCTCCGGAACGGGCAATAGGTGCCCAGCTTGGGCAGCCCAGCCTGCAGTCTGCAGTCTACAGTCTACAGTCTACAAAATCTTCCATACCAGTTGCAAGCCCAGTTCGTTGACAACTGGTTCGGTTCCTTAATGGCCCCTTGAAGCTGTCAGTTCGCTGAGGACGATACGTTGATGTCTCAAGCCATAAAAAGAGGTGGGACAACAGTTGCCCATTTACACTTGGAATTTATAACAATTTACACTGTGCTACATGCTTGGATGCTGATTAAAGTTATTTGTCCCAACTGCACTGAGAACTTTTTTACATTTTGAAATACAATTTGAAGATTATTTACAGCTATTATATATGAATTACATGTTTTTTCGACCCTGTACCTAAGAAGTACAAGGGTCTTTAATGTTTGTGAGCTTAGCAACGTGGGAAAACCAATTTGAAATCAATTAAATTAGTTTATAGACATGATTTCTGAAATATTAATCAATTGCTTAACTTACCAGTAATGTTAGCACTAAATTTTAGCTTGATAACTTCAAAAATTGTCAAGTTATGACGCTGCACCACTTGGGCTATGATGATAAAAAGAAGTTTCAAGCAGTTTTAAAGCAAATCATTCACTGGAAACCGGTTTAAGTTGTTGTCAACAGCTTAAGTGGCGAATAACAACTTCATAACACGAAAGATTAGATGCGTTTTAGTGTTGAAGCACTTAAAAAATGGACATAAATGCGACAATAAACATTAAAAAGTTTATTCAATTATGAAATATGACTGATTAGATGGGATATTAAGTAAATGAAGTAAGTAAGTTGGACTCGTTTTAAATCTGAATTTGTTTGCAGTCTAGTGTCGTTTACATACATATATTTAATATTTATGGGTATTTTCACACATTTTATATAAATGGGGCTCGATTGACATGTACGCCTGTGGCACAACCGTTTAACAATTCAGTTTGCTTTGCTAGTTAGTTATTAATGCAATCAGCGATCGAGCAATCGATCGAACGGTCGTACCATGGTGACGCCCATTTGGTCCATATCATTATGGACTTCCCGCATAGCGGGTACAGAAAAACATGTCATGTCATTTGTAGCTCCATACGCTTATTATATCAGACATCTAGTTATAGTAGACACCTTACATATTTGGTATTGTCTGCATTGAAACTAAACTAAAATTTAACTACAACTATAACTACTATAACCTTAACTAAAGTGAACTAAGCAAAATGATAGAAATAAATAACAAACACCATAAACAAACATAAATTGTAGATCAATAATAAATGGCAAACGAAAATTATAAACAACTTTATGACTAGTCTAAGAACTTGGGCAATAGCTTCTCCAGCAAACAGCCTAGACTCTGCTGGCCGGCCAGGAGTGCAAAGGCTCCGGCGATCACATAATTGAGGCGATAGATGGCTGCCTGCGAATAGAGGAGCACACATCCAGCACAGAAATACAAGACCAGCGACAACAGCCAATAGCCACGTCTGCAAAAATGTATGAAATAATATTACATTAGATTTATTTTGGTATAGCAAAGATAGAGATTCAATTGTGTCTTGAGTTGAAGTGGGATTCTGGTAAGGCGTTGATAGATCTGTGAATCTAACCTGTTTGATTGAACCACAAGAAGAACAAATCATGGGATGGGAATGGGAAAGAGAAGGGAAGAAAGAAGTTAAAGCAAGGAAGAAAATAAATAAGAAAAGAACGCCACAACTGGAGAAACGCAGGAAGTATACAAAGATGGCAGGGAAAAGCGAAATAAAAGATGGAAATATAAGCGAAACGTAGAAGGAAATGAAAGCAGTGAAACAAAGAACAAAAGATAGGAAGGAAAGAAAAGAAAGAAGGAAGGAAGGGAAGCAAGAAAGGAAAATGAATGAAATGAAGGCAGCTACGAAAAAAGGAAGAACAATGAAGGCAAGGATGATGGGGAAATAAAATGAAGGAAAGAGGAAAAGACGAATAGAGAGCGCAACAAGGATGTAAAATAAATATAGAAGGAAGACTACGAGAAAAGAATAAAGAAACAAGAAACAAAGGGAAGGAAAGCGAAATGGAAGGCAGGAGGGAAAATGTAATAAAAGCATGGAAATAAAGGAAGACAAAATAAAGCAAGGAAGAATGGAAAAGATAAAGATGCGAAGAAGAATGAAAGCAAAGAAAGAAGGCATGGTAATTGAACGAAAGAGCGTTGGAAATAAGTAAAGAAGAAAGCAATAAAAGATAAAAGCTGACAAGGAAGGACAAGGAAAAGGACACAATGAAATAATTAAGAATAAAGAATTGAATTAAGAAGTCACAGAAAGCAGAGGAAGGACACTGAAGGTACGTTGAGGTATCAACTGAACTAACAGAGATACTTTCTACATTCTATTGTGCAAAGGGGTCCACAGACATGTCGATGTCCATTATCTTTACCCTCCCTATAAGTTCCAGTCTTATAATTCTGTTATGAGAGCATTTAAGTATGCTTGTAACTAAATATGTTTTCTGGCTGATATCATTTGCCTGACTTGTTTGCTTAAGGAAGTAATCTGCTTAAAAGTGTACAGATTAAAGGTACCCAAGTCATATGAGTGTGCTAGACAGATAGCTTATGTTGTCTGCTCCTCACACCTAATGGGCTTGTTTAACCTCGGCCAGCAGTCTATCAAATTTGTGGCACTTACAATTTTTGTGGTGCACGCAGCTGGAGCAGCAAACTAAGCGAAGCCAGCACAGTAATGCTGCTATAAAGCGACGGATCTGGTAGATTGATGCCATGACTGCAAGTTGAGAATATAATATAACAATTAATACAACCAATAAATACGTTAAACTATTGATGCAATTGACTCACCGACGACTGCGCAGCCAGGCCAATGTAGTGGGGCCATTGAGTAGCAGCAGCATGAGCAGCATTAACAGCAGCGTTACATGGAAGGGAAAGTTTTGTAAACCGACGCAAGATTCCTCCTCCTTATCAGTCTTTTTCTTAGCTAACTCTAATTGCTCAGCTTCAGCTTCATCGTCTTGCTCAGCCTCAGCATCGTTTTCATCATTGATTAATGTCTGTTTGTTATCAGAATTTCCAACCGTTGGTTCATCCGTTTGACCCGTTTGATTGGCAGCTACGCCGCTGGCCAAATGGACTAAATCAGCCGCCTTTTGCCAGAGATAATCCTCCAGATAGTCTTTATATGCATTGGAGAGCATTAAAAAGTAAAATATAAAGGCCAAGAGCAGGCCAAGACCGCTGCTGGCGCCAAGGGCAACGCCAATTGTCAGTATGCCATACGTGATGGGTAGATGTGTCATTATCGAGAGTAAAATGTTGGAGCCGGTGGGCGAGAGGCGGGTTAAACGCAATGCCAAACGATAAAATACATTGCCATAGAGCGTCAAGGCGAGCCACACCCCCAATGCGGCCAATATGGACAGACCAATGGCCGTGCAATGTATAATTATGGATACATTTATGCTATAGTCAAGTGGCTCCGGTTCGGGCAAGAATTTCACATTCAATATCAGTTTCTTAAGCAAGCGACAACCTGTTAAATTGGATGGAATTTCAAACAATTTGAAAACTATACAATTAACTAAAGTGTCAGGTGAGGCTTACCTGTAACCAGATAGAGCGATGTATACTGTAGATAACCAATGTAGGGCTTGAGACTCTTGAAGCTGCCGCGTTGTTGAAACTTGTCCAATTGATTGCGCAGCACAATCAATAATACACAAACCAAATGAGCCGGAAACCAGCCGTAAAACTGCAGCACAATCCGCGATAAGGCATCTGCATAGGAATACTCATAGCTAAGAGCGAGATGGGAATAATGAGAGTGTGAAAGAGACAACGCAACGAGAGAGAGAGAGAGAGAGAGAGAGAGACTTACCTAATGCGATAGCGACAAATGGGATCCAAATACAAATCCAACATAACAGGATTCAAGGAAGTATTATAATGTTTAGGCATCAATGTGGGCACATTGGCATAGAGACCCGGTTTCTGATCTGGAGAGCTACAATTAAGCATTCAATAAATAATCATTGAAACATTTAAGTCAACTAAAACCTACGTCAACGTTTGATAACGCTCAAAGCCCGCTGCCCAAGGTACACACAATCTGGCGGTGATGCGATATTTGGGCTGCAGACACTGCAGTGGCTCGACATGGACCCGCAAGCCTTGATATGGTTCCACCATCTCGGCGATGCGCAGCTTGTAGTGCAGTGTACCCTGCAGCGTTTCATTAACAGCGA
Organism: Drosophila funebris; assembly: GCA_018901825.1. Lineage (NCBI taxonomy): Eukaryota > Metazoa > Arthropoda > Insecta > Diptera > Drosophilidae > Drosophila > Drosophila funebris. The sequence continues at coordinate 18,993,461 of JAEIFK010000454.1, read as the reverse complement.
TGCGACGTCCGTAAGCATACCAGCGTGGTATGCGTATGTCCACAATGCGCTCCTTAGGATCATAGATATCCAGATTGTAGCCAGTGCGTTGATTGCCAGGCGGCAGACGCACCAATAGATGTGTCCACTGTTGATAAGTTTTGCGTAGATTGTATAAATCGAGCACCGCAACGCTGCGTGGTTCAATGTCTGCATTGGGCAAACGTTGGATAAGATGGGTCAAAGGAGTAGCCTTATCGCTGTAAGGGAATGCAACAGCTTGTTAGGACTGTGTATCTAAATGAGTATAGGATTACGCTCACCAAATGAGTGAATCCGTATCATTGTGCTTATGCGCCTCGCAGCCAAACAGCCAGTTCTCATCGCCCTCCACGTTTAAAGCCTCAATGGCAAGTTTCTGGCGAGTATTGAGAGTGTAAGCAAAGAAGCAAGCTAAAGTTAATTCGGTATCATTACCTTATAGCGCTCCTGATGCTGTATGCCAATCAATTCATGATAATGTGTCTTCACGCCATTGGCAAAGAACTTGTTAATAACCAAACGACGCTCCTCATGCCAGTTGTGCGTGGACTGCAAACTTACCAAGCCCTGCTGTCGTGGTCTGCGTCGCTGTAAGCCAATAGAATACGTTAGACTTTCTGGTTAATATGAAAAGCTGCAAATGCTTACCACAAAGTGGGCCAGCGCTGAATGCATATTGCGTTGTTTGTTGCTGTTGAAGATGACGGTGGCATCGCTGCGACGCTGTGCAATGCTGAACAGGAATCGATTGATAACCTGCATGAACTGCAGACACCAAACGGCAGACAAGTGATCACAGCTGAGGCTAACGCGTGGTATGGCCGAGGTCTAAAAGAAGATCCAAATTAACAAGCAAATATAATAAATAGATTTGTTTATGATTTTACCATGGCGTGTAGATCATTAAACTGGGAGCTGGTAAGACCAGCATTGACTAGTAAATCACGATTGCCGCCACCCGTCGAGATGAGCAGCACATTGTCCAGTTTTGGGGATAACTCTTGGCTGGCCATGCGCTCCTCGCTGAGCTGCTTTTGATGCAAACTTTGGCATACATTTGTGCTGTTTGTGGGCTTGGATGCGGTGCGTGTGCGACTGAGTTGTGTGTGTGTGTCCAAATAGAATTGGCCGAGATGTGCATCCAAGTTGAGCACTGGCTGATCCAATGGCGTTGATATGCTTATTATCGCATTGATATGTTGGCTTATTTCTGCATCTGTCAGCACCGACTGTGCCAGCTTGCCGCCCATAGAGTGTCCAATTAGCACAATCGGACTAGGCTGCCGGTACAGCGATAGAATTGTGCGTATGCAGTGCTTTAGAAACGATTGCTGATGATACATATAGCCGCCATAGACCGCGGAGAGTTCCTCATCGAAATCAATTGTATAGTAATCCAAATGTATACCTGTCTCATAGTGCTCCCGTGCCTTGCGCAGCGCCACAGATGCCAATGAGCGCACCTGTTTGTAGGAACCAGCATTGCCCGGCACAAAGATAACCGGTGCGCCTGTCATGCGCGCCTTGAGCGGATCCTGTCGTACACCTTCATAGTAGTAGTACAGCCCATAGTTGGGATATTGTTTATTTGCATTAAATCTCACGCGCTATATAAAAGGTCCATAATTATTACCTACAGTAGAGAAAGGTTTTCATATTTACCGCAAACATTGGCTCGCCGAACATGTAAGTCATTCGGCAGGCGTTCGGCTCCACCTCGACATGCAGATGGCCAATGCCATAGATGAAACTGCATATTGAGGCAATCACGAGGAGCACTGCACAGTTCCTAAACACTATCATTTGTGTAAACTATAGAATTTTTAGCTATTTTGTGCAGTGTCCCTTGTTATTATTTAGTTTATTAAGAGTTGCCAGACGTTTTGAAAAATTCTTGTTCCTGGGATAGAGATGGGCGCGTGTCGTGTTTTTCACTGCGACAGCTGACATATGTTTTTCTCAAATAGTTTTTTTACCAACATTCTAAAACTCAGTAATTTAAATAGTTTGTTGACTAAATGTTGCAATCTGTTGTCACGTTTTTAATTTAAAGCAACTAAAAGAACGGCTTAAATAGTTAATGACAAAGAACGATACCGATATGTGTAGAAACATCGAATAAACAATTTCGAAGCCTACCTCGTTTTGTGTATGATCAGCATATCTCATTTGAGTAGAGTAATTATTCAATGTTCACATCGAATATTTTAGACTCTATGCCAGTATATTTCACTATAGTCATATAAATTCTGCGTGATATCGTGATGTCGATAGCGCGACTTTTAAAATATCGACATCGATAGCGCGGCTTGCACACATTCATAGAGAGTGAGAAACACACACACGCCACAGTTACAAATCTCAATGCACACACCAGCTCACATACGCATACTTACAAACGCTGTTTAGAGCATTCCAATCGAATACCTTTTTGATCTTTATATGTACGTGTGTATATTGATAATTATTGTTGTTTGTTTGCTCGTATCTCGTTGTGGTAGTCCATCATTCAGTTAATGAACGCGCTCGCGCTCGCGCTCTTGTGTTGCGCTTCCACCTCCGTAACCGCACCGCCCCCGCATGCAAGCATTGCCATCAGCGACATCAACGCTTCGTAACGTGTTTACGTTTCTCTAAGCCACTGAGTTTGTGTATGATAGTGTGTGTATATGCATGTGTGTGTGTGTGTGCGCGCTTAATTCGCGCATTGTATCTAGCTAACTGGCTGGCTGGCTAGCCTCTGGGCCTGGCTGAGGAAAAAAATAAAAAGACAGGAAAAAAAGACAGTTATGCCCTGCTGCGTCGCGCCAATAACAAAAACAAGCTACATAGCTGACGCCGTCTCGTTGTTGTCGCCGTTGCCGTCGTTGTCGTCGTCGTCGTCGCCGTTGCTGTCGCTGTCGACGTCGTTTGACTCTCTCGCATCTGTCGATCGTTGTGTGTTGTCTTCTGGATCGTTGTTAGTGTATGTCGTGGTGTCGTTTATTGTTGTTGCTGTTGGCTGCTGTTGTTGTTACGCGCTGTGACTGACTTGTTCAATGATTTAGTAAAATATTCATAGCTCATTCCAAAACTTGTTCTTGTGCCTGGTGCAAATACAAAAATAACGCGCTACGAAATTCAATTTCTATGTATCTATCAAATATTATATACTTATATTTATAATGTTTTATATGTGTTGTAGTAGTAGTTAACAATTTGTGTGACTGTGCTGTGTTTTCATATATTTTATTAATTATATATTGTATATTAATTATACACACAATCGCATCGGCATCAGCAAACTGCAGCTAAGTCGCAGCAGCAGCATCTATCAATCAATCAAAGTCCAGGAAACAAAGTCGGCGGGTCTCCTGTTCTTCTGCTCGTGTGCAATTACAAATACTCCGCCACCTCCCATCATCACATCACAACACACCACCTGTATCCGCCCTTACTATCCAATACAAAAACTAAGAAACATTATAATAACAAAATTCGAGTTATTAAATTAGTTATAAATATAATATCAAAATGGAAGTGTGGCGATCGCTGACGGTTGGCGCATTTCTAGTGCTGGGACTCGTATGCTTCTATGGCATGGTGGAATCGTGCAATGAAGTCGTCTGTGCCTCGATCGTATCCAAGTGCATGTTGACGCAAAGTTGCAAATGTGAGCTTAAGAATTGCTCCTGTTGCAAAGAGTGTCTCAAGTGTCTGGGCCAAAAGTACTACGAGGAATGCTGTAGTTGTGTGGGTAAGTAACAAATATGGATGGATCGATGGCTCGTTGGATGATGTGATGTGTGACATTATCATTATTCATTATTGCGCTGTCGTTGTCGCCTTTTGCCTTGTTTTTGTTGTTTTCATACTACGAATACATGTATGCAAATGTGCGTGTAGCTGTGTGCATCTGCTTAAGCATGTGTGTGTGTGTGTATTTGCGATGTGTAATCATACGATTCGTGTAGTGCGCCTATCGATAGTTAAGCCGCCGTTTGAAACTCGATAACAACTTTGCAAAATAGAAAACATTAACACTTTTGCTGTGCGTATTGCTTGTCATTGTTAATCACGATATTTATTGCAGAGCTCTGTCCCAAACCCAACGATACACGCAATTCTTTATCTAAGAAATCACACGTTGAGGATTTTGAAGGAGTGCCGGAGCTATTCAATGTTTTAGCCAACTCCACTGAGGAGGATAAAGAAAGTGATTTTTGGGATGCGTTTACATTTCAAGTAGATTGGTCCAGGGGCAAGCCAACTCTGGAGAAAGATGAAAAATATTATTTAAGTAAGTTGACTGATAAAAACTAAAAATCATGATGCCCTAATAATAAACCTTCCGTAGAATATAATGACAAGAATTTGGATGATGCAAGTGCAGAACGCGACAATTTGCTTACAGTTAATTGCACAGTTATATACATGGACCATTGCGTATCTATGAATAAGTGCCGTCAAAGCTGTCAAACAACAGGGGCTAGCAGCTACAGGTGAGTAATACATATTATAACTACAATAAATATAGAAAGATCTTATTCGATACTTCTTTTATATTTTAATTTAGATGGTTCCACGATGGTTGTTGTGAGTGTGTGGGCTCGACGTGCATTAACTATGGTGTCAATGAGAGTCGTTGTCGACATTGTCCAGAATCGAAAGATTCAGATGATGATTTCGACGATAATATCGATGATGAGATGAAGGACTTTGGCGACAGTATGGGTCCGTTCGATGGCTCAGTGAATAGTAATTATTGATAACAGCAAACAAATGCCATTTAAAGAACAAGAACATTTAACAAATTAGTTACTCAATTCAGTGACATTATTATTGTGTAGTACGAAGTAATTTTGTATAGCATTATTATTATTATTATTATTTTTTTTTAATATTAATGAATAGGCCCTTTTGATTGTTTTTCTATTTGAACATACCAAGATATTTTTTTAGAACCCATAATAAAGATTATATATACGTAAAAGATGAAATTAATTGAATTTTATTGAAGCGATAGTTTTTGACACACGGTTCACATAAGGGTTAAACGCAAATACTCGATTAGTCGAAGTGTGCAACAAACACGACGAATGGTTAATGAATTTCATGAAATTGGAAAGAGTGTACAAAATCCTCAACTTGCTGTGTCGAAATATTGATACAAATATGTATTTTTCAAATCTGTATAAAAAAATTAAAAGTTTGCCTATAGAACCCCCGAACAACATAAAACAGCTGATTGAGCGCTGCTGTCAGGCCAGCCGTTTTGCGACTGGGTGGCAACACTCATGCATGTAATTTCAAGCGAACAACATCAAGTTACGTATTCGAACCGGCGGCCACAAACCGAGAAAAAAGTGGCTGGAAATTATGTTCAAGGGCTTGCGACATGTAAGAAATGTGCTGCAACGTGGACACTACAATCAGGCACGCTGCCATGCCTACGTGACGCACATGAGCCATCCAAATGGAACGGCCACCAAGCTATGCGGCGCCGCTGCTCTCAGACGGCAGATGACTGCGCCTGTTTTGCAGCCGCTAAGCTGGCGACAGGTAAGTGAATAGCTTCTGGACATTAATAAGTGGAATGCCTACATGTTCCATATTCAACTTTTGCCACACACAGGTGCAAATGCTGCGCTCGGAGTATAAGGCAATTGTGGGTGTGATCGCGCGGTCGCTGCAATTGACGCCACGCGAGGTGCAGCAATTGCATTTGCGCTGCTTGAGCGCCCGCAAATCAGATGCCTCGAAAGAAAGCAGCAATGACAAGGACGATAGTAAGCCTGCCAAGCCATCAAAGCCACAAACAAGCAGCGATAAACCCAGTGCAGTGCCAGACAGCAGCCAAGAATCACCACACCACAGTTCCAACGCTAGCTCCAGCTCAAGTTCTGGCTCTGGTTCTAGCGAGGAACCCTCCAATCCAAACAACAATAAGAACAATGAAAACGATGAGAAGTTGCGGTCGGTATTGACGAAGGCGGTGCTCTGGCTATTCACCATTTACATGTTTGTTGCCTTCATCTCATTGCTAATCACGCCGCGTACGGAGAGACCAGAGGGCTCCACACGCTACGTGTCATGGAACGAGTTTGTGCATCACATGCTGGCCGTAGGTGAGGTCAAAGAGTTGATCATTCGGCCCGACATGGAAATGGTTACAATTATACTGCACGAGGGCGCTGTCATCAAGGGTCGCAAAGTGACCTCAACCATATTCCATATGGCTGTGGCGGATGCTAACAAGTTTGAGGAGAAATTGCGCATGGTGGAGAAGCGTCTGGGCATCAAGGATGGCGTACCAGTTACATATGATCGGCAAACGGACACCACTGGCCGCATACTGATGCTGTTGCTCTTCTGTGCTCTGCTCATGTCCATTGCCACACGCATGAAGAGCATGAAGAGTCCACTCAGCATGGACTCATTTGTGAGTACATTACACATTGAATAATCGCAATCCTTTAACGTGTCATATTGTAGAATCAAATGGGCAGAGCCAAGTTCACACTTGTGGATCCATTTGATGGTGGACGCGGCGTACTCTTCCGTGATGTGGCCGGCCTCAGTGAGGCCAAGCAGGAGGTTAAGGAGTTTGTTGACTATCTGAAGACACCCGAAAAGTATCAACGTCTTGGTGCGAAAGTGCCACGAGGTGCATTACTCTTGGGTCCACCCGGTTGTGGTAAAACTCTGCTGGCCAAGGCGGTGGCCACGGAAGCTCAAGTGCCATTCCTCAGCATGAATGGATCGGAGTTTATTGAAATGATTGGTGGCCTGGGCGCGGCACGTGTCCGCGATCTGTTCAAAGAGGGCAAGAAGCGGGCTCCATGTATTATTTACATTGATGAAATCGATGCGATTGGACGACAACGCTCCGGCACCGAGAGCATGGGCCAAGGCAGCTCCGGCGAATCCGAGCAGACACTTAATCAACTGCTTGTCGAAATGGACGGCATGGCGACCAAAGAGGGCGTACTCATGCTGGCCAGCACCAATCGAGCGGACATACTCGACAAGGTACACATCATATAGAGATTCCTCAATAGTTTTCTCATTTCTTTGTATTTTTCTATACATGCAGGCTCTGCTGCGTCCAGGACGTTTTGATCGACACATTCTGATTGATTTGCCAACGCTGCAGGAACGCAAGGAGATCTTCGAGAAGCATTTGTCGTCGGTCAAATTGGAAGATACTCCGAGCACTTATTCACAGCGCTTGGCACGCCTTACGCCAGGTTTCTCCGGCGCCGACATTGCTAATGTGTGCAACGAGGCGGCGTTGCATGCGGCACGACACATACAAACCGAAGTCAGTAGCAAGAATCTGGAATATGCCGTGGAGCGTTTAGTGGGTAAGCGGTTTAACTATTGAATTGATGAGAACTTTTTGCTAATTCCTTGACTCTTAGGTGGCACTGAGAAGCGTTCGCATGCTCTGTCCCTAACCGAACGCAAGGTGATTGCCTATCATGAGTCTGGCCATGCACTTGTCGGCTGGATGCTGCCCAACTCTGATATTCTGCTCAAGGTGACAATTGTGCCACGTACAAGTCTCGCATTGGGATTCGCTCAATATACGCCAAGTGAACAGCATTTGTACTCCAAGGAGGAGCTCTTTGATAAGATGTGCATGGCACTGGGTGGACGGGCCGCAGAGAATTTGGTCTTCAAACAGATAACGACTGGTGCCCAAAATGATCTGGAGAAGGTCACAAAGATTGCGTATTCACAGATTAAGAAATTTGGCATGAACACAAAATTGGGTCCCATTTATATACGCGATGCAAACGAAGCCGGCGAATCTGGCTCTGGTGGCAGCAAACCCTTTTCGCGGGCCATGGATAGCATTATAGATCATGAGGCACGCAACATGGTGTCGGAAGCTTATCGAAAAACAGAGGACATACTAACCAAGCATCGCGATAAGCTGGAAAAGGTTAGCTCACACTTTTGCATAATTGCAATCTTTGTTTTTAATATCTGTTTGGGGATTCGTGTTTTCATTTGATCTACAGCTGGCGGAGGCTTTGTTGGATAAGGAGACGCTTGACTATGATGAGGTGGTCACGCTTATTGGGCCACCGCCCTTTGATCCCGCCCGTCGACAAGTGGACGCTGTGGACTTTGAGCAGTCGTTGAAGAACCTTAGCACTGATGAGACCAAATCCTAATGTGTGACCACAATCAAGATCACATCATATAGTTTCAATTTGTTGCGTCCGATCCCGTTGCTGAACCCTTCACACCCCTCCACTTTCACTCTCGCGCATTCATAGGAACGCATTGACAGCCGGTTCATGTTCAATAAATGTAAATAAAATTGTTTACCTTTTGTTAATTGATTGCCATGGCTTCAACATTGATTGGAGTTGTAGACCAACAGGTGGATTATTGTAACACTTCTGCAACAAATTGTATACATAAGACAGCACTGAGTCATGTCACATGTATCTATTGATCTATCTAACTATCTATAACAATCTAACTATACTATATATATGTATATATATTTGCATATATTTGCCTATTTAAGTTGCTGAACTCTCGACACCTCGGGAAATGGCCTGAATGGCTTGTGAAAAAACCCGCAACTCAATAAGCTATATAACATTGACAATAAGTCAGCACGTGTCGCCTACACTGCCCACTGCCTGCTATACCCTACACAGAGCATATGCGCAGCTGTAAGCGTTGTGCATCTCTCTGAGTCTTAGACCTGTGGTTTCTTCACATAAGTATTCTATATTGATTAAATTTGTTATCTCTGCTATTTCCTATGAAACTCTTCTATAAAATATCGTAGAACACTTCTATTTCTAGTACATTTTTAGGTTATGTTAGCTTGAAATGTATTGTAACAAGTTTAACTCTAGCCTTTTAGCAATTTGTTGGAATATCTTGCGGTTCTTCACTTTTATATATGCTATATATGCCATATTGTTTTAAATTTTTAGAGTAAGAAATCTATTTCTCCAAAATCTTTTAGGTTATGTTAATTGTTTGCGAGTTTATGTTGAATTGCACATTGAAATTAGGCCTTTATATTCCGAGTTCGCTCATTTTTACTTCTTTTCTATCGCAAAGCGTAAAAATCCACATCTTGTTGGGTTAGGTTAATTTCTTTGAGGTTATGTTTAATTGCAAACTAAAATTAAATCACAATTCCCTTCAATTCATCCTCAAAGTAGTTTATCCATTTGCTTTTATGTAGTACACTTGCTTAGACTTTGCGACCATTATCAAAATTAGCAATTGTTAGGTTATGTTCACTTTTCTTAGGTTATGTTTGAATGCCAATAATGAAGTTAAATAACGCTGCAAAAGTGAAGAAAACAAACGAAACATTTTGAGAACATACAAAGTAAGAACATTTGAGTTTTATTATTAACAAAAATCTTAGGTTAGTTTTATTTCAGGTTTACATAACAGGAATTGCTTAGGTTAAAAATTGTTAAATTGAGTAAATTGCAATTGAAAATAATATTCAAATAGAAACATAATGGTAACTAACATAACATAATTAATTTCATATGAAAAAAAAAAACAATTAACTTAATTGAGCTTAAAGTAATGTTGTAATTTGTGAGGTTAGCTTAGCAATTTGTGAGGTTATGTCGGGGTGTGGAAATTTGTATGATTAAAAATGCTGATTGTGCCAATAAGCTCGATCGAAATGTGCTTAAAACACAGTGACTACATTGCCTTTTTAGCCTTACATTTTTACGACTTGTTCATCTGACAACAACAACAACAAAATATCCGTAAATATGAATATGCAACGACTACTAGATACGCTCTAAATGCATTGAAATGGGATTTCTATATAAAAATGTGGTGAGTTTTCAATAATATTGGTCTGCGAAATAAATGGGATTGTGTTTTCGTTTTTTTAATTTGATAAATATAATTTTTGAAAATGTTTAAAATGAATGGAATTTAGTTGATTTTGGAACAATGGAACTGAGTGAGCCTACAGATTTGTCAATTGCAATTGAGACGCGACGAACTGGGCGACTTCAGTGGAGTTGAGGTCAGAGTTCATATCATTGAAGTGCCTCCAATTATTTGGAATAACGCATAAAAACGCATCGCACGAAGTTGCAAGTTGTTAGTTGGATATCCAGAGTCAAGCCAAGTTGAGAGTATGTTGCTGTGTGAAGGATCAAGGAAATCAGCGAGAGTCGCTGTAGTTACGCTGCTGTTGGCACTCGGCCTAAACGCAGTGATGGCCATAGATCTACGTGAGTGAGAAATCAATATCCAAATGTTGAGCAACATCATGGAGAGTGTTTTTAATTTTATGTAGCGCCTCCAATGCAACGCTGTCAGGTGGATGATGAAAAGTGTTTGAAGAACATGGTATTGACCTACATAAAGACATATCAAATGGGTATACCTGAGTATAAAATACCCGGCATCGATCCCCTACAGCTGGGTGATATCCATGTCTTAAACAATGGGGCCAACAGTGCGCTCTCATTCAATCTGAAGCTGTCAAACACATCGCTACACAAACTGTCCGAAACGTTAACGCTGACCAGTGTGAAAGGTGTGACGAAAGATCTAAGTAAACCCATGAAACTCAGTTGGGTATTGGCCGCACCGGCGCTGGAGTTGCATGCCCATTATGATGTGAATGGCAAGATTATGATATTGCCGCTGGTTAGCAAAGGTGAGATCATCATCAATCTGAGTGAAGTGCAGGTGAAAACTCGTGTCACTATTGTGCCACAAAAACGTGAGGATGGACACTATTATCTGAAGATCAGCGAGTTCAAATCGGACTCTAAAGTGAGCTCGTAAGTGAAGTGATATCGATCGAAGATTTGACTGATCATGCTCATTATTGCAACCCTTCTCGCTCTCTCGCTCTCATTCAGTGGCCACTTCACCATGTCCAATCTGTTCAATCAGAATGCAGCCCTACATGATAGCACCCTGCCGATGCTCAACAAGGAATGGAACACTCTCTCTGCCGACATTCAGCCAAAGATCATAGATGCCTGCGATCGGGTCTTTGAGAGCATATTGCAAAAGCTCTTTGATGTCTTCCCCTATGATGCGTTCTTTGAGATATAACAATAGTACATTCAATGTATTTATGTTATTAGATATTTTGTTGAGTTCACATTTGGTAATTGTTGCTATTTGCTTATGTAGCGAAATAAAAGCCGTCAATTTGAAATTCTTTTAAATAGCATAGCCTCTACAATGGCGCCCAACATTCTATTCATCATTGCATTATATTTACAGCTCAGTGTTAAAGATCTCCGCTAAACTTAAACTGGTTCTCTCTCGTTCCCCTAACATCAATTAGAAATTGTATTGCTCTGTTCATACTTAGATATTCATTGATTCAATTGTCATGGCGCAAATTCAATAAGAACAAGCGGATCAGTCGAGGCGCGTGCGACAGTATAGTACCTTGCATCAGTATTCACAACTGAAGTTGGGTATGACTACAGTCGACCGCAGTCGACAGTGGGAGACTCTGTACTAATCGTGAATAGCAAAATCTACGCATTCAAAAAATATTGTACAGATAGCAAAACGAATCTTCCGAGCCTCGAACTCGCGATCCCTTGATTCACAGTCTAATGCTCTACGCCCTGTGCCACCGGCAAACCGACCCGCAAGCCGACAAGATTAAAATAACTGAATTCGTATTTCCCATTCATTGCCGCCTTGAAAGTTTCTTTTGCTCAAAAAATTCTCCATCGTTTTTTTTGCATTGCTATGTACTATGCGGATACATAGAAAGTTTTCTCTAATGCAAAGCAATCAATAGTGAACAACACAAGTGCTTATGTATTGGTTTTATTAAATTGCAAGTACGTTAAAGATTGCCTGCATTTGCAAAAAAAAAATTTAAAAAATTTTTTGCGGTCTGAGCAAGCTTCGAACCCCAGACCTGTCGCGCGCAAATCCTATGTTCTCTAAGCTAAGCCACTACTTCATATAGTTCGAAGAAGGCAATCTCTATACTTATGCAGCACGAATTTTAGCATTTGACATATATGTACACTAATTCGAATTTCTAACTAAATTTTGTTATTTCTATTTTTTAAGATTTTGCTACTTTCTGACAAATTATGCAGAATTTATAATATATATTTAAATAAAATAGCAATAATTAATTAATAATTGAAAAATATAACTCAAATTTGTAATTGTCAGCAGCGAGATTTGAACCCGCGCACCCGTAGCGAGTCTTGCTGTTGTTGTTGCTGTAATGCTGCTTAGCCCTCATGAATTTGTAGGTCATTCATTCCTTAAAATCTCCTTTGTTTATGGTCCGATCGTGATGAAAACGTTCGGAAAACGTCCGCACGCGGGCGCACTTGATGTGTACCAAATCTGCCAAATGTGGCAAGTCTGTAGCTCTTATAATAGGTTTTTTTCGATTTTCGGGGGCGGAAGGGGGGCGTGGCAAAAATCTAAAACAAACTTGATCTGCCTGCACACTATACGGGTGTTGTCACCAAATTTGGTAGCTCTAGCTCTTATAGTCTCTGAGATCTAGGTGTTCATACGGACGGACAGACGGACAGACGGACAGACTGACAGACGGACAGACGGACAGACGGACAGACAGACAGACGGACAGACGGACATGGCTATATCGTCTCGGCTATTGATGCTGATCAAGAATATATATACTTTATAGGGTCGGAGATGACTCCTTCTGCCTGTTACGCACAAATCGCTTTCGTCAAACTTAGAAGACTATGTACTTTTAGTACAGAGTCTAAAAAAAAAAAAAAACAAACAAATACTAATCATGTTTTTTCCGCTAATTGTAAATCTTTAAGTAGTTCAATAAATTTGATAATTACAATTAAAACTGAATCGTTTAGCTAATTGTTAATTGCGTTTAAAAAAATGTAATACTATATTATATATAAACAAAAAACAAAACTTCAACTATATATAAGTTACAGTTGACACAAGATCAAGGATTGACTGCAGCATTCAAACTGAGGATCACCTACCTAATCTTGAGATAGAGTAGAACATACCGCATGTATACTAATTATTTTGATGTAAATAATTCCATTACATGTATCCGAATGCTTGATATAAAGAAAAAGTCTAGTCTACGCATGCTTCAAAAGCATTAAAAGTATTTCTACAATTTCATTATGATTTCCGTCAATATGTTTTATATTATATTTACTACTTTCATTTAGAAGTCAACAAGTAAACAATAAAATCTTTGCTAAGTTGAAGTAAGAGGAAAGCTAATATTTAATATATATATTTACAGCATTATTATTATAATTAATATAATTATTATTATTAAAGCTTTGATGATTTGTAAGTGTCTTCATTGTTCTAAATTTTAGTACAAGCTATCACTCTAAATTGCCGTTATTTATTTAGGTTACCAGTTGCTCTACTTAGTGTATATATGTATGCATATATTGTAGTATCATAAGTGATATACATTTAATTGGCTCCCAATGTTATCAGGGCGATGCCACATTACGAAACTTGTTTCAACAGAACGAGACTTGAGAGTGTGAGAGAGAGAGAGAGAGAGAGAGAGAGAAAGAGTTGAGACAAAACGGTTGTCAACGTAATTAGGAAGTATAATTCCAACTACATATACTCTATGCTTGCTTGGGTATAACAAATATATAGATCTCTTTGTTGATCAACATAATACACAGATATTTGATGATCTAACTAATATTATGCAATTTCTTCAAGTTGATATACTATTCACTCTTAACTCTTAACATTTGTAGAGCATTACAAATTCGTTGTATTTTGGAGTTTAGTTGTGTACAACTTTTCTTGTTTTCCTTACATATATTCACATATATTCACATATTCCCATATATTCACATTAATTGATTCATTTGTAAATCATGGCTTAATGATTGCAACATTGTGATTGAACAATTGTTAATTGTGTGCTATCCAGCAGTGAAAACATTCTCTCAAAGTTCTATAAAAATGCCTTGAATTGTCGCGCAATAGTTCAGTTTGGTTACGTTAATCAATTGATGAGTATGTTGAATGTGATGCGAATTGTTGGATTGCTGCTGCTGTGGCTATGTGGTGCCATCGCCGATGGATATCTGCGTGAGTTGGGCTCTCGCTGAGCAAGTGCATCGTTTTGCTAATCGATCATCAACAATGTTTAGCATCGTCCATCCAGCGTTGTCAACTGAATGATGAGGTATGCTTCAGGACCCAAGCACAAAACTATTTGAGCTATCATAAATATGGTATTACCGAGCATAATGTGCCCGGCATTGAGCCCCTACAGATTGGGACACTACGTTCCCAAATTGGTGGTGAGGACAGTCCAATGCAAATTAATTTGTTATTGACAAACGCCTCGATTCATAACTTTGGCTCGATGACTGTGAAGAGTCTGAAGATCATTGCATCGCCAACGGATCTCACCAAACCCGTCAAGGCCATCATGATCTTGAGTTCGCCCTCATTGAAAGTGATTGCCAACTATCAACTCAATGGCAAATTCCTAATATTACCCATCAAAAGCAAAGGGAAAGCGATCATTAAATTGAATCAAGTGGAGGTAACCACACGCATTGATTTTCAACCAGAGAAACGATCGGATGGATACTTCCATTTCAAAATCGTTGGCTACAAAATGACAGAGACCGTCGGCAGGTGAGCAAGCAAATTAGATGTGAGCATGTGAGATCTTAAGTTAACTTTGCTATATGTTGTGTTACAAGCTTTGCATGATCGTCATGATCTTTTGTTTCTTAAGTAACTTAGACAATATAAAAAACTGCTTCGTTTTGTCTTAATACTACAATTTTCAAGGATCCTAAAACACGATCGATCGCAATTTGTTGATAAAATCTGTAAAAATCACAAAAATTCTTCAATACGATCACTTAACTTAGATGGTCTTAAATTATATTTTAAGCGATCCTCAGGCTCTACGATATACAAGACTAGAAGACTCTAAGAGTACAATAATTAAAAGAGTTTTCAGACTTTAGGTGTGATCAGATCAGTTGCTACTGTTATTTCTCAATAACAACTTCTTGACAATACTCTATAAGCTAAACAATTGAGTAAATCAGTCTGTAAATTACATGGATAAGTTTCTAAGATTATCAATTTATCAAGATCATTACCTAACTTAATCAAAACAAAGTGATCGAGCTGACTTTTGAAGTTAGCTCTACTCTAAAATAGCAGACTCAACAAACAAATAAGCTAAATTATAAACTAAAATCACAGATTTCTTTGCCACGATCGCTCAAGTTGAGTGATCACAAAATGAAGTTAAAGCAATTCTCAAGATTTAAGAGTGTTGACTCTGATAATTAAACGAGTTTCTAACTTACGAAAATGAGATCATTTAAAATACATAGGCATTAAGCTAGATGATCTTCAATTAGCGATCGATACGAATAATGCAGCTACTTAAGATCTTAAAGAATCACTATGTTTTATGGTATATTATAAATGTAATTGATGCTTAAACAACAACTCTATACATTGACGCAGCGGTCACTTTCATCTGACGAACCTATTCAACGATCCAGCACTCAGTGAGAGCACCCTCAAGGTGTTCAACGATGAGTGGGAGACATTTGCCAAGGAGCTGGGACCGAAGATCATGGAGGCAAGCACGCGTGCCACAAGGGCGATACTGCAAAAGTTGTTTGATCTAATACCATTTGATGATTTCTTTACAAATAAATAAGATTGTTATAAATTATTGTCGGATTGTATCCTTAATTGCAATGTTTTATTTTGTTTGTTGTGCGTTGTTGGTTGGAATGTTGAGAAAAATAAGTTAGATTGCCAATCGAATCGAACAATAACAACCGCAACAACCGCAACAACAACAACTCGACAATCTCTTCATTAAAGCTTCATTTACATTGGAAAACTGTAAGGGAGACAAAAAGAAAACAAAACAAAAAGGAAAAACCAAAAGAAAAGAGAGAGAAAGGGAGAGAGAGAGAGAGAAAGAGAGTGTGTCTTAGATTGGATGACTTCAGTCCTGGAGACGGTGTCAAGTGCATCTACCTACTTGATTAATGTTCTATAATCGCTTGAGTGCTGTGCATCCTGGATTAGATCCATTTAAGCCGGGGACAAGGGGTTTACTTGCTGGTAACTGGTTGTAAATATTGTATTCAGTTGCAGCTGCAACTTAGTTTGCTATCCATCGCCATGCTGCGTTTGATCCTCCTCAGGATGCTCAACAATTTTCGCCTGCATTGGCTCATGTGTCTATCAATTAGAATATATAATTTATATTAAGTTTACGATTTGCAAATCGTATTGAGTTTGCATTCACCTTCAGTTTGCGATGCTTGGTGTCCTTGTCATTGTCGGGCGGACTTTCTGAGCCGTCGGTTGTCTTAATGAACGAGGAGTAGAACGATGAAAAGCTGGAGCCATCCATGTCATCGCTATTGCCATTGCTATCCGTGTATTTCTATGTAACAAACGCATGCAGAAAATCAGTTAAATAATGGGGGGGAATCTCTTTGGGGTGGAAGGTGGTGTGACAGCAGGGAGGGTTTCATTGATCCTCCTACCTTGGTATTGGTGGGATTACTTGGCAAATCGGAGGTGTCACCTTCGCCAGTTATCGATGCAGCGGGTGAGTCGGGCAGCTCCTTCTTTGATGTATCCGATGGTGCCACATTGGAGCCTGGTTCTGCTTTAACCGATGTCGCTTGTGAGGAGGGTCGTTGCAGCTGGGCGGGCGTTATGGAATGAAAGGCGCCTTGGGTCTTTGTTGTTGCTGTTGTTGTTGAGAGCGGCGCGACTAGCACCTGTTGGGCCTGCAATACAAGTTGGATTATAGTTGACGGATCTGTTGGTCGCGGAGGTAGCACTACCCACAGTATAGACGGTCTTATTGTAGCTCGCCCTCGAGCCACTCGATCTTTCCGATATCTGCATGGCATTGCCTACACCCGAGAATGGCAATGGCTGGTACATCATCGCTGTGGCCGCCGCCGCCGCTGCCGCCGGATGGGTGTAGAAGAGCGACGGATGTGGATACATAACTCCAGCCATATATTGCAATGGGATTGCAGCAGCTGCGGTTGCAGCAGCAGCCGCCGCTTGTTGTGACGTGCTCGGCTGGTCGCAACTCTTATGGCTGCGTTGTGAAGTTGTTCCGGCCGCCGATGCTGCCGTGGGAGCATTGGCCAGGGAGGCGGGTATGTAATAGAAGGCGGGAAAGAGGCTGTGCTGCGGGGAGAAGCTACTTGGGGCAACCGCCGTGTGTGTCGAGTGCGCCGAAGGGGTTGTGATACCCACAGAGAATGGTGGCCATAAATTGATGTTTTGCGTGCAATTAAGACTGCTCTGGACGTATTGATTGCTGGACAGGGAGAGGGATGGGGTATTGGGCGTTTGGCATTTGGATAGCGTATGGCCATCGGTCACGCCTACATTTGCGCCCACACCGACGCCACCGAGTGTGAGCTGTTGCTTGGGTTTGTTCGCCTCACCCTCCCACGAATGGGAACCACCTCGCTTAATCCCATGCCCATGTCCTGGTCCGCTATACTCGAGCATCTTCTCATTCGATGATTTCTTGCTCTTATCAGCGGTTCGTCCACGTGACTCACGATGCTTCTTCAGCATAAATTTCTCCATCTCATCGTTGTGCTTGTTCAGCAGGGATTCGGTTAGGGTGACTGTAACCGGTGGTGCATTATTGCTGGCACCGCTGGCCGCTGCTGAATTGCCACCGCCGGAGGTCCCAGTGCCGGCATTGCTCGTGTTTGTTACACTACTCATGCGGACATTGCTGCCGGTGGTAAAGTTCCCAGATGAACCGCTGCCGCCGCTACCTTCGAATCCATGGACAGGGCTCAGAGCACTGCGCGCATCATCGGGTGCGCTTCTCACATAGGAGGACTCCACCTTCGGTGGATCGAGCTCGACGGGTGCTGTGACTGGCTTGCTGTTAAAAAAACGCAGCAGGTTCTCGTTATAGTTTAGCTGATTGTAGCTGGGTGGCGTCTCAGTTGAACTCTTACTGTCATAGTAGTCATGATGGGGCGATATTTCGCCGAGCATTACGCTATCACGCTCCGATACGGTCAGCTCATTCTCATGCGGTAGCTCCAGCTTAAGATCCGTCCGCGTCACCTCATCCATTAATGTTTCCATGAAACTGGCGAGCGCCTGACAACGACGCGACACCTCCTGCTTCACTGTATCCGATGGCCGTGACACAGTCTCCGCCAACAGCTTAACAATATCCTCCTTTATCCGTGTATTCCGGTTCTGTACGTCCTCCGATATCTTAGGCTTCACATTGGGTGCCATCTCAAACACATTACATTGCTTGGGACCTGCAAACGATTGAATTAAGATGAGTTATGGTCTGTCAATACAATGGGCTAAATGGGACGATTGAATATACTAAGGTTAGGTTGTTCAGCACGCCCATCACTGAGAGTATGCTTACTTCTTACTTCTCTTACTTCTGGAGCGACAGTGTCTGTGTGCCGTCTCTTAACCCAGAGGGCTAGATCGGGGGATAGGGTAGAGTAAGGATAGGTCGCTTCGCAGTCCCTCCTTTCGGAGGGAAGGGCAACCCTTCCCTGAGAGTGTCTTATCTTATCTCACTCACGACAGGCTCAACTTTTACAGGGACTTTTTAGTCATTCAACGTCCTATACTCTGTCCCAATAGGATGGATCTTTAGGAAAACGCTCTTTGTTTTTTTCATAAAAGTACTTTGATTATTCTTTCAATACCCTCAAAAAACTACCGTTGAAAATCATGGGACCATACTAGAATAACTTTTAAATTTACGGGGTCGTTTTTTTCTAATTTTGGGTTATATTTCTTTAAAGGGCTTTCAATGAAGTTTCCGTCTTTTCAAAGTCTTTATAGACATATTCTTTAATATCGAATGAACTTTCGACTTTGCTTTTGAGTAACATTTCATTCTAGGTCCCTCTTCATGGAACATAAGCTGAGGACATGAGGATTGGGTCGTTCGACACTCAACTAGCTATGTACACGAATCTCCAAGCCTGAGTTTAGGAAGTTATATAGAGACACACCGCCAGCTTCTTCACTTACCCTGAAAGACACGATGATGTGCGACGACGAATTCAAGCTTACGTGACCAAGGATTCACAAAGCTTGTCCATTCCGTTTCGAGGAGAATATAACAACCATTGTGGATGAGAAAGCGATACGGTTTGCTGCAAAAGGAGGCGCCAGCAATTTGTCCCTTTTTCATGACCATTTCATAGGTCTCCTTCATAACCGTGAGATCTTCATGATGATAGAAATCCATAATGGAGCGTCCAATCAAATCCTGTGGCAGATAACCCAGCGCACTCACCGATGCGCTATCCACATGCGAGATGATGCCGGTTGCCGTATGACGGATGGTAAACTTGGGGCTCTTCGGCAAGAGGATTTCATCGGGTACTGCAAAGGATAGGAGGGTTATTTACAATGTTAATCTTAACTGGAGATTGCAAACCTTTATAGCTGCTCTTGATGGGCGTTGCTGAGATAACAAGCAGCATGTTGGTGGCATTGGAAACCATATAGTTGTCGGGTCGAGCCTCTTCCGGGGCCTCCCTAAACGCCAGACCCAAACGAAAGGGCTCATAGTTGACCGATCGCCCGATGACACCAAATCCACCAGATGTGAGACCACGATAACGTCGCAACATGACACAGAATGTACTTTTTGCATCCTTGGTCATGCTACCCCTTGTCTCGGCAATGGGTATGCCCGTCGTTATCTGACTGGCGAATGTGGCCCGATCCTTTTGATGGACAAAATCGATGAACGAACGTCCCAGCCACATATCGCGCGGAAATCCAAGCACATCCGTAATGCTGGGCGTCGTATATAGAACAATGCCATCGTGCATTGAAATGACACAACAGAAGCTATCCTCCTTGGTCTTGTCAAGCTGCTGTTGTTTTCCCACACCTGCTGCAACCGACTCCAGTTTACCTGGCGCCGATTCACAGGTCTTGTCCGATTTAACACAACCTCCGACTCCAATGACACCCGTATTGCCCGCAACTGTAACGCTGCCAGTTGTTAATGTGGTCACTGTGAGGGACGATGGTGTTGGCAATTGTTGTGTCTGCTCCAATTGATGATTCGCTGCCTCATTTTGCTCGGATTCGAGCAACTGCAGCTGCAATTGCTCACTGAGCTGTTGGGCATCGTTTTTAGGTGGTTCACATAGCTGTTGTGGATCCTGCAATTCTTGAAGCTGCTCGCAGCTACCGCTGCTTGGTCTGGGCAGTGGTGATTCCTCTGTGTTTTCAAGGGATGTGCTTACCGTTGTTTGTGCCACACTCTTGGCCTTCTTCTTCTTACGCGACTTCTCCTTGTTCCTCTTGATGATCATGTCACTGCTGCTCGCCTGCGTCGAGGGTTTCCCGCCATAGCCACTGCTGCCCGATGAGTGACTGCCACTGAGACGCGACTTGGAACTGCCACTGAGGGAGGGGAAAAGTGTATGGAGATATTCAGTAAAGCAGGTATATCGTTCGATTTATCGATCTATTATCTATTCGTTCACAGATCCATCGATCTCTTGAAATTTGTGGCTGACGATCTATCGTTCCATCAATCAATGCTTCATTAAATCAAATGATCTATCAAAAGAGGAACCAATTGATCGACTAGTTTATTGATTTAAAATTCGTTAAATCCATGCATGTATCATGTTTTAGACATATGTGTTAAGCAGTCGTAAGATCAGTATATGAATATATATATGTAAATATATACAGTACTTGTTACATGCATTTATCGATTTATCGACCTATAGATTTATCAATCTATGAACGTTTCAATTGATCCATTGGTCTACAAATCTATCAATCTAAAGGATCTATTGATCATCTAAAGATGTATCCATCGATCTACGGATCTATCAACCTATAGAAAGATCTATCGATTTAGATCATATATCAATTTAAAGACGAATATATCCATCGATCAATGAATTCATTCATTTATAGATGGACACATTGATCTCTCTATATATGTGTCAAAATATTGCCTAATAGACCTATCAATCTATATATGGATCTATCGATCAATGAATAGATATATGGAACTATAAATTTAAGAATCTCTGGATATTTCGATCTATGGATGAATCTATCGATCTGTAGATTTATGTCTGAATCTATTGAGTCTTTAGATGGATTTATCGATCTTTAAATTTATAAATCTTGGGATAAATCTAATTAACGATATATCGATCTATGAATATATATCGATCATTTTATGTATAGATTTGTAAACCTATGATCTAATAATTTCAAGATGGATCGGTGGATGCATCAATCAATAGACGGATCTTTAAATCTATCAATATTGGATGGATCTATGTAGCTACCGTTTTATGGACTCCGTTGATCACCAATTTTAATTGGACACTCACCTGCGTTGTGATTGACTGTTACTGCAGCTGTTGGAATACGCTGAATCAGATACCTTAGTATTGTGTGTGGACTCTGTGGATTCTCCTTCCATTTTGTATATTTTCTTAATAACAATCTTGGAATATATGTAAATATCTTTAATTCACTTAAGTAATCTGAAGTTTGGTTTCTTCAGTTGTTGTTTATTTGCAAGCCCCCAAAAGTATACTATGGTAAAATAACATAAGAAGCCGTTAGACGTATGGATTATGAAGAAGACGATAAGCATTCCCACTTGAACTAACTTTTCCTGATTTCCCAGTGAAATAATTTTCTACTTCATGTTAAATGCTACGTAACGCAGTCACGTTTAAAAACAAAAAATACCAACAACTATTCTTTATGGCCCTCAGATAAAAGAGTCAATGCGAGAGAGTGAAAGCAATAATAAGCTTTCAGCATTGCAACTTGCTGTTCTAACTGCATTCACGTGCAGATGCAGCTGCGCTTGCTGACAAATGCCGTTATGCACTCAACAGGAACAAAAAAAAAAAAAAAAAAACTAAAGACTAACAAGTACCACAAACAAAAACCAATACGTAAATAGATAAATACCAACAAAGCAGTTTGCAAAAACAAAAAGCAGCCAACTTTACGCTGCTTAGGCACGTTGCCAGATCGCTTAATTGAGAAGATAACACTTAACAATTAACCAGAGTCTCCAAAATCAAAAAAAAAAAAAAAAGATACATAAATATATACAAAAATAATACAAAAAACAAAGAACACTTTCAATGCTCAGGGTGCACAGCATAACCAAGTTGTGATTTTTGCTGAGCTGTCAAAGTCACGAGTCCGAACGCCATTTTACATAATGCAGCGCTAGAATATGTAATTCTGATCTTACTATAGCGTATCAAGTTTCGCATTGCAATGCATTCCGTGTGAAGGATAAAAGACCAAAGGAACTAACAAGTTGACAAGAGCATCGAGTATATGTATTTTTAATATGTAAGCATAATTTGTATATTTTTGTATTTCTCGTACATGTTCATATGTTTATGTATGTTTGCAATTTAAAGATTATACAATATAATGTAACGGGTAATTATAAGTAATTATTTGTCTAAATTGAAATGGGACTTCAATCATTTAAGATAATAGCCGTTGGCATCATGTAACAGTAAAAATCCATTAGATATCAAGTACTTACGAAATCTTTGCTTCACAGTTAAACGTATCAAATAATTGAGTCGTTAATTGATACTGCTATTTGATTAAGTAACTCAATGTATATATGTATCAGATTAACCACCAAATAGATACCAATTATCTTACAATTCACATACAAATATAATAACAATAATAATATAATAATAATTAGATTGATTTCAAATGTACACTAGGAATTTACATATACATATGTGTTTTATATTGTAAGATTTTCACGATCTTTTTACTTAGATACTACCGCAATCAAAAGTGGAGTTCGTAGAATTCATCTATTTTGTTTACGTGTTGTTGTTATTGTCATTACATTCAGCCGGTCAGGCAAATGCATTTGGTCTTGTTTATCTCTTGTTATCTCTCTCAGTCACACAGGCACACAGTCAGGCAAATACAAACAGGCACACGCATACATACGAGCAAGGGCAGCACTTAATGGAAACGTAAATACGTTACGTAGCGACAACAACAACAATAACAATGTTTATGTAAGTTGTTGTTGAGCTTTTTGCAATATATTTATGATAATCAAAACGAATGCTCTACGTCACGTTCGCTGTTACTTTCAATGGCCGCGCAGTCTCACTCTCTCTCTCTCTCTTCCACTTAGCTAGCACATTTACTCATTCGTTCATTCCTTAAAATTCTCTCTCACGCACGCTCTTTGGTTCGATCTACGCTTTGTAATTACAGTTGACATTCAATTTGTTGCATATGAAAATGAAATATCATTTATTTATAAATACATACACATATATCAAAATATGTTTGCATTTAAGTATATACATACTTATTGAGTTCACTTTTGATATGACACTTGAACAAAAATTAAATTAATATAAACGTTATTTCACTTGTAATTGAATTTTATAATTTCCGTCAGACGCGGACTTGACTTGACTTGCTTGTTTAAAACTCGCACGAATACTGATAGAATCCGCGATAGTTGAGAGACAGAACGCGCATACCGGCGCCAGCGTGTCAAGCTTTGGAAATAATGCGCATACATTCATAAAAGCACGCACACACACAGAAGCACTGCATGAGGGCAGCGGCCACGGCAGCGGTAGCGGAGGGAGCAGTGGCATCAACGTGCGTTATTCTTCGGCTTATTGTAATCGGGCTTTCCATTCGGCATTGTTCGCTCCGGCATCGTTTACTAGCTATGCACTTAACCCTAAATGGACTCATTTGCTTTTTGCATGACTTTGCTGAATTTTGCAAAAGCTTTGTCTCATACAAAGCTCTAAACGTTCAGCAATCCTTGAGTTTCCAAAGTGAGACGAACAATAATTTGTATTGAATTACAGTGGAAATGCAATTTGGAGCTGCTGACACCCGTGTGCCATTGATGGGTTAAAGAACTTTCGCGTAGTCAAGGCAATGAAAGAAGCCTCAGAAGTAGCAGCTTCTGAATGGACCGGGATATTGACTCGTGGTCGTCCCTGCTGTTAGGGTGACCTGCTTGTGGATGGGCCCAGACGGGTGGAACGTCTGTGGTTGTTTTGGCGGCACGTTGGCTCTTTGCATTGTTAAACTGAGCGTTCGTTGAGAATTCGAATGTGCCTCAAAATGTGCACTACAAGTCACGCATAACAGCCACGTGAGTTGTTATGCCGGCGTTGTTGTTGTCGGCGTCGACGTCGTCGTTGATGTTGTCGTTGTTTGTTCTTGCTGTTGTTGTTGTCGCCGCTCGTCCGAACGCCTTAGCTCTTTGGTTCCCGTCTACCCGTTTGGGGCCATCGTAACGGGGCATTAGTCACTGAGTTGATCACAAAGAGTAACAACAGATTGCACTCGGTGCCCATTCACAATTGTTGTTACCATAATAATAGAATGGCATAACACAGCTACAGCAACAGCTGTTCTTGCCAAGCAAGTGCAGCTCTTCGATGAGCCAGAAAAAAGCTAACTGCGTAGCATTGATTCCTATTACGGTCACAGTTTAGCCATCTTACTTAATATATGTATTACTCAAGCTGGTTGGGGCTTTATAAATTAAGTGTTTTTGAACTTTTGTAGGTAATTGAAATTGTAATTAATAGTGTCTTCCACTACAAAAATATGTACATTTTTTCACATTTTTTTTTAAATATTTTTAATTTGTCCCGAAAATTATTGTATACTTTTTTTATATTTTGATTTGATTTATTTTTGATATTTTGACATTATTTAATAATATTATACTGTCCCATTTCCAATGTTTCAATTGCATTGTTCCTTTTCCAATGTTTCAATTCAATTGTTCCAATTCCAATGTTCTAATTCCACCGTACCAATTTCAGTGTTCCAATTCCACTGTCCCAATTTCAATGCTCCATTTCCCATGTTCCAATTCCCCTGTTCCAATTCCAATGTTCCAATTCCAATGTTCCAATTCCAATGTTCCTTTTCCACCGTTCCAATTCCACTGTCCCAATTTCAATGTTCCAATTCCACTGTTCCAATAGAATTAAAGAAATCCGTATGCTTCATTTTATTTTATATGTAGTTTGCATTTAGTGGGACACTGTCCCAGCAATTTATTGACATTAGTCCAGCGAAGGCGATCTTTAATTGGGAGGCAGGTGGAGATGTAGCGATCACTTTTACTTTTACGGATACCCATCTTCACTCCCACTATTCCTTGCAAAATGTAGCAAAGCTGCAAAAAAGCTAACAGCACAGCACTTAGCCTCGTGACAGGTACGCTATACAACACAATAGTTCCCCCCCAAAGGTCTCAGAAACTATATGTAATAAGCATAATTTTACGTGCAAGTAAAAAAATATGTGAAGGGAAGAAGAAATCACGTTTTCTCGTTAACTCAGCAACTCGCAATGCTTATCAAAGCAACGCACACAACCATTTAGTCTGGCAGCATTTTAGGCGTTGCCAGCTATTTATAGCTCAATGTAAAACAATGCCAGACAGTTACGTTGAGGCAATGCACTTAGAGAAATACACAAGTGATAAATGTATTTGATACCGATAATCGATTAGCATTGTGGTATTAAATACTTGATACTGCTTTAGGTGGATTTCGATAAATGTGAGTGTCGGCTTGGAGTTAGTGTTGCTTAATTAAACTAGGGTTTGTAGTTGTTAATTACTTGGAACTAGTTCAGCGTTAAGTGGATGCAAGAATTTTACGTTTATATCTATAAATGTCAAATTCAAATTAGAGTTCATGTTGAATAATGAGTTTGGTAAGAGTGTAGTCCGAGTTTGAATTCGCATATGTCGTCCCATCATTTCCTGCCAATTACGCAAACGATTTCCATTTCTCCTTGACGAGCCAAGAACAAAGGCAACAACAATGTTGACAACGTTGTTGATAGTATTACACAACCATGTGAGTGGCGAACGACGTCAATGGAAACGATTATCAAATTGCTAATATCTGTCGCAATGAAAGTAAAAGTTCTTCACTAACTAGGCAATGCGCGACCCATTGATACCCTTAGCGCGGACTTTAAGTCTTTCAGCTCGGCCCTGTACTCGCAAAGTAAAAGAGTATATTGCATGCGTAACAGGCGAGAAGTAGGTAATTATCTAACTTAATCGCATTGAGATCGAATAAATATAGTTAGATATGTTTATGTTAAGTTGTGATTAGGAACGTAAGCGCAGTAGTTTTTATGAATTTTGAAATTTAATATAATATATTAAATATTTTAAATGTGAGTAATTGTTTTCTAATTGTTTTAATTAAGGTTTTATAACGATCATTTTAATTCATTGTTATTATTGTTATGTATATATATTGATTATTGATATATATATATATATATATATATATATATATATATATATATATATATATATATATATATATACTTAATTTAACAATATTTGAATTATCTTGAATTGCATTGAGCTAAACTTCAGGTGGACTACAGTTTCCAGAGATATGTATATATAATTATATTAATTAAATTAATTATATTAAGAATATGCATATATAGAGCTGGTAATATAATCGAAATACTCTTTTTAATGGAGAGTATTGAGGGGGTATATCTAACAAGCAGTTAAGTTCGATATGAGCTACATATTACATAATCCTGTATGAACAGATGGCATTCAAACAAGTGGGGAGACGACTTTACTCAATCGTGTTGGATGGGTGGGGAGGTGTTTTTATATACAGAGAAGATACCTTAAGGCTACGGCCAGGTGAACAAGCTGACATTGCCGGGCGCACATCGTACATCCCATAACAATAGGTGACTTTTTGGGGTCTACAACTTCAGAGTGATAAATCGAGTTACACGACAAAATAGAATGGGACTCCATTTCAGATTCAGTTTCAGTTTCAGTTTCAGTTGGGCTTTTGCCACCTGGGGTTTAATACGAAGGAGGTCTACACACGCAGACACGCAGACACAAACACACAGATATACAATTAAAACGCTGTTAGGTGAATTTGATATGACAAACAAGTGAGCAAAGCAAAATGACAAAAACAGACGGGACAGGCAAAACAATGGAAAAACAATGTCAAAAGACAGATACAACAGAAGCCCGCAGGTCGTTGTCTTTTATAGGAATATTACATAGAAAGAGTTTTGTGTCTTTAAGTGGTAAGTGGCGTGGGGAGCGAGGGAGGGGAGGGTGTTTGGATTGATGGAGATGTCTACGCTCACTTAACGCATTGTAAGCGATTTCCTTATAATAACAATTTTTTATTTTTATTTTTTTTATTTTTTTTTATAACTAAACGTGTGTATTTGTATGTGCGTGTGTGTGTGTGGAGATTACACGACATTATGTCTTCAAATTTAATGCGAATTTCAGTTACAGATTTGGGGGATTGTTTCTATATGTTTTCGAGTTCAGTTTAATTTTGTCAAACGTTTCACATGTTTAGGAAGTGTTACATGTCTATTATGAGTTTACGTACTATAAAACGAGTTAAGATTTGTGGACACTTTTGTGAGAGGAGAATGTCAAGACATTTGCTTAAGGAAATGTGCGCTTGTTGAGATTCTAGGCAATAGCTCAGTTTACTCTATGCAGTTTTCTAACCTCAATTTGTGTTTGCATCAACAGTTAAATTGTTTATAGAGTTTTAGCACTTAAAAGTCTTATGTTTTACGCAATATATTATTAAACTAACCTTAAATATTGCTAAGTTCTTTGATGACTTAAGATTATAATAGCACTTAACATATTTTTGAAGTTTTCATTCATTTAATTGCTCTTTTTTCTCTTTTACCTTAAGCATTGAACTTAACTAAAACTAACCTCAAAAATTAAATACAGACATCATTTGGCTTCTCAACAAGTAATGTTTAGATTATTCTTAGATTTAAGAGTTTTATTTATTAAAATTATAATTTATATAATAATAATTATTTCAACATAACCTCAAAGCTTGACTTGAGCTGAAACTAAACTTACAAACTTAAAAACTTAAACAAGTTGAGATTAACATAATATTGTTCTCAGTAAGACTTTTCTTACTTACAAATAATTCTTATACTGCGTAGATTTACATATCCTATCATATCAATTATTAGCTATGTTTCAACCTAACCTCAAAGATTAAAGTTAACTGAATCTAATTAAACTTAAACATAAGAAATGAATTGTAAGTTTCTTTCCTTACATTTCTTTATCTTTCCTAACATTTGCATTTTAATCGGCAAATAAGATGCAACCTAACCTCAAATACTGAAGTTTACTGCAAATAATTGAACTTAAATGAGTTAAGTTTTGCAGAAATTTGAAGACTTTCATAAGCTATCTTCCCTAGCAAATCTGCAATTCTCATTACATGCATTGCATATTCAAAATATAAACAATTATCAACTAAGCTGCAAACCTAACCTCAAACATTGAACTTACAATCGCTTGAAAATGCTTAAAAAATAATTTAAAATCATAACTAGACACAACTGTGCACTGGGCATGCCATAAAATCCATTTTACATTTTTAATTTGTAATTTTTTATCCATTTTTCATTTTCCATTTTCCATTTATTTGCCTTGAACTCGGGAAAATTTCGCACATACGTTTAAAGTCGCGCTTAAGATATGCGCATATAATGGCCATATGGGAGTTATGCTTATAAAAATGCAAACGCAGCTCAAATGAAAATTAGTTAAAACTAAAGACGACTATTTCGATGGTATTGCTGCGGCCACAGTCGAGCCACGCTAAAACGAACGCCTTAAGTTTAGAAACAAATTATTTACAAATTTATACAAATTAAGTAATTGGTAAGTAATATAAATATATATATAAATATTGCATTTACAAGTTTGCTACAGCGAGGTATGACTGTAAAGTTAACGACTGAACCGCAATTTATTGATATTCTTTCAAAATATATGAAAACTTATAAAATGCATGCATAATTATAGACTAAAGTTAATATAAACATGTTCTTTATAGGCAAGCTTCACTGTATTATCAAGGCCTACAAATCATTGTTATCGTTAAAGTTCCAATTCAATCGAAAGCAATGTGTACAAATTAAATGCTGACCTAAAATTAAAATTTAGAGACATTATCACTATGTTCGTTATATTGAAGTAGCACTGTTTAGTCAACGACTGTTGTTAAATTTAAAATTCAATAGAAATGAAAGAAAAATAAATTAAATATTCATATATGTATGTAAGTACGCGAGCAATTTGAAGACGTTCGTTATATTGAGGTATTACTGTTAAGTCAAAATTTGGTTAAAGTGAAAATTCCATAAAAAGAAAAATATTTGCTTAAATATATAATATTAATATCGTTGATGCGAAACATTCCATAAGAGGTTACCCTTTGGGTACCGGGTCTAAAAAAATTAATCAATATACATACATTATCAAGACGTTGGTTATAGGGAAGTCACACTGTATTGTTAAAGTCGAAGCAACTATAATGTAATTGAAGTGAATCTACGTTAAATGATATACATATGTATATGAATGTATAGATAAAGAAAAGCGCTCGTCATAGTGATGCTCTACTGTATAGTCAACAGACTGAACCACTTTGATATCATATACATAGGTATATGCATATATATGATATAGAGTTCCCTGGGAGCCTGAGAGAGCGACCTTTAATGGTGCCATTGTGTGCTAAATAGATGCCCAGACTTAGACACTGTCTGAATCTGAATCTGTATATGTATGTGTGTATGTGTGTATATGTGTATATGTGTATGTATGTATGTGAAGCACCACCAGCAGCACCGCTAGCAGCACCAACGGCCATAACAGCAGTGGTTCAGCGTCATCCTCAACGTCTTCGTCTTCATCGTTGTCGTCATCGTTATCGTCGTCGTCGTCGTCGTCGTCGTCATCGTCATCATTATCATCATCATCATCATCATCATCATCATCATCATCATCAACGGTGGCGATTTCACACGCTCTGCGTTCC
Organism: Drosophila funebris; assembly: GCA_018901825.1. NCBI lineage: Eukaryota > Metazoa > Arthropoda > Insecta > Diptera > Drosophilidae > Drosophila > Drosophila funebris. The sequence continues at coordinate 18,963,450 of JAEIFK010000454.1, read as the reverse complement.
ATTGTTCCCACAATTTTCCATTCATTCAGTTTGCTCACGTTGTGTTCCTACTTTGTAATAAGTTTCCCCCCATCGGAAAAAAAAATCGTCAGCTGCCTTTACGCCCTGCACAACCGAGACCCACAACCCCACCGCGCCCCCCTCTTGCTTGTGTAGCGACCTGCCTCGGTTTTGTCATTTTGGCCAACGGCTGTCGTCGTCATCAACGTCATCATCGTTGTCGTTGTCGTTGTCATCATCATTCGCATCATCATCCACCTCAACATCCAACTTCTTCTTAACGCAATCACATGCAATGCCAATAGCCCTATAATGAGTGTACTTTATATGGGGTTACTGCGCACATACACCTAGAACTTCGAGAAGTACTACATAAATACCTATGTATGTACATAAGTATTACTCTTAGGTACTATAAGCAGTTGCCTCCTCGTCCATCCCAACATGCTATCTGCTTGCCACATTAACATAAACCTATCGTGGGAGTTACTTTCGACGCTTCTTCAACTTAATTGATTGATATTTTTTTGGGAGGGGGAAACTAACCCGAGACTTTCGTAAGATTTATATATTTATATTACTCAGTGATAGTCTTATTAGTTAATTATACATATTGCAATAAATACTTAAAGAAGAATTATTCTTCTAAATATAATATTAAACAAAAATAAAAAATAAATAAAGTAAACGATCGCTGATTCATAGAGATATTTTCAAGCTATTTAAATACAGTTGCCTCAAAAAGTTACAATAATAATATATATAAAGAAATATTATAGCTATATGATGATTTTTAAGCTATAAATATATATACTATTTATATGTTTCTAGGAGCACATCTTATTAATAGTTCATTTATCATATTCTAAAAAAAAAAAAAAAAAAAAAAAAAAAAAAAAAATTATGCTACAAAAATATATATTTTCATGAATCTTTCTACATAATAATCAAATGTATCTTATTAGAAGATCATTTATGATCATTTTTATGGTATTAATACTTAAAAGATTAAAATATATATGTATTTTTATTTTTATAAAGATCTATTCACGTTTACATATATATATATTGTGAAACCAACTTAATACACCCTTTGTACTTTTTAAGAACAGGGTCTACAATTGGATAATGCATTTCGGAAAAATGCATCATATAACTGCCGTATTAACGATCGATTGATGTTCTCAAATCTTAATTAATCAAATCTTAATAATTAAAAAGTTCTTAAACATTTAAGTTCTTAAGTATTTTATAGGGAATATGGGAAATTATTTCAATGGGCGCAGAAACATTGTTATAGGGTATGTAAGGCAACTTATTGCTAAGAAATATCTTTAAAGTTCATACAGATTCAAGATGCAGGATCGTAGTACTATATGGGGAATAAAGGGGATCAGTTGCTCGAGCGTTCAGTCTTCGTTGACCTTACCGCTTAACTTTCGTATTAACTGAAATGTTGTTAAGACAGATTGGATCTACATATGTGTATGTATTTGGGAACAAACTCAAGATGTTACTTTCCCATTCTAAGAGTCGTGTCGTATCAACGTGTTGATAACTGAACTTTTTGTTTTAACTTATGCATATACAGACATACATACATACACACATACATACATATCTAAAAGCGATCGCTTTGCTTCCTATATATTGCACACACGCACATACACCTGCAGTTGCAGATCGCGCGACGAGCACGTTTGCTCATGTCACATACACACATACACACATACACACAACAAAAAAGAACTAAGTAAATTGTCAGTGGTCACATTAGGCTAGTGTAAGCTTTTCCTTGGGCTTCGTGGCAGCGTAAGCATTGTGGTGGGGGTAGGTAGGTTATACGCATAGAGAGCTGCTCATAAAAGTTGCAAGTGCAGCACGTAATTGCCACAGACAACACACGCAGCTGCGGCGCATGCGATCTGCGCCCAAAGAAGACGAAGACTTAAACATACATTCAAATCATTAACATCACCCTTCCAGCAGCTCTTGCTTCCTTCCACTCTTCAGCTACGCTACGCGCCTGCGCCTGCGCTCTCGCTCTCCCACCGTTCTTCCATCGCTTTTCCAACAGCCACTTTGCGTTATGTTCGTTGTTTTTGCGCAAGCGTCGCACGACTAAAGACAAATGAACTGCAAACAGCCGATGGCAGCCGAGTCTCAAGACACGCTTGTCGTTGGCCCTACAAACATTTCGTGTCGTTTCGTTTGCTCAGTTAACTTCCGCCACGAAACGCGTTCGGACGTGCGTCTTAAGCGACGATCGGAGCAGAAAGTCTAAAGAGAGAATTCAAAACTCGACAATTTTACGTGTTTGTTTTTGTTTTACTTTTTTTTTCTGCTATTTTTTTTGGTTGCTGTTCGCGTGTGTTTGTGTTTTTGGTGGTGTCTTTCCGTCTGCATTGGCGCGTAACGAGCAGCGCTATTATCTGTTCCCCCCTCCACACCACCCAAAAAAGAAAACCACATTGCCGTATCGCTAACGCTGCACAGCGAGCGAGAGAGAGACAACGTTTCTTTTGTATCCTGCACACAGGATGCGCTTCAATGCGCGCGCGCACCTGTTTTTTTTTTTTTTGAACCTACAGTGAAACTGGCATAACAACAACAACAAGTAGCGCGTAAAATTAGAGGAAAAATAAGTCAAACGCCGGTAAATATAATATAATTTATGCAAAATATATAGAAATAGGGAAAAGTTTTCATCATTTAAGATATGGTATATGTTTAGTTAAGTGGAAAATTCAACTGGTAGTCGACCGGCTTCAACCCATTCCCAAAGAACCTGTTGTCAACTATTACACATTAGTGTGAGAGTTTCCGATAAGAAAAACTCCCACATTTTGTCAGCGCAAATGGTATCAGCATACCAGCCTAACAAATTTGAATATGTTAATATCTTAGCGCTGACCGGAACTTGTCTTAGGTCACAAGAGTTTATGTCCCATAACAGCGAGGAAGTTGCAGCAAAAGCACTATTATATCATAACATTGGCTGCGTTCACCACACACTGACATCGATGACAGAAAATCGATAAACCCAATACTTGTTTGTGATTGACTGTGCACGCGAGTTATTTATGTGAATTATGATGCATTCACTCTGTGATTGTAATCTATGATACCAACTGTAGGATTACAGTACTCTGAATGAATGAGAGCAAAGGAAAACTTGAATTGAATTTAAGAAGACTGAAATTAGGAATAAATCGAATTAATTTATGTGTCATTTAAATTAAATATAATTAAATTAAAACTTTATTTCATTTAATTTAAAATGAAATTTAAGCCTTTGCATAGATATACAATTCTATACAAATATATTTTTATATAAGAGTATATTGGTTTAATTAGTTTAAACTTGCACAGGGCATTATAATTTAGTCTACATACATGTAGAGGCGTGTCTACATTGAGGCGCGGTATATATATTCATGATCAGAGCGATGATCTGGGTTGATATAGCCATGTCCGTCTGATCTTCTGATCTTCTACTTTTATGCAAACCAAACTCTCTTTAATGAATCTTAGTATTGGTTCGTCTTTTTATGTATGCTGAAACCAATCGGATCAGATCACTATATCAAACATATAGCTGACTTAGGAATGAACTGTTTAAAAGCAAACCTGAGTAAGAAAAACTCTACTGTTTCTGGAGTTATTTTAGCAAATTTTACACAGTTAAGATTTCTATATAAACTGAATAAATTTGGATAAAGTCGAAATACTATAACATATTGCTGCCATAGGAACGATCGGGTAAAATTGAATACACTGCTCTGCAAGGATATCAAATCTTAATTTTCTTCTTATTTAATAATACAATTTATTATCAATTATCTAAGCCTAAAAAGTCTATCAAAGCGTTAACTAGCAAACTTTTAATGTCTAAATTATAGGTGATCGATAGATAGATCCTCATAGAATGTTGTTGATAGTTTAAATTGCTTGAAATTAAGATTTTATTTGCCTTTAGAATTATCTACATATTAGTAAATAATAAACTATTAAAATATTTATTATTTTTTATTATATTTTTATTATTATTATAAATAAATTAATTATTCCATCATATGTTTACTCAAGAGAAAGAGACTTTCAGAGTTTAAAGAACACTTTAAAATTGTTTTTGGGTTAATATTTCTTTTATTTTAATGAGCTATATTCGAAATTGTCTTCCTCTGCTCTCAGTTTAGTTTCTCATATATGTAGGTATACTATGTAAGTCTATTTTAGTAAGCAGAACTTATTTCTAGAACGCATAACTTAGATTTTCCCTCCTCCGAAAAAAAATAATTATGGTCATATTTCTCAACGTAGACATTTCTAACTTAATAGTTGCTGGAAGAATATCATATAGACACAATGCTGAATGTGTCATCAAGATCGGTTTATAAATGAGAAAGATAAACAGAAAATAAAATATTTCATTGAATCTTTGTGCTTTGCGACCAACACATGTGTGCGAGGGAGACGGTGAATGGCAAGCTTTTGATCGACTATGTATACATACATACCCAAATGCTGGCTGCTATGATCATGCAAAGAATATATATAAAAGAGTATACCTTACTTCTTAATTTGCGGAAAACTGTATAGGGTATTCGCTAAGTCTGTAGATAGGTTTCTAATCGAGATTGATCTGAGATTGCAATCAGCTATAAAAGTTATATGTTAATCAACTTATACTATATATACCTATATATATATATATACTTAGTAGACTTGCAATTATCAAAAATAAACAAATGTTTATTAATATTATTTTTTCTTAGTTGAATTTAAAATAATTTCTAGATAAAGATTCAAAAAAGTCTGTTTTTATATCATAATATTTTATGGAATTTCTATTTATACTAGTGGAAAAACATTTCTAAACCTCAGGCATCTAGTTTTTCAGAGTAGAATATGCTACTAACTAGCAGTGTTGTTGTTGCTCTAGTTGAAGTTTTTCTTTTATTTTTCTTCTTTTTTTTTTTTTTTTTTTTTTATTACAAAGAAAATGTCGAGAAAATGAGGAGAATGAATAATTTGCAATCACAAAATATAGAGGAAAGTAATTAGAATATGATAGCAAGTTGATTGATTGAACTAGAAAATGTGAAAGAGTCTAACGGTTGTGGAGTGTACTCATTGCAAGCGATTGCGATTGCGATTGCGATTACGATTGCGATTGCGATAGCGATTGCAAGTAGTTTAGATTAATGTTTGATTGAACTAATTGTGTATTGTAAATTTGCAGAGATTGGCTCGATGATTTGATGGATGGCAAGTGGCAACTATGCTTATAGTGGACATGCTAACACTGGCTGTAACGAATGGACAGAGTGTGCTAGAGCGAGAAAGGGAGCGAGAGCGAGAGCGACAGCTATGCGATGATGCCACAAAACGAGGCAAAATGACGGCGACAATGGCAAGCAAAATGCTAAGCAAACATAATGAAACTGCAAATTCTAAGAGCAACAACAGCAACAGCAACAATAGCAACAACAGCAACAGCAACAACAAACATAATGAACATAATATTGCTGTGGCAATTGAGGCAGCAACAACTGCGATTGCAGCCAAAGCGTGCAACATGTCTAACGGTGGACTAGGCTTCAATGTTGCACGATTCGATGGCGATGACGATGACGATGGCAATGGCGATGGCGATGACGATGACGATGTTGCTGTCGATTTGTCATGCGTGGCACGCATGCATCATGATGATGACGTTGATGTTGTTGACGATGTTGACGATGTTGAGGATGTTGAGGATGTTGTTGTTGTTGTTGCTGCCGCTGCCGCTGCTGGCGTGCAATACAAGGCGCATTGTGCGTGGCAGCCGTTGCGTAGTGTTGTGGCAAGGGAGCGGGTGAGAGGCGAAGAGGCGTGCCACTCAGCGTTGGACATGCAAACGTTATTGCAGGCGCATGCGCGTGCTGAATACAGCGACAACAGCAACAACAGCAACAACAGCAACAACGACAACAACACAGCAACGGAAGTTGCCACAAAATGTGAGCGCGCGCAAGTCGAGCGTGAGAGCGTGAGAGGAAGCGGCAATGACAATGGTAGCAGAAGCAAAAGCGGGAGCGGGCACGGGAACGGGAGCACGAGCGGGAGCGGGTGCGAGAGCGAGAGTGTAAGCGCAAACGCAGACCATGCTGGCCATGGCCAACAACCACCCAAAGTGACAACAACAACAACAACAACAGCCAACGGGAGCAACAGCAACGACAGCGCCTGCTCAATACCTACAATTGCCACAGAGCTTTTCAAAGCCAAACTCACTGAGACGGCAGTGGCAGCAACACCAGCAGCAGCAGCAGTCGTCGCAGCAAGCGCAGCTGAGCACCAGCAGCACCAGCAGCAGCAGCAGCATCAGCCAATTTTTCATAAATTTGGCCAAAATACTGAAAAACAATTTCACAAAAATTGTGCAAATTTTGTGGCTTTAACTTTAAGCAATTTAAGTGTTAAACAGCAACAACAGCAAGAGCAGCAGCAGCAGCAGCAACAAAAGCTTGCAATAAATTTGTATACAGGCAACAACAACAACAACAAGGACGCCAACGGCGCAGTTAACGTTGACGCTGACGCTGACGCAGACGTTGGCGCTGGCGACGGCGACGACGACGCGCAACGTAGAGAAAAATTTGTGCAAAAAGAAGGCAGTGAAAATGCGTTAACAGCTCGCGTGCCACATGATTTTTTTTGCAATTGTTGTGAAAATGTGCAAAGTGACAAAATAGTTGCAACAAAAGAAGCAGCAGCAACTGCAACAGCAGCAGCAGCATTAAGTGCCAGCCAAAAGTTAAAACAGCAGACGAAACAACAGCAGCAGCAGCAGCAGCAAGAGAAGGAGCAGCAGCAGGATAAGGAGAAAGAGGAGAAGCAGCAGCAGCAGCTGGGGCAGCTGGGGCAGCTAAGGACGCCATTGTCATTGCCATATTTGCAACTTGGGGCAGCAACTGTAGCTGACGGCCGTCTTGCTGACGTTGATAATGTCGTTAAGGTTGTTGCTGGCGCTGACGTGCCACAAAGCGTGCCCGTCGTTGTTGTTGTTGTTGCTGACGGTTACGTGGATAACGTGAATGTGCAAACGAGCGCAGACAACCAACCAATAACAACAACGCAAGCGACAACAATAGCAACAGCAACAGCAACAACAACAGCAACGAGTTACGTTGCCTTAACGTTGCCCAGCGAATCACAGCTCATTGACTGCGATTCATTGCTAACTGATCAGCAGCAACACTCGCCGCAGCAGTTAGCCAACGAGTGCAACACAACAGCAACAACAGCAACAAGCAGCAACGATTACGATCTTATTGATTTTGAAAACGATTTGATTGATGATTTTGTGGCAAGTCAGCGCTTAAAGCGTTTACAGCACAATTTTCAGGGACGCGTTAACAGCAGCAGCAGCAGCAGCAGCAACGACAATAACAGCTGTAGTGTCGCTGCTGATGTTGATTGTGTAAAGGCATCCTTGAGACAACAACAACAACAACAGCAACAGCAACAACAAGGGCCACAAACACAAACACCAACACAACCACAACTACAACTAAATGCCAGCACAGCAACAATAATAAGCACAACAACAAAGAAACTACCCCCAGCAACATACACACCCCCCAGCAGCAGCAGCAGCAGGAGCAGCAGCAGCAGCAGAACACACAGCAGGCACAGCAAGCTGGCTAAAAGCAAACGCTGTTAAGGACAATAAAATTGTTGAAATTGCCAGCAAGCAGGCAAAGCAAAGCTCAAGTGCAATTCGATTAAATGTAAATTGTGAACGACAAGACGAGCAATTGCCAAATGGAAGCAGCAGCAACAGCAACAGCAACAGCAACAGCAGCAACAACAACACTAAGCATTTGCTGAATACGCTGCCAGAGTTGCCACTGCGCGTGTGCGCGAAAGAAGAGCGAGAGCAAAGCGAAAACGTGCGGAGAGAAATTGAAAGTGTTGAATTGACAGCTGTCAAAGACAGCAACAGCAACAGCAACAGCAACAACAGTGACAGCAACAGCCGCAACAGCAGTAACAGCAGCCAAGTGCTGATTGAAATTGAAACGTCTGGCGAGCAGGTGCAACGAGTATTACAACAATTGACAACAACAGCAACAACAACAACAACAGCAACCACAACAACCACAACAACAACAACAACAACGTTGGGCACACGCAGCGCATTTGTGGCAACGCATGCTGAGATTTGTGACAAGAAATCATGGACAGACATTGACAATTTTGTGGCAACACTTAGCGAATTTGATGTGCAACGTTTTGGCGATTATCTGAAGGCAGCGCGACAGCTGCAGCTGCTGGACATCAATCACAATACGCACATCAATCGCAGCCAATCAAATTGCCATAGAGAGCAGCGGGAGCAGCTGAGTGTCAATCAGAGTGTGAGTGAGAAACAGCGAAGGGGTTTTCAGTGTTACGACGAGTTGCTCGCTGAGTTTGTGAGCGAGCAACAGGAGTGCAATAGCGATAACGATAACGATAACGATAGCGATAACGATAGCGATAACGATAACGATATCGATAACGATAGCGAGTACAGCGATAGCAATTGCAACGATTGCCAGTGCCATGAGTGCCTAGCATCAGCACAGTTTACACAACCAAACAACGAGTACACGCCAAACTGCCACACAGCGAGTGCACTCGTTACTTTAGCAACAACAACAACAACAACAACAGCAGCAGCAGCAGCAACAACAACTGCTGTCAACTCATATCTAACAACGAGCAGTGACACCATCAACATGCGTGAGGTTAATGGCCAATTGCGTGGCTTACTCAAGAAACCAAATCGTCCGCCGCCCACGCGCAAGAATCGCGTTGTCTTCGATGAGACGCGCAACGAGTTCTTTGAGGCGGACTATATCATATTGATACGCGAGGATTGCGCCTACGATGAGGAGGATGAGGAGCCCTGCACATGTGGCGAGCATGAGCTGGTGCGTCTATGTTGCGAGGAGGGTTGCCAATGCAACTATGCGGTTAATGCGGCCGAGCAGGTAGATGGACGAACGCCACAGGTGAGTGCATGCAATGCTCACCCCAACAACTGGCCTGCCCTCCCCCCCCCCATTCACACTCTTTTTGTGCGCCTACTGTGCTCCTAGACTCACTTCCTGCTTGCGTTAAGCGGATTATGTCGAGTTGCAGAAGTGGCCAAAGTTGAAGTGCTTAGACAGCTTATATGTCCCTCTATGTGTGTGTGTGTGTGTGTGCGTGTGTGCCTTGTGTTAAAGCTCTTCATTTACAGTCACTAAAAGCTTTGGCCAACAAAACCAAAACAGCTAATTATTAGCTTTGTATTGCGTCTTATCGAATTTCTCTTAAGCCATTTCATGTCCCACTTTCGTTTCACAAGCGCAAAACAAAACACATTTCTCCTTCTCGCTTTCTCCTTCACATTTCATTTGACAGCCTAAGCTAATAGCTTGTTGTCCTCCTTGTTCACTTTATTGCTCAGTTTCCTTGCTTAATCGCTCTATTTCATTATGTTTTCCTCATTTCTCTATTATTTATTTATCATCTATTTGTTTACAATGTTATTAGTTATTGATTTATATCTCTCGTGTCCTCCATGTTCACTTTATTGCTCTGTTTCCTTGCTTAATCGCTCTATTTCATTATGTTTTCCTCATTTCTCTATTATTTATTTATCATCTATTTGTTTACAATGTTATTAGTTATTGATTTATATCACTCGTGTCCTCCATGTTCACTTTATTGCTCTGTTTCCTTGCTTAATCTTTCTATTTCATTATGTTTTGCTCATTTCTCTATTATTTATTTATCATCTATTTGTTTACAATGTTATTAGTTATTGATTTATATCACTCGTGTCCTCCATGTTCACTTTATTACTCAATTTCCTCTCTTTACTCTTTTTTAAATATAATTTTTTATATCTCATTGCACTAATATTAATTCATAATTTGTTTATTTACAATGTTATGAGTTATTTTATTCAATCACTCGAGTCCTCCATGTTCACTTGATTATACGTAATCTTGCACCCATTAAAATTGATTATGACATTTACTAACATTTCCCTCCTAACTCCCTTGCTACTTTTACAAGCAGTTCTTGCATTAAGCTAAAGTTATTTTTGTCCTCCATGGTTACTTTTTTCCCATTGATTTACTCCTTTCAATTGTGGGCTCTTAGCACTTTCTTAATTATCCGCATTGTGCATTATTCCCTCTCTCTTTAACTGTACTTTGCTGGCGCTTTCATGTAAACGCAGTCCTCCATGGTCACTTTAATGCCAGTGTATGCAAAGCTGATGCTTGTCTTTTGCATTCATCACTCTCTTTGGTGCTCCTGATAATACTATGACAGCTGTTAAAATTTGTAATTGCATTCAAATAGAAAAGACTTGTCCTCCATGGTCACATTTTTCCAGTTGTACTTTTGATTTTTCTTATAGACTTATTTTATTTGTCTATTCCCTTGATTGATTTGTGTTTAGTGGCTATCGCTAATGTACAATTGTATTTATGCATTCCCCACCTCCATGGTCACTTTGGCTGTCGTGTCTACGTTTTCATAACCTCCATGGTCATCAGTTTAGTAATCTAATGACAAACATTGCCTTAAACATTTTGTTACTTATGCTTTTCTTATCATATTTGTGCAATTTGTGTCCTCCATGTTCACTTTATTGCTACTAATTAACTTATTTGTTCGATAAGCAATTATCAATTGCATTTGATGAATGGAGTGTGTTTAAATGTTGTAATATTTAATCAGCTTTTGCTTATTTTTTTTTGCTTTACAGCGTCCTCCATGTTCACTTTATTGCAGTTTCTTTACGCATTTGCAGCCTAAACAAATCATTGATTAAACTTGTTGAACAACATGTGCTTCCCTTATCGTTGATTTCTACTTTTCTGCTCTGCTGCGTCCTCCATGTTCACTTTGTCGCCATATTAGCTATAATTATTAACTGTTAATGGTCACTAGTTGCTTTTTGTGGGTTTAACAGTTTCAACTCCCCTTTCGATTTTGTAGTCTGCGCTGTCATTCTCTGTCTCTCTCTCTCTCGTTTACTCTGCCCCACTCTTTGCCAAGGAAGAACTTGTTGTCCTTCCTGGCAATTACGTCACAATTGACCGCCTTTTGTTATCAATGTAGATGCAAACAATGACAGCAACAGCAAGAATAACAATAACAATAACAATAACAATAACAAAAGCACATTATATACTCGAACAATTTGCCATTGTCTGCAGATATATGTGCATATATGTGCATATATGTGCATATATGTGCATATATGTGCATATATGTGCATATGTAAAGTGTGCTGTATTTGAAGTTGATTGTGTAGCCTGCATATTGCATATCCTTTATCCTGTTTTCTCATATCCTGTCGCCTTCGAGTGGCAAGTGAAGGCAAGTGAAGGCAAGTGAAGGCGAGTCAAGTTGCAAGTCAACCACACACACTCACACACACACACACACACATATATATATATATATATATATATATATATATGTATATATCTTTTGTTGTTGCCACAAGTCTCAGTAGTTAGCTTCGTCCTGCGTCCTGCATCCTTCGTCCTTTTGGCTGCTTTGGCTTACACGCTCCATTTGCAAGTGTTGTATAAATCACTTAAAAACTTTTACACAACTTGCAACTGCAGCAAACATTGTTGTGCTTACTTGTCTCTGTATGTGTGTGTGTGTGTGTGTGTGTGTGTGTGTGTGTGTGTGTGTGGGGTATAACTGTTATATTGTATTATGAAATTGTGCCTTGAAGTGCGCGTTATCGTGATGTACGCGTTTCCATGTGTTAAAGGACATTTACTAAACTTTGCTGTCACAGCCATTTGCGCCCTCTCTTTCACTCTCTCACTCTCCTTCACTCTCTCTATCTCTCTCTCTCTCTCTCTCTCTCTCTCTCTGGCTGTGTCTGTCTGCTTCTCGCTGTGGCACTCGCATCGATTGTAAGCGGCCCTCAAGCTGCGTTTAAATTTCAATTTTGTGCCACATGAGCGTCACTTGAGTTGCTGCCCCACACTGTGGCAAGCACTGACACACACACACACACACACACACACACACACACACACACACACACACACGCCTACGCCCACTATCTGTCTGAGTGCCTTGGCCAAGTGGGTGGCCACCCAATGCACTTGACTTGTCACTGCTCAAGCATTTGCCCATTGCCTTAGACGCTGTCCCTTTGTCCCCCCCGCCACCCCGCCCAGCAGCCCACCCCTCGTCCACTCGCCACTTCAAGCGCGCTAAAGAGTTTAATATGCATTTAGTGCATGTAACAAGTTTACAAAATGCATTGCATAACCCAGCACAGCCGCACCACACAGCACCACACACACCACCAGCCAGCCAAGCTACAGTCATCAGCCAGACGTAGTAAAATGAATGACAACAACAACAACAACAAAAAAAAAGAAAAAAGAGAAGAAAAATATAATGAGAAGGCAACATATTTCTGCTCTTTCCCCAAGTTTTTGCTGCCAAGTTATGACACTGTGAGTTTTCCATTTTTTCCCATATACATAAATATATACATATATACATATATATGTATCTATATATATATATATCATGTGGCAAGTTCTTAAACTTAAGTTTAACTAACAAACAAAAAAAAAAAAAAACTTGATTGCTTGGCGAACCACAAAAAAAAAAGAAGAAGAAAAAAAACTTAACTTGGCATTCGCTGGCGAACTTTTGGCCTAGACTTTGTTGCACTTCTGCTTCTTGTGCAATTGTGGCAATTGTAATTGCAAATGCATTCTTCAAATGGTTAACATACATATGTATGTATATATGTATATATGTATGTCTCTGCACATACATTTGTGCATGTCTGTGCTTGTTTCCCATGTATGCATTTACATTTGCATGCATACAAGTTGGCCTGTCCTTGGTTTTGTTGTGTAGTGTGTGACAGCGGGCTATTGTTGATATCATAAGCTAATGAGCGTTTTATTTTGCGCAAATTCTGTTTCATTAAAGCGGTTATACAACTGTTATACGACTGTTATACACCCTCATAAGTAAGCAAATAATGTTATTTGTTGCATTCTATGCTACTAGATGGTCGCTTGAACACTGTTACATGCTCAGTCAACTGTTATACAAGGCATATGATATGTAAATTCAGTTATATTGTATGTTCATTCGCAATTAAGGAGCTTGGCTACATAAATGGAATTTTCTAACTGTTATACGACTGTTATACAACTGTTATACGACTGTTATACATGACAAAAATTAACTTAATGCAGCTTTAATGCACATTAAGTCATAAAACAGCACTGCTGTGGTCCAATTTAGTTGTTATATAGCTGGTATATAGCCACTAGCACTGCACATCACGCTCGAACAGAGACTTAACATAGATTTACGAGCACACAGAGTTCATCAACCAGAGACACAGACACAATCGCCACACGACACGTCCCCAATTCGTCTGGCTATAAAACTCAATTAGCTTAATTTGCGGCGGGGGCATAATTATATATGTACGTCAACCTTAGACTATAACAAACTTAGCTGTTAACTAACATAAGTGCTAACACTCAATGGTTTCTCTCTCTCCTGCAGAGTCCCAAATTTCAACCGCCGATTGACTTTGTGGACGATGCGGCGTTGAGTCCACCCGATGGCTATAAGGATAATAGCTTGAAGAATACGCTGGGTGGGGCACTAAGCGGTCACATATTTGGGGCACAACATTTGCAGCAGTTGCAGGTGATACAACGTTTGCAGCAGCAGCGGGCCGCAATGTTGGCGGCGCGCAACAGCAATGGCAACAGTCAAATACCGCCGCCACCGCCACCCGTAGGCGCCGCACAGCAACAACAACAACAGCAGCAGCAGCAGCAGCAGCAGCAGCAACAGCAACAGCAACAACAGCAGCAGCATCATGCAACATCGCAGCAACATCATGCAACATCGCAGCAGCAGCAGCAGCAACCCGATGAGGATCTACAGGGTGTGTGCACCGAGTGCGCTGAGTGTGCCGAATGCGCTGCCAAACAACTACAGGATGCAGGTAACTAAGTCTCACTTTTAGCTCCAATTAGCGGCCATTGCTTTGAGGGAGGGGGTGGCGCCATCACGTGGACGCGCGGGTGGTAGGGACAGCCTGGTAGCAACTGCCGCCGGGCGCTTTTCAAATGTTTTCCCGTTTGCCTTTGTATAATCTAATTATGAATTATTTATGCAAACATTTGCCCAGGCACAGCTAGCTTTTGGGTATATACATATAAAAGTGTGTGTGTGCGACATAAATTGGACGCCATTTTGATTTTGTCGCAACCCCGTGAACAGAATTATGAAATTTTATAGTTAATTAAATTCCATAAAATATAACTGAAAGTCAAGGGGAACTAGAACGGCCGCTTCTTTTAGCAGCATTCGTAAAGCTGCTTTAACTGTTATACAACTGTTATACAAATCATGTTCGCTATATCGCTTGAATAACTTGCCAGACTTGATTGTATTTAATTGCTTTGAACATAATTCAATAGAAATGTGAAAGTTTGCGAGTCGCACGTTCAACTGTTCTATATTGACTGTTATACGTGGGTATAATGCGTAGCGATTTATAATTGAAAGTGAGAGAAATGCAAAATGGAATAAAATAAGCGATACTTGCTTTTTTTGGGAATCAATGTGAGTAGGATTTGGATAATTTAACTGTCATACAACTGTTATACAAAACATCTTTTGGTTGAATACCTTGTCAGGCTTGAATGTTGAATTGCTTCGATTATATGTCCAAGGTTGCGAGCTGTTCGTTAAACTGTTATATATTGACTGTTATACGGGGGTATACAATATTTATAAGTGAACTGCGGAGGGAGACAATAAAAAAGTTGAAAGACAATTATGCCCATCAATTTAAATGGTTAACTAAATTGTTATACGCACATTCAAGAATAACTCGTCTCGCATGAAAGTTCTGCATTTAACTGTTCTATTTGTTCTGTTATACTAGACTTAACGCTAATCGATTCGTTATGCTTTACTAAAACTATTTACAGTACTCTGAGTATAGGTCTAATTCGATTAAATTTCAGTTTGATATCAATCGCCCTCATTTCCGCAAATGCTGAACTTGGTTTTTGGCGAGGGAGAGAATTGTCACAACTATTGATTGATTTATGGGAACTTTACTTAATGGATAAACAAGCGCGAGTTCTTGTTTATTGGTTTGTTTGTTCATTGGGTAAGCGCTTTCCTGCTCCCACTCTTCCTTCCAGTCTCAAACCGGCCCGAAACCTTCAACAACCATACAAGGACATAAAACTTTTGCCGCAACGTCACTTTTGGGCCACCTCAAGGGTTGAGAGGAGTAGCGTGGGGGGGGTAGGGAAGGTGCGATGGAGTAACTTATACATTGGCATTAATATTGGTCATGCTCTATCGATTATCATGCGACAAACGAACGGAACGAACGAACGCAACCAGGGCTCAAACTTGACTCGCAATTAATTGTTGCGCCTAACGAAGCGGAATGTGACCAAACCCGAGTCGAACCCCAGCTCAGTTAAGGTCCGGCCCAACCCTGTTATGACCTGCCCAACCCTACAACAGAGCGATCCTTCAAGCGCGCTTCCGCTTCTCTTCAAATTAAAGCTGAGCGCGTGACAAGACGCTGCTCTGCGTGACACGAGGATGAATACAGCACTTAACTAGACTAAAAAAAGATGCGACTAGAATGTAAATTTCAATATCATTTAAGTTACTTAATTAAACAGTACTTGCTTATTATTTTCTTGCATTGTAAATCGCTCTGAAATGAGAAATAATATTTAAAAAATTCCGAACACTCTGCAAGCGTAGGTGTGTGGGTGCGCTTGCAGGTGTGCATGCTGTTGTGGAAGCTGAGTCCAATTAGTCGCGCTGCAGTGAAGCCTAAACATGAGTGTGTGAGGCTGTGCCTATTTAAGAGCAACTGAGCGTCAATTGAGCAAGCTACAGTTAGAGTGTGCGTGTGCATTAGCAACTGTGCATGCTGATATACATATTTTGGGTGCGCTGCAGTCATCATCCACAGTGAAGGCTAAGCATGTGTATATGTGTACGTGTGCAAAAACAGCTGGGCATGTTGAGATCTGAGAATCTGCGCTGCTTCCACACTGGAGCCTAAGCATAAGTGCGTGCGCTAAAGCAGCTGAGCATCAATTGGGCGCTATGCAGTTAGAGTCCACAGTGTATATGTGTGCGTGAGCAAGAGCAGCTAAGCATGCTGAAATCTATTGCGCACTTTGCAGTTGGCACCCACAAGCATGCTCGTATGTGTGCGTGTGCAAATTGAGCGACCTGCAGCGGTGGTTAACTTAATGTGTATGTGTGTGTGCAGAAGCAAGAGCAATTGAGCATGCTGAGATCAAATCTGCTGCAGTTAGAGCCCACACTGTGTGGGCTAGTGTCAAATCAGCTGAGCACGCAGCTGAGCATGCGCATCTGTATGCGTGTGCTGAGGTCAAATGAGCGCGCGTCCAATAATGAGTGTGTGTGGTTGTGAGCATAAGAGCAGCTGAGGAAGCTGTCGATGAGTAGTATGCGTATGTATGGGTGGCACAATATGCATGATAATCAATATTAGGAAGTTATTAAGAAATATTTGATAAACCATTCAACCTAACCATTTGTTACTCGTTCGTGTCGTCAGCACGCGTCCATCGCTAACTGTAAGTGAGCAACAGGCGTGCAATGCGACAACAATTAATTCTGATCATAACTAACTTCCACTCTCTTTCTCTCTCTCTCTATTCTTTTTTTCCTCCCCTATCAATAGAATGCACTTCTGCACAATGTACCGAGGATTTGACGCCAATTGGAGTGCCAGCTGTGGCACTGTTGCCGTTGCATACCAGCTCACCGGAGCGTCGGATCACGCAGAAGGAGATCATTGCCGGCGAGGAGAGGCCCAAATATGTGCTCCAATCCCAATATAAGCCAACAGCCGGCGCTGCAGGTAAAGTGCATAATGATAATGTTGTAGTCAAAAATACGAAAGCAATTCGAACTTGCGTCATTAGCCTGTATATAGCGCATTATATCCGTATCATGCCACACAATCGATAAGCACACTTGCAACCATTCCTTGCTATGCACAGCGATCCATCATTTGCGAATCACTCGCTCGTTCTCCCACTCTCTCTCAGCTGGCACAGCGAGTCAAACGAATAGAGCAAAAGTCACATAAGTCATTAGAAATTGTGTTTCATCATACGTATTCCCTCCAAGCCCTCCCCCCTTCCCCACCACCTTTAAACCCATCTGCCTTCCACTGAGCATTCTTTTCAATTGGTCAGCTGATCAATCTTCAATCTTCAATATTGAAGTTGACCAAAAGAACCTTTACATGCATTAACTACATGTCAAAGCATTGGCATTATGTAATATTTGTGGCCCCCTAATGAAAGCGATTTGTGCAACTGTTTTACAACTGTTATACATTTGTTGCCTGACTGCTTTCACAAATTATGCACACGACTTTGAGTATACAGTTGTACGACTATTATATGTCAGCTAGTATATATAAGACTGTTATAAAATCTGGTATACAGTTGGCGTTACATTGATAAATGCTGTTATACGACTTTATATAACTGTTATACAACTGTTGTACAAGAGTTATACTATTGTTAAATAACTGTTATACAACTGTTATACCACTGTTATACAACTGTTATACAACTGTTATACAACTGTTATACTACCGTTATACAACTATTATAAAAGTTTAATGCAAATGTTATACACCTGTTGTACAACTGTTACAATCGTTCTACCTCCTTCATACGCTCTCGCTTTCACGCCACCTCGTTTTATTTATTTTTTCGCCATCTCTCTGCCACTGTCAATGCAAAAAAAAATTATGTACAATGCTCTCTTTTGTCCACTTGACTACTCCGACAACTTGTCTACTAACAATAATGCGGCTCGTTGTGGCAATTGCAACACATTGTTACACATACATACGAAACACATACAATATGTGCTTAATTCCGTTGCGAGTGTATAACAGTCAAAGTTAGAAAGGATTCGGGCAGTAGCAGTAGCAGTAGCAGGCTCATACCCGGTACTGGCACCGGTTCCGCATCTGGTACCGTTTCCGTTACCGGTTCCAGCTATGGCTCCACTTTGGTGCCAGCATCGAGCAGCAGTAGCACAGCCAAGAAAAAACGATTTGTTGTTGAAACTATTACCACTATGACCACAGTGACCGAGCGACGTATCATACGTGAGGCGCACGAGGATGTTGCTGCCGGTGCAACGGCAATTGGACCCGGATCTGGAGCAGGAACAGGGGCTGCAGCTGTAGCTGGAGCAGGAACAACAGTTGCTTCAACCGAGATGTTGCCACCGGCGCTGCCGGCCAAGGCGAGTGCAACGGCAGCAGCAGCTGCTGTTGCTGCCGCCGCTGCCGCTGCAGCAGCCTCTGCAACGGATCAATATGATGAGCTCAAACCGCCGCCCATACCGCCCAAGGAGACGTCGGCCACACAGATCAGCGGTATATTGAAAGGCGGCAAACTCTGGAAGCAGGACTCCATCTCACAGGTGAGCAGCAGTTCCATCTGTTTTTTGTTCTATCAGATTTAATTGTCTTTTACTTTTTTATTAGTTTCTGAAAATAAAAATAAAGTTTTAATCTTTAAATTAACATTTAAGATTTAAGCTTCAAAACTTAAATAAAAGTCAAAATAGTTTCTGGTCTTGATTGACTTAAAAATTGTTTTTTTTCTATGTGATATTTTAAAATTTTACATTTCATTTAAAAATTCATTTTTTTTTATTTTGTTTTAAGTTAAAAATGAAATTTTCTAAATAATTTCTAGAGTT
This sequence comes from Drosophila funebris, assembly GCA_018901825.1. Lineage (NCBI taxonomy): Eukaryota > Metazoa > Arthropoda > Insecta > Diptera > Drosophilidae > Drosophila > Drosophila funebris. The sequence continues at coordinate 18,944,580 of JAEIFK010000454.1, read as the reverse complement.
GACTTCCACTTCTTCTTCAACAAATTTTAGTTTATAAATAATATTTTTTTAAATGCTAAATTAATTTACTCTTTATTTAAAAATTTCATAAAAATATATATTATTATTATTTTTTGAAATAAATTCTTTAATTGATGGCATAAAATATAATATTAAAAAAAAAAAATATAATATTAAATACAATTCTTTTGTTTTACAAATTTTTTTAATTTATGATGTTTTAATAATTTCTAGAGTTCACTTAGTTGACTTATTTTAGTTGAAAATTATATTTTTTAAGATATTAAAATATTTTACTTTTAGTTCACAAATTGCATAAAAATGTTAGAATGCATTTATAATTCAAATAAATTCTCTTATAAGCAGCCTAAGTTAACGTTCAATCAATAATAATAATTGTTATTTTATTTATTTATTTATTTATTTATTTTTTTTTTTTTTTTTTTTTTTTACTTTTGATCTTAATAATTTTGAGTATCGACTTGATAAATGCATTAATAAATCTTCAATAAATTGTAATTTAAAATTTAATAATTTTTTTTTACTTTATGTTATTAAAATGTTTTTTTTTTTTTTTTATTTTTGAAATTAAAATATTACATAATAATAAGTTAATAAATGAATAATTAACATAATTTGTAGTGTCGTCTTAGTTGACATGAAATGTATATATAATTGCCTTAATACTTTTCGGCGTCCACAGCAATCGGATGACCAGAACAACACCACCTCCGAGGATGAGAGTGGTGCCACCAAGCGTTCTGTGCGTTTTGTAACCGAGGATCAGGCGAATGCCGGCACCGATGGCGATGGCCAATCGTTGGGCGGCGAGATGGATGACAGTGAGAATCAGATAAATGAGTTGATTCCCATCAAGAAGCATTCCACGTTGTTCAACAATGCGCTGCGCCCCAATTCGGCGGTGCGTCAACTCTTTCCCAGCGTCTCGGCCCAACAGGCGCCTGTTTTGACCTCGGAGGCATTGCGTGCCTTCGATGAGTCGAAGCGTGCCGGCTGCCTGGTCACCCATTTGCCCGGCAGCTGTGGCGACTCCGACACCTTGCGACGCAGCATGGAACGCAACATACTTCGTCGTTCCCTGATCAAGTAAGTGTTGCTTAGAATGGTATAACTATAACATTTGCTTATGCTACGTTAATCCTCTCCAGAAAAAAGGCCGTCAAGTCGGACATTTCGTTGGAGGAGCGCATCAAACAGTTGACCTGTGACATTGATGAGGATCTCGCTGAGGAATTGTCATTAGCACGCAGCGTTGTGGATGCCGACCAGGAACAGGATCTGGCCAGCGAACGTGATTGCTCCGAGTTGGCTCAACGCGATAGTCCCGCTGGCGAGGAGAATCCCAATGCTCTGGCTCCCAAGTTCTTGAATGGCGAGAAAAGTTTCTCGCCCAGCAGTTCCGTGTCCAGCTCATCCAGCGGCTCCTCGGCCTACAAGAAAATTGCCGACATTTTCAGTCGCGACAAGAAGCAGGAGAAGATCATGGAGCTCGAGGAGAATCCCATTGTCATTATACCGCAGGTGAGTTGCTAGAAAATGATGAAGAAAACAAATTTCCCCCAAGCGTTGCATACTTCATAAGTGCATAAATGATTGATTCTCTAGGAGATTAATATGGTTTTGCTTTGTTGCTCGCCAGGAATGTCGCTGCCCAGCAGCTCCCGATCTGGGCATGGGCATCCAGGTGCCCGTGGTGCATACACAAATACATCGCACACCGCCCCGACAAACGGAACCCAAGCGTCAATTCCTCTCGACGCTGGCGCCCTTGACCTCCTGCGTGGCCGGGAACAAGGACGATCTGTCCTCGTACTATACGCTGGCTGCCGCTGCAGCGGCACATCAACATGGACATGCGGCACATGCGCATGCACATTATGCGGCAGCGGCAGCAGCTGCGGATTTCAATATGAGTCAACTGTTGGGTGCAGCAGCTGGCGCTGGAGGGGATGCGGCTGTACAGCAGGCGGCAGCGGTGGCGATGGCAGCTCAGGGATTGGCATTGGGTGGTGGGGCAGGCGGTGCTGGGTGTGATGAGGCACGCAAGGTGGCGCCCGATGTGATTGCTGGAACACCAGAGACCTCACAGCAGGATGAGCTGGCCGCCTTTGCCCAGGCGGAGGCGAAGCGGACGGAACAGCTTAAGAAACGCTACACGGGCATGGAGAATGCATCGCAATCTCAATGTCAATCGCAGGCCAGCAGCGATGATGATGAACAGAATGATTATGGCTTCAATAAGCGTCCCTCGGTGAGGGGAATTAAACCAAAGTTCAGCTCCACAAATGAGATACTTGCCCAGATGCAGGAGCAGCTCACCCAGCAGATACCCACGACGGTGATTAGCAGTCAGCCGGTGCCACAGGCGGTCAAGGGTTATGCCATGCCCAATCAATCCAAGCAGCTCTCGCAGAATCCCTCGCCGCAGAACTTGCCACAGCAGCAACAGCAGCAGCAGCAGCAACAGCAGCAGCAGCAGCAGCAGCAACAACAGCAGCAGCAGCAGCAGCAACAGCAGCAACAACAACAGCAACAGCAACAACAGTTGCAACAGCAGCAGGCAGCACAGTTACAACAACAAATGGCCGCTGCTGCCGCCGCGTTGCAAGCAAACACAATTGCCCAACAGAAGACGGAGCAACGCACCTGGAGCTTCTACAGCGAGAGCGGCGAGCAACAACGTTTCCCGGTGGATGCCGCTGCCATACAACAGACCTATTATCAGACCTTGCCCGCCGGCGCCATGTTCCGCCAGACGATGATACAGCAGCAGGGTGCCGCCGATGATGCCTCGCTGTTGTATGCCGCTGCCCAGAATTGTCAGAGTGTCACAGCAACGGCCACCGCGACGGCCATCGAGCAGAGCAAACACAGCAGCTACAGCAGCCACTTTGCACGCAGTCCCACCCGACGGCCAGAGTCGCCGCCGCCATTGCGCAACTATCATCAGACAATGGTGCTGATACCCTACAATGCCGAGACCTACTCACAGTTTGCCACCAGCAGCAGCGTCGATCCCAAACTTGCTCACATCCAGCGACAGAACATACTCGAGTATCAGCAGGTGAGATCATTGGAGACGGCAAATGTTGAGGTGATGAAGGAGAGAAGGGAAGGATGGGATAGTATTGTAAGTTTGTCTGGGATTGTGAACTAGTGGAGATCAGTAGAGAGTAGTGTAGATGAGCGGAGAGTACTGGCGATTACTTGAGAGTTGTGGAGAGTAGTGGAGAGCTGTGGAGAATAAAGGGGATAAGTGTGGAAAGTAATGTGTAGTAGTGATGAGTAGTGTAGAGTAGTGGAAATGAGTGGAGAGTAGTGGAGAGTTGTGGAGAGTAGTGGAGAAAGGTGTAGAAATTAGTGTAGAGTATTGAATAGTAGTGTTGATGAGAGGAGAGTAGTGTAGAGCTGTGGAAAAGAGTGGAGAGTAGTGGAGATAGGTGTAGAAAGTAGTGTAGAGTCGTAGAAAGAAGTGGATGATAGTGGAGAGTAGTGTAGACAGTGTGGAAATTAGTGTGGATTATTGGATAGCTGTGTTGAGTGCTGTGCAGGAGTGGAGAGTAGTGGAGAGTTTTGGAGTGTAATGGAGATAGGTGTAGAAAGTAGTGTAGAGTCTTAGAAAGAAGTGGATGATAGTGGAGAGTAGTGGAGACAGTGTGGAAATTAGTGGAGAGTAGTATAGGTAAGTGGAAAGGACTGTAGAGTAGTGGACATAAGTGAAAAGTAATGTGGAAGAAATTGAGAAAAAGAAAGTTGATCGCAGTGTAGAGTATTTTTGAGTTCTTTAGAGTCCTATGGATTAGTGGTGCCGCGTAGTGTAGAATACTACAGTTTACTGTAGAGTTGTGCAATCTAGGGTAGTATTTAAAATAATTGTAGACTAGTGTTGTTGAGTAATGTAGAGAAGTAAAGATTCGGTGCTAAGTGCGGTAGAGCACTATGGAGAATAGGGTAGACAAGTGATGTCATAAGTAGTGTAGAGTGCTGTGGATTAGTGTAATCAAAGTCGTAATGAAACATAAAACAGAATATGCAGTACAGATAATTAGTTTATAGGGTATCCGCTAGTCGACTACATCTTCCATTTAAACAATTTACACTCAAGCTTTAATTTTGAATCCCTTTTGCATTCCCTTGCAATTCTCAGGTGACACAGCAAACGATACGCGTGCCCATTGGCTACGCCCTGCCTGGCATGCAACTGCATGTGGTAAGTGGGCGTGGTCATGCCGCCCACTATGCACAACATCCGCATGCGGCAGCGCAACAGCAGCAGCAACAGCAGCAGCAGCAGCAGCAGCAGCAGCAACATCAGCATCAGCAACAGCAACGTCTGATGTCGCAACATTATCAGTTTGGGGCAGAGGGCGGCATGCCGGGCTTTAGCGAAAGGGGCGTGCCCGAGGGAGCAGCTGCCGTTTCGCATAGCGATTGCAATGCCATGGTCTCACCCACCGGCGCCGCCGCCGCAGCAGCAGCAGCTGCAGTTCAGCAGCAGCAGCAGCAGCAGCAACAACAGCAGCAACAACAACAGCAGCAACAGCAGCAGCAACAGCAGCAGCAACAACAGCAGCAACAGCAGCAGCAACAGCAGCAGCAGCAACAACAGCAGCAGCAACAACAGGTGGGAGGAGCTGCTGCCGCCCAGGGATCTGTGTACTATGCGATGAATGTATGACCAGGGCTGGAATAGTCGCTGCCAGCGGCGGTGATTGTTGAGCGCCGCCAGTGTCAACGCGTCGAGTTGTCAGCGACTTCAGTGCATTTGGGTGGTGCCGGCGGCGGTGTCGGCGGTTGCGGCAGATGAGCTAACTGCGCCACGCCCCAGGCCCCCTCTTCCACAGCCCTTAACTGATATTCTCATCCACAAAGCATAACGAATCTCATGAGTTTCTTGAGTTGTTAGCAAACATTTATCGCGTTGACCCTAGCGACAGAGAGCGCTGTCTCTCCCTATCTCTTTGACACACTCTCTTTTTTTTAACTCTTACTCTTGCGTGCGTGTATATGTGTATATGTGAGTGTGCGTGTGTGTGTGTGTGTGTGTGTAATTTCCACCTATTTAAGCATTAATTAATCCACCTTTCCCATTCCCAACTCTGACCTGCCTCCTCCCCAAAACGTATGCAACACTAAATTGTGCATGCAAGATACACTTTACAACACTGCAACGTAAAGTGATCGATAAACAACACTATAAATTAAACAACATTTAACAATACTCATAAAATGCATACAAATAAAACAAAATAAAAACTTAAGAATATAATATGATAAACAGGAAAGCAAAGCAAAGAACGAAGAAGTAAGAAAATCGATTTCAATTCGAATTGATTTTCTAAATTAGTTTTTTCGAATTTCGAATTTCGCATCAACCAAAATAGTAAACCAAATTAATTAAGTATATGAATTTATTTATTACATGCTGGGTGCTACACATGCAACAAACAAAAACAAAACAACAAGGAAAACATTAAAAAAATAAAATTAAAATTAAAAATGAAAAGAAAAGTTAGACAAAGAGCAAGAAAATTAAAACGTTGATGTTACACTTACCCTGTACTTGGGAAATGTGTTATTAAATGTGTAATTTAATTTATTAATTTCTAAATGTCTAACTGTCTGTGTGTGTGTGTGTACAATGGAGATGGCTAATACTCTTATAAAATTATTTAAAACATTTAAAGTCACACCCTACTACATAGAAGTTTAGAACAAAAACACATACACACACTTTTCTTCAAGTACAGGGTAGCCGCTAGTCGTGCATGTGCGATTGAAGCGATCTTGATTGTTTACAAATTTCTTAACGCTTTTAATTTCGCTTAGTTGTTTTATTCGCTTTTATCAAAACGTGTTTGCTCAATGAAAATGAATTGCATTTGATTTTAAGTGAAAATATACATAAATTAAATTTAATTAAATTATATACATAAACATACCTAAATTATCATACTATATATATATATTTATATATATATATATATATATATACTATATATGCAATTTGTTGCTACAGTAAAACTTTCTCACATCCATTTTCGACTCGAAACTAGAAACAAAAATCAAAACCAAAAAAAAAAAAAAAAAAATATTAAAATATGTATATATATATATATAATTTAATATATATATAAATTATATATATATATATATATATATATATATTGAAAAATGTCTTTTTTGAAATCTCAAGGTAGTAAATATCGTATATGAATGAACTTAATTAATAGAGCTATACTTAAGCTAATTATAATTATAGTTTCCCACATTTCTACTGATTTTATTTATTTTTTTTTTGAATATTGTATTATTAAATATATATAAATATGTGTATTTATTTTGTAAAATATTTATTTTTGTTCTAAATAATATGTTATTGTCTTATGCCCTTGCAGTGAGGTGCTTCCGAGTTTCAATTTCGCGGCAATTTCTATAGTAAAAGTAAAGCATACTTTGTGCATCTTGGACTTGGATGAGTGTAGATATATATGTATGCTAGCAATATGGCTGTGAAGTTGAGGCTAAAATGGATATGGGAACACCCCCAATTTACAGTTGCTGTTTTCATTTCACTAATTACGCTGCAAGGGTATTTAAGCTTCGGCTATGCCGACTGATAGCGCTTCCCCTTTGGTTTTTTATTTTCCTCGTTATTATTGATAGATCTATCATTCGCTACATTTAATATGCGCAATATATTGGTGTGAAGGACTTGACTGGAATGTCCCCTACCAGCCTGAGCACTTTGTATGAGCGCGTGTATTAATTTTGTGAGCTGCAGTTTGTTTGGGTTTCATGAATATATATATGAATATATATATATATATATTATATATATATATATTTATATATTATATATTATATTATATTATATATATATATATATATATACAGACATGCGTGTGCACATACATAGGTTAGCATGTGTGTGTATGTGCATACGAGCTATGTATACGTATCTATTGAATCATTCTTATAAATCATCTACTTCTAAGTAACAGTGCCAAAAGTTGCACCAAAAAAAGCTTGTTAGAAAAAACTTGAACTTGAACTTGAACTTGAACTTGACACAGGTAAAAATAAGAGAAACTAAAATAAATGAAAATTAAAATTAAATCGAAAAGTAAAAGAAATACAGATAAAACAAAAGTGCATACAATACTATATAAGTATATACAATACAATAACAGGTCTGTTCCAATTTACACATTCGCTAGAGTGATACCCGGAACAGCTCTGTCGAACGAACGAATATAAAGCAAATATTATTTTTTAAAATTAATATAAAAAATAATTATAAACTCATATTGCGTTCATGTCTATAATAAACGTATAAAAAAAATTTAATAAAAACCAAAAAAAAAAAAAAAAAAACAAATAAAAACAAAAAAAGAAATATATATATATATATATAAAATTATGTTTAAAATGCAATAAACAAAGACAAAGACAACGCATAGCAAGTGAGACAGAGCGAGTTAGTTAGTGCTACAGTTAGATCTATAGTCATAGAGAGCCAAGGCGCAAAACGAACTTAGTCATATACTATATACTATACATACATACATACACATATACATACATATATACCATATATACATATATATATCTATATATATATATATATATATATGCATATGTGTGTGTAGTTTTTAAAAACGAAAATAACGAAATAAAAGTGCAAGAAAAATATTTGAAAAACATTTACACAACAATTTCCGAACAACAGCAAATAGAAAAAAAAAGTATAAATTTAATGAATTGATAAAGCAGCGCGATTTGCATATTTATTAAAAAAAAAAACAAAAACAAAAACAAATAATTATATATATAATGTAATATATATATCTATATATATATATATAATATATATTAGATGTTTATGTAATACATAAAGTAAAAAACAGCTAAAATGCGACAAAATGTAACGCAAAGAATTTCACAAAACAAAAGAAAAACCGAGAAAATTTAACGAAAATTTTGTGTTTTTCTTTAATACATTTATTTGGTTACTTTTTCTGGTTGATAATATCAGCTATAACTAATTTTTTTTCTATGCAAAATGTAGTTGAAAAGAAAATTATATAAAATATATATATGTATATATATGGATATATATATATATATACATATACACTAATCTATTGAATGGTTATGATGATGATAATTCTGATTTTGTTTTTTTTTTGTGGCATGCAACAAACAGACACAATGTGAAAAAATGTGTATTCATTAATTAATTAAGAAAAATAAATAAAATTAAAAAAAAAAAAAAAAAAAGAAATATATATATATATATATACATATATATAAATATATATATATATATATATAGTACTTATATACACACTTAGTGTATATGGCAGAGGCAGCAGCAACAACTATAGAACAAGAAGAAGCAGAAGAAGAGGAAGCAACAGCAAAGTAACATAAATTAAACAAGTTATATAACAAATTTAAAAAAAATATGACTGAGCCAATGACTCAAAAATACATTTTAAACAAAAACAATTATATGAAAAAGGTCAAAAACAAAAAAAAAAAAAAAAAAAAAATAAAACTCTTTCATAGTTTTTTTTGGCTTGGTAGGGGGGGAGGGGGCGTGGCATGACGACAATTAATCCCTTCGTTGTACCAGTATTATTGATAAGCCCAACGAGATCGTGACACCAGTCTGATAACACACAACCAAGTCTCAACTCATCTCGTGCTTAGCAGTTTAAAGCGTTCAGCAATCGCCTGGAGCTGCCAACTTGCTAACAGTGCTCCCAAATTTAGCTGTTTTTCGGCCGTTAAATGGAAGGTGCTTAGTAAGTTTCGCTGCAGTGAAAAACAAACATTTCTGAAATGATTCAATTAACTAAATGCATTAGAAGACAATTTCAGCTAGCCAAAAAGCAAGAACTGCCAACTTGCTAACAGTGCTGCCAATTCAACTGCTGTTTTTAAGCATCAACTGGGCAAGTCTTTAATTAGGTTTCTTTAACTTTTAAAGTTCACTTTAAGCTTTAAATCTTAGCTATTATTTCGCTGCAATAATAATAATGAGGAAACTATTTCAGCTCTCTGAAATTCAAATACAAAATAGCCAAATTCAGCTGTTTTTCCGCCGTATAAAGTTTGTTTTAAACAAAATATATATGAATTTGCTCAGCTTATTTTGCGACACAGAATATTAAATATAAATACAAATAATATTGCCATAATTTTAGCTCTTTAAAAAGTAATTAAATAACAGCGTAAAACAAATTAAACTCGTAGAAGTGCGCGCCTTTTACTTAAAGTTGCTTAAACATTTGTATACAGAAGCTTAACTAATAAACTGATTGCATAGTGTGTTACTACAAGAGCAAAGCACATTTAATAAGCTTTTGAAGATTAGCTTAAACTTTGCAAATGCTTACGCAGAAGGGCAGCTATAGAGCTTTCAAGCTAAGCAGTTTTATTTTCGCAAGCAAAACACATTAAATTTAGCTTTAACTTGCTGGCGGTATTCACACCATAAAACTAGCTGTTTTTCTTGTTAGGTGGCAACGCCATCTTTTGGTTAATTGTGAGAAAGTGCGGAGCGAATGGCGCGAAGAATTGGCTGATGGTTCAGTCTGCCGCTTGACGTGCTTCGAGTCGCAACACACACAAAAGTTCGATCACAAACATGAGCTGCCCCTATGCTGGCAATGGGTAAGATGGTGGTGCCTTCAATCTCTGATTAACTGACTGATTGATTGATTGATTGATTGATTGATATGTAATCAATAGCAATGACCATGATGAGTCGGCTGTGCCCTTGACCACCGAGGTGGGCAAAATCTATGGCGAGTATTTGATGCTGGACAAGTTGCTGGATGCACAGTGTATGCTCTCCAAGGAGGACAAGCGACCTGTGCACGATGAGCATCTCTTTATCATAACGCATCAGGGTATGTTATCTTGCTCTCTCGCTCTCTGCCTCTCTCTCTCTATCTCTATATATATATATATACATATATTTATATTTCAATCTCGCCTTAGCTTATGAGCTGTGGTTCAAACAAATCATCTTTGAATTCGATTCCATACGCGACATGCTCAACACGGAGGTCATCGATGAGACCAAAACCCTAGAAATTGTCAAGCGTTTAAATCGCGTTGTTCTCATCTTAAAAGTGAGTGTTTACAATCTCAATGTCAATCTCAATCGTAAATAATCAAATTTAACTCATGTTACAAGTGATCTTCAGCTATTAAATGTGATCTCTAATGTAACACTTCAGTTTTAGGGCTTAGTTTGTCGCGCTTGATCCATTCATTAAATAGTTTATAGCATTCTAAGATGCTGCACTATCACTTACCACAGACTCTTAATGATCTTCGGGTTATAACTTACTTCTAGCTAGCTCTTTTTACAGCCCCATAATATTATCGCAATGATATTTTTCTTAGGTTCATCTATCTAATGTTCTTTTACTGAGCTCAAGCACTTATTCTCTCCTTGGACAGAATAAACCTCAAAAAGATCTTTAACTGATCTATAGCTTGCTTTTCAAAAGACTCAAAGTGATCTCCGTAGTGTCTGTAGGTAAGAAGTTTTAGTAGGCTCCAAATTATCTCAAGAAGAGCTTTGTTGATAGATTGAACTATTAATCCTTATAACAATGTTGTGCTTAACTCTACATGATCTACGTATTGATCTTGCACTGATCTTTACTGCGCTTTTTGAAAGACTTCATAGCCTTAAGATAAGCTATGTGAAATATTGAATTTCATCATAAACTTGCACCGATCCTCAGCTCGATCTTTTAACTGATTCGACTGATCATGCGCTGATCTCCTTAAAATAACATAATTAAGCATTTGAAGATCTTTGAGTTCGAAGCCTCCTTCAACTGATCGCTGCCCCTGAACTACAAATGATCGTTCGACTGATACCTTAAAGATCTGTTGGATAAAGTAAACTAATGATCACGCACTGATCTTATTTTTAACACTAAGTGATCTAGCTAATGTTCACTACAAGTTTTAAGCAATGATCTCTCACCGATCTTTAACTCTCTTAACTGATCTCATATTGATCTCAACTCCTTTCAACTTATTTAAATTGTTGACTAAAAGATCAAAAGATTGCAGCTTCTCATCTACATATTAACTGCCTTTATTTGAAACATATTATTCTCGATATCTGTTCTCAGTTGCTGGTGGATCAGGTGCCCATCTTGGAGACAATGACACCGCTGGATTTTATGGACTTTCGCAAGTATCTGGCGCCTGCATCGGGCTTTCAATCGCTGCAGTTTCGCTTGATAGAGAATAAGCTGGGTGTGCTGACAGAGCAACGTGTGAAATACAATCAGAAGTACACGGATGTGTTTGGCAGCGATGCAGAAGCTCTCACTGCGATACGCAGCTCGGAGGATGAGCCATCGTTGCTGGAGTTGGTGCAAAGATGGTTGGAGCGCACGCCAGGCTTGGAGGAGGATGGTTTCAATTTTTGGGCAAAATTTCAGCAGAGTGTCGATCAGTTTTTGGCGGCCCAAGTGCAGAGTGCACTCCTGGAACCCGTTGAGCGGGCCAAGAATTATAGGCTAATGGATATTGAGAAGCGTCGTGAGGTATATCATTCCATATTCGATCCAGCTGTGCACGAGGCGTTGGTGAAGCGCGGTGATCGACGGTTCAGTCATGGGGCTCTACAGGGCGCCATCATGATCACCTTCTATCGTGATGAGCCTCGCTTCAGTCAACCTCATCAGCTGCTCACATTACTGATGGACATTGACTCACTGATCACCAAGTGGCGTTGTAAGTAACCATCCATTCCATGCTGCCCCTTGAGTGTCTAACATTTCACTTTCTCTCTTAGATAATCATGTGATCATGGTGCAACGCATGATCGGTTCACAGCAACTGGGCACTGGCGGCTCATCCGGCTATCAATATCTACGCTCCACACTCAGGTGCGTTGTCATCCGATCGATCATTGATCTTCAACTCTCATCTACAATCTCTTCTCTTTTCTCTTTCTCTCCTTTCAGCGATCGCTATAAAGTATTTCTCGATCTGTTCAATCTCTCCACGTTTTTAATACCCCCGCGAGGCGATTCCACCGCTGGATGAGACCATACGAAGCAAGTTGATACATAAAAGTATCTAAGGATCAATTCTTCTACGGATTTGTAGCTCTGTATTTCAGTAGCCACATTTAGCCACGTTTAGCTTAAGTATCATCTGCTTTTCTCTCCTTTCCTTTTTTTTTGCATACCCAATGCATAAAAGTCTTCGTTTAGTTGAATAAAACAAGTTCATGCTCCTGTTGGGGATTTTTATGGTTAACCGAAATGTTTATTTGCTAATTTATGATACCCTGTACGTAAAGAATATCTTACACTGCGTATTCTTTAACATATCGAACAATTATAGTTGTGGACATACATACATACGTTTGTTGATTCACTTTAAACCAAATTACAGGGTATTGCTTAGTCAAGCATTGTCGCTGCTTAAACTTGAAATGCTTTTTTATGCATCAGATCAATCATAAATAAGGTTATATGCACATATATTTGATTGATGATTCACTTTACACCCAATTACAGGGTATTGCTTAGTCAAGCATTGTCGCTGCTTAAACTTGAAATGCTTTTTATGCATCAGATCAATCATAAATAAGGTTATATGCACATATATTTGATTGATGATTCACTTTACACCCAATTACAGGGTATTGCTTAGTCAAGCATTGTCGCTGCTTAAACTTGAAATGCTTTTTATGCATCAGATCAATTATAAATAAGGTTATATGCACATATATTTGATTGACGATTCACTTTACACCAAATTACAGGGTATAGCTTAGTCAAGCACAGTCGCTCCTTGAACTTGTGGTGTTTATTATGCATCAGATCAATCATAAATAAGGTTATATGCACATATATTTGATTGATAATTCACTTTACACCAGATTACAGGGTATAGCTTAGTCAACCATTGTCGCTGCTTAAACTTGAAATGCTTTTAATGCATCAGATCAATCATAAATAAGGTTATATGCATATATATTTGATTGATGATTCACTTTACACCAAATTACAGGGTATTACTTAGTCAAGCACAGTCACTCCTTGAACTTGTGGTGTTTATTATGCATCAGATCAATCATAAATAAGGTTATATGCATATATATTTGATTGATGATTCACTTTACACCAAATTACAGGGTATTACTTAGTCAAGCATTGTCGTTGCTTAAACTTGAAATGCTTTTTTATGAATCAGATCAATCATAAATAAGGTTATATGCACATATATTTGATTGATGATTCACTTTACACCAAATTACAGGGTATAGCTTTGTCAAACTCAGTCGCTCCTTGAACTTGTGGTGTTTGTTATACATCAGATCAATCATAAATAAGGTTATATGCACATATATTTGATTGATGATTCACTTTACACCAAATTACAGGGTATTAGTCAAGCACTGTCGCCTAAAGCATACTAAATAAAACGCAATATAAAGTGCCTTACAAAGGAAAGATACAAAAGTTCAATGTGAACTTATGAATCATAATGTGTTAAGAATTCTCGATTCTCGGATGATTTTTGAATTTGAGATTCATTCAATTATCATTTTCATCATTAAAAGTTTGACAAGAAATGAAAAACAATACGTAAAGCTCAAAAAAAATGTGCGAAATTGTGGCTAAAATCAAATTCAGAACAATTTCCATTTTTACTTAAATTAATTACTTTTAAATTTTTGCAATTGTTGCTTTTAAGTTAAGCAAACAAATTATTAAATTCCAAAAACTTAAGATAGAAAATAATCTGAAGAATTCTAATTGAGAAACTCTTAAAAGAAACTGAAACAATTGTTGCAAATATTTGTAATTAAATAATTTTCAACCGAAACCGTGAAAACCGAGCGAAAGTAATTAGAAACATGCTTTGAGGGTAATGTTTGCTTTGTTTAATTGATTAAATGATCATAGGAAATTGTTATATATACTATATACATACATACGTACATACATAGATGATTGCCTTACCTAACGGATGTGTACATTGTCTTATGTGAAATAGAATAATATAAATAATAATAACAATACGTAACCTTTCCGAATGGCCTTTTGGGTATATAAAATTGATAAGCGTTTTCACAGTTTCCAGCGTGATTTCATTAGGAATGAGCTCAAAGCAAACAACATCTATAAAAATTCATCTAAGTACGGCAACAGCAAGTGCAATTAATAATTGTGAGTACTTGAATTTCATGGAATTCAGGTCGCTTTAAAGAGAGATAGAGAGCGAAAGTACGAGTGCGAGTGCGAGTGCGAGTGCGAGTGCGAGAGAGAGAGAAAGAGAGAGCTGAAGCTAACCTTATTCAAGGGCCTAAGCTTGAAACTAATTTTATGCATTTTATGTAAGCCATAATAACCCATTCAAATCAAATCAAAACGATATCAAAAATTATAAATTCCAAATGCAACACACAAATTCTAATTCTATTTTCTATTTTTCTTTCGTTTTATATTCTTTCATTTCAATTAAATCGCATAATGAAGTGAACTAGCTGAACATAATTGTGGCACAACCCTTTAACCTTACCACCCTCAATCCACAGCCCACAGTCCCCAATCCATCAGCCATGAGACCCTTTTCACTTGGTCCACTGCCAATTTCCAATGAATTTAAGCAAACGATCTCAAAAACATTCAACTGCAACGACTGCTCAATGCGCTACAGGAAATATCTTTGAGATAAAGTACCTCAGCTAAGATCTGAGTTTCCAGAACCAGTTTGTATTTAGATCTATGTCTTCTTTTTAAAGCATATTCACATGGAGAAACAGGTTAATAATTTATTATTTTTCTAAATTATCATATAGTTATTGAACTTTAGAGAGAGGGGAAGATATTAATTAAGCTGCTTGCGTATTTCCTTTGACTTGAATCTGATTATTCTTACATTTCTTAGTATTATAATATATTTGTACATTCTCCATTTAGAGTATGAACTTAACTTAATTCTTCTTCTAAATAGTTTAAATAAAAAACACTACTACAAATGTAATTAAATATATTCGGAAATAAAGATTTAAGAAAAACCCCTTCAAGTATAAAACGCATAAAAGCTAATAATAATTGTAAGTACAGTCATTTTTAAGTATTTAAGTATATTTTAAGTCGAGAAAAGTGAGAGACAAACAACAGCTGCTTGGCTTACGCAAGTGCAGTCAACTTTAGCATTAGATACAAATCAGAGCGAGCGAGCGAGCGAGAGTAAATGCATCAATCAAAAAGCTGACTGTCATATGTCAGATAAAATGTCAACAAACTGTAGTCCTAGCTGCATAACAGAGTTCGAAAATGAAAACAAGTGCTGCTTGATCATGTGTAAGTGCAGCCCACTTCAAGTCCTAGACAAAAGCTATTAAACATAATGTCAACAAACTGTAGTCCTAGCTACATAACAGAGTTCGAAAATGAAAACAAGTGCTGCTTGATCATGTGTAAGTGCAGCCAACTTCAAGTCCTGGCGCAAGCTCAAAGCAAGCAGCGTGAAGTTAACAGACAAAAGCTGCTCGCCATACATGCGTACAATTAACTTTAGTCCTAGCTCAAGTTCAAGGCAAGCAGCGCCAAGTTAACAGACAAAAGCTGCTTGGCATAGTCGCAACACTAAAATGCTACAGCCAAAACATCGTAGCGCAAAGATCAGCGGCCTAAACTTACGCTAAATGCTGGCGACGGCGACGTCAGCTCATTAATAAAAACAAAAATAAAATCAACAACAACAAGGCAAAGTTGAAGGCGGATGCCCGTCGTTGTCTTTGTTGTTGTTGTCGAAGCGTTAGCATTGGATTCGCCTCTGTCTCTGGCCACAGTCGGTCTCAGTCGTGTGCTGAATCTCTGACCAGTTGGTTGTGTTTCTTGCCATAACGAAATCGAATTGAAAATCAGCGTAAAGTGATAATAAACCAAAAAAAAAAAAAAAAAAAAAAAACTACAACAAACAACAAAATGCGTTGCCTGGCATTGAGCGCGTTGTTTGTTTGCGTTGTCATCGCCGGACAGTGCGAAATTGCAGGTAAGCGATTACAGGTAGTGGGCAACAACAATAGTAGCTGCCCAGGTAACTGGTACATGATTCAATCCCTTTTATTTTATAGCCGGTTATAAGAGCGAAATTGAGATAACGCCAGCACCAGATGTTGAGGTAACTACCAAGAAATCGGGCTGGTTTGGTGGCTTCAAGAAGTTCTTTAGCAGCAGCGATACCACCACAACCACCAGCACCACGACAACAACAACAACAACAACACCACGATCTGTAGCTGTTACGCCGGCGCCTGTACAGAAGCCACCACCATTGGTCATCTCACATGCGCCGCTAATGCCACTTGGGCCACGTCCGGATACGCCAGCCTCATCGCCATTTGGTGCCTCGCCAGCAAACGGACCACAGTGGCCGTCGGCAGCTGGAGCAGCTGGACATCAGGCAGCGACGGTACAGCATCATTTCTCTACACCAACACCGACACCAACAACACAGCATGGACGTCCACAAGGTGGCGCCGCCACGGCACCCAATTTGCCACCAGGTTTTGCGCCATATCGACCACAGAAACCACAGCCAAATGCTTTCGATTTGAGTTATTCCGGCGGTGGAGCAGCGGGCGGTGGTAATAATGTGGCACGTCCCGGCTTTGGATTGGCACCGTTGACCAGCAGCACCACAACGAGCACCACCACAAGCACCACGACAACCACACAGCGTCCAAAAATCAATGTGCAACCAGGTGGTGGCGTTGACCTACGCTTTGGCAGCGGCAGCAGCTCCACATCGACATCGACTGTGCATCCACAGCAGTCAAAGGATGATTTTCCCACGTTGCCCGGGCCACGACGTCCCTCGGTGAAGGAGGATTTCCCGGCGCTGCCAACGCCCAAGACACCAGGATCACCAGGTTCACCAACGGCCGGTACACCGACATCACCTTCCGCCTGGCAATCGCCACTGCCCACACCTGTGCATCCCGCTGTGCCGGCTGTAAAGCCAACTCCAGCTGTCACACCAGGTCATGGAAGCACCACTACCACTACTGGTGGCTCTTTCAACGGCGGCAACTCTGGTGTATCCTTTGTACCGCACACCGGCGGCTCAACGACCACAGTGCGCCCGGGCTTCCAATCGTCGGGCAACTCGGTGGCCAGTGATGATGAGATTCGTCAGCTAACCGAGCAGTTGTACACCAAGGAGTCCAACAGTCAGCTTAACCATATTAATGTGAATCTGCAGGGACGCACACGTTCCATTGATAGCGCAGATGAAGCGCCGCAACCGTAAGTTAAAGCTCAAACTGATGCAGTGCATCTCAATTTATGGGAATTCTCTTGACAGGCTGCTGACAGTGGATAACAGGGCTTTGCAGCCGGATACAATTGCCAAGATGCGATTGTTGTTCAACAACTACGAGCAGGACACGCTGGTGAATGAGCACGTAACCGCCAACGAGCGCAAGGAGGAGAATGAATTCCTCGACGCTGTGATGGCCACAAGTGTTATGCGTCAAGCCATGTTGTTCCTGCAGCAGAAGGGACTCGTCACCCCCGATCCGAAGACGCATCGTGATCTCGTCAAGGAGCTGTGGTTCACCCAATACTCGCGCGGCATGGGCAAAATTGGTAGCTCCGGTTTTGAGCATGTATTCGTGCACGAAGTGAAGAACGGCACCATCATTGGCTTCCACAATTGGGTGTATGTCAGCGAGGAGGAGCAAGCTGGTCGCTTTGACTACAAGGGCTACATGAAGGAGCAAGACATCGGCACGGTAAGTGTTCCACCTTCAATTCCACATATTCCTTGACCATATCTCGATCTTCTTCGCAGAAAGGAAAAGTGGTGAAGGTGCGTTTCTCGCACAACGGCCTCAACAAGCCGGTGGATACCATGTTTATTGGCACGTCCCCAGAACTGGAGCTGGCGCTCTACACAGTCTGCTTCCAGTTGCGTCCGGATCGCACCTGTCCCGTCTCCCTGGGCAACAGTAAGTTCGGCATTGTCACCTACTCCTGGCGCTACAGAGGCAAGAGTCTTATTGGCAGCGCCTATCCTGAGATTTGAGCCCCAAACAGCTCGCAGATTGTAGTCATTTTTTTTTTTTAACTCTGTCACATTCTCTTGCTACAGAAATCTTATGCTAAACGACATTATCCCATTTTGTCTACGATAAATAAATAAAAATTTTAAATGTGTGTTTTTACTGCTCTTTGGCGATGTTAAAAGCGATAAACGGGTTCACTTGTTGCATTCGATTGCAATTAAAAACAAAAAAATTAATCGATAAGTGAGCAGTTATCGAAATCAGTTTGTAGTTAAAATAATACTAATTATATTTTCCATCAATAGTACATTTTTTTCCTAATACAAAAATTCCATTTGGCAACACAAATACTTAACATAAAATACACAATAATTTTCGATAATATTGACCATATGATAAATATAAACTATCGAAACTCATAACAGAGTTGCCAGTGTTTAAGCAACAGCTATGTCATAGAGTGCATACTTTGTACAAGCAATCGCTAAAATTTATCATCACTCGTCACATCACTAATAACTAGTGTTTCTAGAGTTTTCAGCCAACAAGTACGTACGTCTCAGACAAAGGCGAAATAAATCAAACGATTTAAATATTTTGTGATACAAATCAACAATAAACAGCCGCTGTTTAAATTACTCAGGCCCAACATGGATTTCGGTGCGTTGTTGCATTACGCCAAGAAGAAAAATGATGCAGCCACTAAAGATGAGGTTTGTGTGGGTTTTTTGGGTGCAAGACAAGACTTGGATTCGATCTCATACGATTTGGTAAAAGTGCTTCAATTGCTGTTAACAAGGATACGCACAGCTGTTGCAGATATGCAGAACTACGACAATCCATATGGTAACCATATCATTGTGTGTTCACATTTACGTTATCGGTCTTGGATCGCCAAGTGGGTCATTCAATGACCCCAAAATCAAAATCAAAATATAAAACAAAAAATTCGAAAATTAAATAAAATCAAAGGGATGGGAAAATATGGGCAATCTTAACAAGTGTCTAACATGCTGATTTTCCCGTTTCTCTCTCTATTCAATTAAAGCATGGCAAATTCTACAGTACCAAATATGCGCCACCCAAGAAGGAGAGCAAGGAGAGCAAACAGCTCTCGAGCAACATACAGAAGTTTCTAAAGAAGCGCGAGGCCGAAGAAAGCGAACGCAAGCGTCAGGAGCGTGAGAAGCTATCGAATCTGTTGGCCATGCGCGATGAAAAGTCCAAGAACAAGATACGCAAAATGCTGAAAGTCACCAAATCGGCCAACAAATCTGTGCTGGAGGATGCCAAGGACTGTGATAATACGGCCGTAACGCTGGACGGGCACGATCAGCCGGATGGCGATGATTATGGTTATGTTTCGACCGAGGCGAATGCCTTTTATCAAAAGTACATCGAGAAGGTGAAGGATGTGCATGAGGACAAGGGCTTTGCACCCAGCCGACCGCAATCTTTGCGTGATCTCTCCGGCACGAAGGAACGTGTCAAGGCGGCCATAACACGAGAACGCGAGGAGGCTAAATCTCATACAAGACAACGTATCAGCTCTGTGTCAACTACGACACGTACACCCAGGGAACCAAGTGTGGCACGCACATACACATCATCCAAACCGCTATATGATCCCGAAGCCGAGCGTCGCGAGGAGGAGCAAAAGAAGCCGAAGGTTAAGAGGCCACCGCAACCGCCGCCCATGGATTTCCAAGCACTGCTCCGTCTTGCCGAAAAGAAACAACACGAACCAGTTTCCATTGCTGTGCCCGAAAAGAAAAAGGAACCCGAACGTTTGCTGTCGGCGCGTGAGAAGCGCGAGCAGGAGGAGCGCCAGCGGTGGAAAGATCAGCGTGCCCAGCGTGATCGTATGCGTGAAACGGAAGCCAAGTCCAAGGAACAACGCAAAGATAATGGCACAACAGCAGCCAGTACAACACAATCACGCATGGAGCCCAATGGACGCATACCCAAGTTGAATAAGGCGCCCACAGGCAAAGCTGCGCCTGCTTCAGCTTCTGCTTCTACTTCTGCTCCTGCTCCCACAGCCAATGAAACGAAAGCGAAGCCAACAAGTGATAGCCTTAAACGGCCAGCGCCAACTGCTCCCAATGGCAGTTCCAGCGCCAAAATTAGTGCAACCACAAAATCCTCAAGCAGCAGCGCCAGCAATGGTGTCAATAGCTCCGGCAAACGTCCAGCTAGCGTTGCCAATTCAAAATCCTCTTCAGCAGCAGCAGCACCAGCACCATCATCCTCTGGCAGTTCCAAGCCCGCTGCAAGATTGGAATCTCGCAATCCATATGCGACCACAAATAAAACGGGCGCAACTCGAGAATTTCCACCACGGGATCCATCAGCCAAGACACGATCGTTTCCGCCCAATGATGTGCAGCGTTCGGCGCCTCGCAGAGCAATGCCCTCGGATGCCCGTGGGCGGGGCACGTCGACGGGGCGAAAGCAGGCTGAGATGGGCAACAAAAGTGAGTGCCGTATTCAAGACTAAATGTAATCTTAACTCGTATTAACTGGACCCAAGTTACTAATTATTATAATAATTATTGATTATTTGTAATTAACAATTGATTGTTATTTAATGCTTAATTAATTAAATACTAATTATTATAATAATTATTGATTATTTGTAATTAACAATAGATGTCTAATTAATTAAATACTAATTATTATAATAATTATTAGCAATTAACTTTGTTCCTATGAATTGAAATTCATTGAAATAACCAATAATTATATTTCATAATTAATCGAATAATAATTAATTTAATTAAATTAATTATATTTAATTTAATTAATTATTTGCAATTATCTTGCTATACTAAAATATTATTGATTTTATTAATTAACAATTAACTGTAATTTAGTTAATCAAATATTAATTATTTTAATAATTATTAATTATTTTAATAATTATTAATTATTTTAATAATTATTAATTATTTTAATAATTATTAATTACTTGCAGTTAATTGAATACAGTCTTATTTAATAATTAATTATTTAATCACTAATTAGTATTATAATTATCGATTATTTACAAATTAATTTTAATTAAGCATAATTTGTGTTGCAAGAGCAAGTAATAACTGTTCTTAATTAATTATTTAAGCAATGCTGTATTTATTTTAACATTAACATTTAAATTAATTAAATTCCCCCTTTTATCTGCTAATTTAGGACGCATTTATGACGAAGATGATTCGGAATACGATTCGGAGCTGGATGACTTTATCGATGACGGCGACTGCGAGGAGGACATATCATCGCACATACGCGACATCTTTGGCTATGATAAGCGCAGGTATCGCGATCTGGACGAGGATGATGATCAAATGGAGTCCAGCTTTGCCCAAGTGCAACGTGAGGAGCTTATTAGTAAGAAACTAGGTGAGTCTTTGCTTAAAACTTGCAAATCATTATTCTAATCCTTGCCACTCTCTCTCATTCTCTCTCGCTTCAATCTGCAATGCAGGTTTACAAGAGGACTTGGAGGATATGCGCATGGAGGCGCTGCATAAAAAGAATAAAATGGCCAAAAAACGCACCAAACGCATCGATGATGATGACTAAGCTGTGGGAACAGCTCATCTGTTCATTTCCAACTCATCTCGAAAAAGGAAAACGCCATTTGCTCAAACCATAACTGTTAGCTGCTCCAAAGGAGTTGAAGAAGCCTTTGTTTTGTACTCAATTCGATATAACCAATCTCTGAATTTGTAGTTGAAAACAATTTTTGTCTGATTTAATTGGCGTTACATTATGTTTTATTAATCTGTTAATTTTTGCAAACAAAATCCAATTTGGTGCCGTAGTTTAGTGCTAACCTAAAAATATACAAATATATATATATATATATATATATATATGACTATTATAACTATATGTATATAATATAAATTAATATTTTTGCTACCCATTCAAATTTATTGTAAATTTACAACAATCTATTCAATATCTCAATTGTGTGAATACATATATATAGTATATATAGTATATATATGCACTTTATAGATATATCCTCAGTAGAGTCGACTCTATAAATTGTTCCCCTATACAGAACTGTACCAGGTGAAGCTACCAGCACAGTTAGTTATTTATATATACATACGTATAAGATAAATCAATTTTACCAGACATTTAGCTTTTATTTATACATCTGTGTATATATCTATGTTAATCAGTTTTGTTCGTATATATAGTGTCTGTCTAAGTTCGTTTTTTAGGTGTGTGTTAATGTGACCAACAACGCGGGGGGAGGGTTTCCTATTGGAGGGAGCATTACTAGTATTTAATTGATATTATATTTAGTTTCGATTTTAAACCCTTTTTTTTATTGTCTTTGTTATGTGCATACATTGATGTTCATCCATGTTCACTTTCTTTACATAATTTATGTAAACTATATGTTTACTTTTTTTGTTGTTTATTTATCTCCATGTTCACTTTTGTTTATAGTTGATACTACATTAGGCTATTCGATGCTTAAGTTATGTTACAAAGTTTATGTACATTTTATTTCATTTTGCAACTATTTCAAAATGAACATACGTATCTTAATAATGCGAAAAAAAAACATGTCAAAATGGAGAAAAATGTACATTAATCTTGCAGTGGAAAGCGGTTATTTGTTGTAGATTATTCCTTATTTTTCCACATTTGTTTGCGCAATTATAAATGTCCAAAGCAATGTGTAAAAACGTAGAAATATGTTAATAAAACTATGTAATTTAGTAGGGTCTTATGCTACCTGATGTTTACCTCATGTTTACCCAACTATCATCCATGTTCACTTTATTTTTAGTTTGTATGGCTGCCTAATGTTTCAATCTGTTCATTTAGTGTTAGATTTGCTGTATGTTTTCTTTTTATTCAACTATATTTATTACTATTATATATTTAACAAATATTTCTAGTCTTGATTTAAATCTCTCTTCTTCTCTTTCTAACTCGTGAACGCTGAGAGCTAATGTTAGAAAAAACTAATACAATTTATAAAATCAGAGTTTGATTGAGCAACTTGATTAGGCTTGGAACTATTGAGAATTGAGAAAGAACAACTTAATCTATTACTTCCAGACTCGGCTTGGACTTCAGTTAAGTCTATCATATTTCAAAAGACTTTCTTCTCTTTCTAAGTCGGGAACTCGAAGGAAATTTGTTAAACTTTAGAAAACGAATCGATTGCTTGAGCAACTTGATTAGACTTGGAACTATGAAGACTGCTCAACGGGATTCTCATGGAATTCAGACATAATGAAAATGCAAATAAGTTGAGAAATGATTTTAATTGATTTATGATCTACGAGTGTGACTTAAAGTTAATCCAGATTTGGTTCAACGATGACGGCGCTGCCGACACGACGATAATCGCAGACGGGTTGCGGTATGTTGCCCCTGTTCCCGATGGCTGTGACGGCGGAATAGGCTTTGTGCACCGGCAGATAGTTGAGTGTGTGTCCAATTTTCTGTAGATATTCGGCCGTTACTCTGGGCACATCTGCCTCAACATCGATATGCATTGGAGCAAGCTGATGATGCAGCCGTCCCTGATTCACTGACATTTCCATTGACATCTGCAGCTCGAAGTAACGCAATATGGTCTGGGCCACTGAGCTGGTAATCTTTGAGCCACCGGCACCGCCCACCACCAACTGTACATTACCGTTGTTGTCCAGCACAATGCTTGGACAGGTTGAGGACATGGGACGCTTGCCGGGCTTAATGTAATTGGCCGGACTGGCTGGTATACCATAGGCATTGATTTTGCCCGGCGTGGAGAAGTCATCCATCTCATCGTTGAGTATGAAACCCGTTTGACGGGATCGTACCTTGGCACCCAAATGCCCATTGATCGTGCTCGTCACAGAGATGGCATCGCCATTTGGTGCAATCACCGATATATGCGCCGTTCCATGATCCTCCACATTGCTAAAGTTCGCCCCATAATATTGCATATCCGTAAACGTTGCATTATCCACGATCAACTTGCGCATCTCCGCTGCGAAATCCGTATCAATCAGACTCTCGTATGTCCCCCAAATCGATGGCTCATAGTGTATATCCCCCAAATTGGTGCGATGTCCATACGCATGCTTAAAGGTCTCGATCAATCGATGCCAATAGAGATTATGATCCTGCGTGTACAACGGCTTCATCACGTTCAGCATGAAGATCAGCACGGCTCCACTTGTCGGCAACGGGGTGGTGTAGAGATTGTAGCCATTGGCCAAGACGCTGCTCAGTGGCTGCTCCCAACGCACGCTGGGATCATAGGCAGAGAGTTGGAAAGAGAAAAGGAGAATTGGAGAGAAGGGGGAAGCCAAAGAGAGAGATGTAGGATTAGTTAAATTCAGAGTGATATGACATCAAAAAAAGGAGGTGCTGCTATCTCTTTCTCCAACGTTAACATAAGAAATGCAGAGCGAGAGAGAGAGAGAGGCACACACAGTATTTATAGTAGAATGACATTTACAAATCTTGTGCTTAATATATGCGAAAGGGATAGAAAGAGTATACTTCTACATAAAGAGATAGGGAGAGTGTAGAGGTTTAGAAGAATGAAAGAAACTGCTAGTAGAAAGAGACCCCATGTGAAGGATTAGCTGATTTTATAGTGGAATGACATTCACAAATCTGGAGCAGGGAATCGAAGAAGTATACTTCTATTTCTCAGTAATATAAGGAGGGAGATAGAGAAGAGGTTTAGTTGACTTTATAGAGGAATGACAATCACAAATCATAATCTCTATTGGCATTGAAAACCGTTGCTTCTATCTCACAGTGAAGTTAATTTTATAGTGGAGTGATACTCACAAGTATTCTGCTTAATATGTATGAGAGAAATGGTTCGAAGCGAGAGAGAGAGAGCGAGTGACAGAGAGCAAGAGAGAGATAGAGAGAGAGATGAAGAAAAGAATTTAGTGACCGATAGAATGTGATTTGTTTTTCCATATTGCAGATATTTTTGTTTTTTTTGGATAAGCAACATTAAGATTAGATAAGTAATAATTACAATTCTCAGTTCCCAATCAGATAAGCTGGAATTAAAAGGTAAATAACTTTTTGTCTGCCTCAAATAAGCCAAATTTATGATATCGACGCCTTTATCGTATGATGCATTATTTATTTTCAAAAATTGGGAATTGATGCTTAGTCAAAGCAAATGCAAATAGAAGGAACACAAAAGTTATAAACAAATGAAATCATTGCTTATAATGTGAAATACGTCACCACATTTGACTTATTTCCGCATTTTCTGTACTTACTAGCCAAATTATTATTAAGTTTTAGTTAAAAATAAAAATGATTAATCATTTGTTGAAAAATATCAAGAATCTTCGCTTTTATCTGAGTATCACATTTATATATCATTGAGGGGAAACAGAAGAAAACTTATTTGTAATTCTATAGAATTTTAAGTCACAAGCAAACAAACAAAATAATTTTAAAAAAAACTTCACTTTTTCTAAGAAAAATCTAGCAAGTGTCAACCTTGCCTAAATAATTTAACTAACTATTCAAAAAGCTGCCAACGTTGAATAAACTTCACTTTTCCAAATATTCTAGCTAATTTATTATTATTCATTACTATTATTATTTCATAAATAAGTCTGCAAATCGTGCTTTTCTATTAATTAATAATTGTCAAATTACTTTGGAAAACTTCACTCTGCCATACTTCCTAGAACTTTCTGGCAGAAAAGTAGCAAGTGGCATTCCTATTAATTTGTTCTGTAGGGAAAACTCTAGGAAGTGTCACTCTCTCATAAATAAGTCTAAAAATCTTGCTATTAATTAATTAATAATTAATAAATGTCAAATTACTTTGGAAAACTTCACTCTGCCATACTTCCTAGAACTTTCTGGCAGAAAAGTAGCAAGTGGCATTCCTATTAATTTGTTCTGTAGGGAAAACTCTAGGAAGTGTCACTCTCTCATAAATAAGTCTACAAATCTTGCTATTAATTAATTAATAATTAATAAATGTCAAATTACTTTGGAAAACTTCACTCTGCCACACTTCCTAGAACTTTCTAACAGACTTGCCTCAAGTTTTCCTAACAGAAAACTAACAAGTATCATTCCCAATATTCCAGGCTTAAAATTTTCAACTCACTCGTAATTTATGAGATCCATCTCTGTTATAATGCCGCCCATTTCCTGGATATCCTCGACAAGCATGCGTCCAATGCGTCCACCACGATACAGCACCTCTGGCCCCTCCTTGGCGATAATTTCCAGGGTATCAGCGAGCACATGTCGGTACATGAACTCACCCTCCTGGTAGATGGTCTGTGTGTCGGGATTGATAAAGATCTCCGACATGGAGATCTCGCTTCGGATGCGCTGCTCATTGTTGACCAGAACGCCAGCCAAGTAGCGTGACACCTCAATGCCCTTGCGACACAACTCGATTGTGGGCTCAAATAACGTGTGCCATGGTAATTTCCCATATCTATCATGGAGACGCCAATAGCCATAGATCTCGCTGGGAACACCGGCAGATATGGCGCCCGTGATATGCTCATGGTTGATGAACATGTCACGTGTTGCCGCCGCCGGTGCAGTTTCCCGGGCAATCAGTGTCTCAACAGTGCCCGTCTCTTTGCTGTAAATGGTGGCCACAAACCCACCTCCGACACCCAGACTATGCGGCAGAACGACGCCCTCGCAGAGCATTGTGGCAATAGCGGCATCCGCAGCGGAGCCACCGATATCCAACATTTGGCCACCGATCTCAGCACAACCCACCCCATTGGAGGCAACGCCCCCAATGCGACGTTCACGCAGTGGCTCGGCATCCTTCCTCAGGCCAAAGATCAAGCCCACAACCAGACAAGCAATGGCCACCAGCAAAAGTATCCAAATCACGGCGTATTTCTTGAGACAACTGAGTGGAGGAGAAACCAAAGGGAGAAACATTAGCTACCTCAGAGGATTTTCTGCATTCCATTACAAACTTACGACATTTTGTGAGTATCCTTATGAATCCTTAAAGTTTAACGCTTAAATTATGTTTGTTTATTATTAGTTTTTTTAATTGCAAGCTATGCGCTTTAAACGCTTGCCAATTGTTAAATATGAAGACCTTCAATGACAGTCTCGGCTTTTATATTGCCGTATATGATATTCGTATATTCATATCCGGTAATCGGGTTTGGTTACGGTTTCGGTTTTGGGTTCGAAAGATAAGCCGTATATTAGATAGAACTGGTATTAGGGCGTTTCGTCTGTTTCTATGGCCATAACGACGTCATGACGCAGTTTCAGTTGAGAAAGTTTTCTTACCCGATTTGGGCTGACTAATTTATCGGGAGCGATAGACCAAAGGAGCTTGCCGACAATAAAATGTATTTACTTTTGTGTGGTATTTGTGCTTAATCAAAGCTTCTATATATAAACATATTATCTATCAGTTTGATAAATACCCCACAATTGTCATGCACAAGTTAAGGTCAAGCTGTAAATGATAAATGATAATTCAAATTCCAATTGAAATTGAACGTTAATCGCCTCACAGTTTGTAATTAGTTATTCAAATCACTTCTACGAATTTCTATATTTTTAGCTCTTGTGTTTAAGCCGTGCAATCAGACGACATACCAACAATCCATACACCTGCTGGCTGCGCTAATTAATTAGGTTTCTTGTTCGTTTTTGGTAAACGTTTAGAACAGTTTTGGATTTTGATGAACCCATTCGTATTGCAATTAAACTTTGTCACAATTAAGACAATGTAGGATTGAAATCCTTTTATTGTTTAAATTTGAATTTTAACGGTCGCTGTTTGAGCTGATCTGTATTTAAAGAAGACCATTTTCCAGTTAACACCACAGTTCGTGGGTGGTATGCCGATCAATCATTTACATCGACTTAATAGTTATCGATATCTCTCGTCTGTGGCGCAGTTAATTAATTTTGTGAGCTATAGATATTTATTGTTTTAATAGTTAGACACTAGAACTGCTTGTAGTAAACTTAAATTGAGCTTAGTATCTGTAAAAAGAAGGTAGAAAAATTCAAGATCTGTTCATATTGAGACGCAATAATTAAACTAAAGAAAATGAAACATGTACGATTAACAATTAGTGTTTTGTATTTTTTACATTGGCATATGCAGAGTTCCGTTATGATAGGGTTGGACAACAAAATTTAAGAGAAACATTTATTGTTATTGACATGTTGTTATTACGTTGGCTTCAAGCGATTATCATTGAAATGTTTAAAAATTAATTGCATATAATTTGTTTATCAAAAGCCAATTGAATTTATAATGAATAAGAATCGATAGATGTTTAATATGTTGTGCTTATCGATATTTCGTTAGTGTTAGAAAACACGTTCTAAAAACTGATACGCGTTGTTATCGATATAATAGACACATCGATGTACTTCTTACATCCCTAACACAAATGCATAGATATGTATATGCAAATGTCTTCTCATCTGCTCGTATGTGTTGTCGGGTGTATGTGTGTGCGAAGTGATTTTTTTTACGAAGCGAAATCTAATTGGAATTAAATAATGCACAGTGAAATGGCAAATAAAACTAAATAAATATCAAACCGCGCGTCGGTCGGGCCCCAAAAAGGATCTGCATATGTAAGTGCGCTTGTGGCATAGGCCATGGGCATGGGCGCAGCCACAACAACAACAGGAGCGGCACTGCCACTAAAAGTGCATGTGTGTGTGTGAAAACTGAACAAAATGAATGCGTCTGCGCCTCTTTAACAGCCATCATAGCTGCTGCTGAAGATGCACAACAACTTTTTGGCCTTGGCTAAGACTAAAAACTAAAAACAAAAAGCATCTCCCGTTGCAGTTGCACTTGCACACAAACACAGGCCTAGTATATGCACATACATTCATACATATATATGCGATTGAGAAAGGGCAGCGCAGCGCAGCAACAACAACTTTACAGCAACCACAAATACAACTACAACTGTATATGTACATCCAGCAGTGCAAGTGCAGCTGAAGCAAAGCATAAGAACAAAACAGAAACTGAAACTGAAAACCTTTCAAAAGTCGTGATGCGCTCGACGCTGCTGTTGCTACTGTTTGTGTTGTTGTTGTTGTTGTCTTTTTGTTGTTGCTGATGATTCGTTGACTGCTGTTGCCGCTGTCATTGTTGTTGTTGTCGTTGTTGATCCAGGATGCAGAGAGCATTTGCTCTCCTGCATGCACTCATACTCTCTCACTTACGCACACACACACACACACATACACACGTTCACCTTTACAGGCAGACCAGGGCGACGCAACGCAACCACACAACGCACAACTGACGTTTTCTTACATAAAAGCTTAAGCTCTAAGCCAAACGCGAAGCTTTCGCTCTCTCACTCAAGCCCAGGCAGCGCAGCAGCAGCAGTTAACAACAATAACATAAAGAGGGGGGTAAGCAGTTGGTGGTGCAGCTGCTGCTGCTGCCTCTGTACGATGAGCGTCTTCGATGACTTTCAACGTTTGTGGATGCAACGATTTCCACAAAGCTCACTATCCGATGCCTGGGAACAGGATGTGCGTGCCAGTCTCGAGCGGCACAAGATCAAAATCGCTGAATTGAGCAAGGAACTTGAACAGGAGACACTCTACGTGGAGTATTTGGAACGTTTACTCTCGGATGTGGAGAAATATCATGAATCTGGCGGTGATCCAACGACATTATTTGAGGCAGCTACCGGCAATACAGGAGCAACATCCAATAATGCACAACAATCTCCAAGTGGCAGCGGCATCGGCAGCGGCAGCGTTAACAGCAACAGTCACAGCATCGCCGCCAATGGCGCAACTGGAACTGGAACTGGAATCGCAAACGCGGGCGTGGACAAAGACTTTGTAAGTACTATATTTTTTTCTTTTAATTCTTTAATTTCATATTTATTGTTGGTAATGTTATTGTGATTGTGATTGTTATTGTTATCATTTGTCAATTGTTGTGTGATCTTGCAGCAAGAGTAACAGTTGCGGCTGCTGATTGCGTTAACCGTTAGCCATTAGCAGGCGCACAGCAAATACGAAGCAAGGCAAATGCTGCCAGCGCTGTCAACCCCCTTTATTGGACATTCATTGGCTGCTTGTTATCAGTCCTTATCAGCTGAGTTCAGCTAGCGCAACAGCGACAATTAGTTCCGCCAGCTGCTAGTTGAAAGTGCCCTGTAAAAGTGAACATGGAGGTGCAACTCCTCTATTAGTATCTTTGCAGCAGCTTTTGAAACGGTTATTCGAACCGGTTCTTAGCTTGTATTTGATTCTTTAATCACCTCGAAAGCGGTTCAAGCTGTATATATTATATAATTCCATCTACACATTTTGTCAACTATTAAACTGACTTCCCTCAACTGCATTATATTTAAATTAGCATTCAATTTTAATAATTATTCTAATATTCGTAATATTTTCATCTACACTTTCAATTAACTATGAAACTAACTTCCGTTACATTACATGTCTTTCAAATTACGGAATGGTACCAGCTGTGTGAACCGGTTCGACAGTCCTTTCAACTAAATAAAGCTTCTTCGTTCTGGTTCCATATACTGATTGAGTTACTCATCATACAAACTCTTCTGTAACTCTGCTATAATTGTTTTGATTTACGGAGCGGTTCGAACAGTCCAAACCGGTTTGCTAGCTTTTGGTTTTTTAGCTAATATATGAGATTACTTTGAATATCAATACGTAATATTTGTAATTCAATACGCGTTGTATATGTTTCTTTGATTCCGGAACGTTTTGCATAGCTTTGAGCCAGTTCTGTTGCAATTTTGAACTTATGTTTTGAATTGCAGCTGATTGTCTGCTCTTGCATATCACGTACAACAACAATTGCTGCTTATGACCTTCCCACACCTTCGTCCCCCGTCATCCTCTCTGGTACTTTATCCCCTTGTCTTGTCATTGCATTCAATGTACGTACGTACGTATTGCGTACACCGTACTCTCTCTCACTCTCAGTCCGTTCGTTTGTGCGTTCGTCTCTTCTACCATTTCGATATCTTTAATTTTGCCCCGTTATCTACGCACACACACACACACACACACTCCGTTTATTCTATATGGGCTATCTGTGTGTGTAATTTTTTCTTTCGGTTTTGCGCGTCGTCGCCGTCGTCGTCGTCGTTGACTCCGACTGACTCTCAGCCGGAGCCGCATCGTCATTATCGCTGCCCGCCGTCGCGAGAGTCGCCAGTCACCAATGTTCGGTGTATAACAACATTCAAAAGCGGGAACCCAAAAAAATAAGTAAAGAAAAACGTTACCCGGTCAATGTTGAATGCCAGGTGCCCGCCATATAGCACCCCCTAACGGCCCCTCTCTACCCACCTCGCGTTGGCCGTCCGTGCGACAACCTTCAACCGGCAGCTAAAACAAAGAACTGCATTTCATAATAAATAAATAAATAAATGCAAAATAAATAAATTACGTAAAAAATAATAATAATAATAGAGAGCAAGGATAAAAAACGTGAGAATTGTTTTTGTAAATATTATTATTACAAATTTGTTGTTGTTGTGTGTGTGTGTGTAAATTTTTTTTTTTTTAAACATTTTTTTCGGGCGTGTGAGGCGTTAACGTGTTCGGTTGACTCAAATTTCGTGGTCAACGTCAGCGTCGGCGTCGACGTTGCTGCTGACGTCGCAGTCAGCGTTGCCGATTTGCCTTTTCGCCTTTAATTCTTAGTTGTTGTTCTTGCCGTCGCAGGGCGGAGCTCGGCTATCAAAAGCTTCGTGTTTGTGTTCGGGTCGTGTTCGTGTCGATTCGGATAGTGTGTGTGTGTCTGGCTTTGCAATTGCATTTGCTAAAACAATAACAAAAACAAAGAAAAGCAACAACAACAAAAAGTGGCGCTGCTGCTGCGAGGAGCATGTCTTCCTTCAAGGAGAAATTCAAATTATGGACCAGAGGGGTGCGTAATCAGCAGGCGATATGAAAGTGTGTGTGTGTGTGTGTGTGTGTGTGTGTCTGAATGTATGTGAGTGCTGCAACAACAAGCCAGAGCATTTATTGTATATTTATCACAAGTTGAAATCAATAAACTTATCGCAAGTACATACATACACACGCACACACACACACACACACACACACACACACACACACACACACACAAACAGAGTGAGAGTCATAAAAAATGGTGTGTGCTAGACTGT
The DNA here is from genome assembly GCA_018901825.1 of Drosophila funebris. Taxonomy (NCBI): domain Eukaryota; kingdom Metazoa; phylum Arthropoda; class Insecta; order Diptera; family Drosophilidae; genus Drosophila; species Drosophila funebris. The sequence continues at coordinate 18,912,303 of JAEIFK010000454.1, read as the reverse complement.
AGGACTTAAGCAACAATAACAACTACACACAAAAGACAAAACAAAAAAAAGAGCTAAGCAGAAACACGTTAAGAGAATACGTCAAGCACACACACACACACACTCACATATATATATACATATGGATGTATGTATGTATATGCAGTGCCCTTCTTTTATAGTCCTCTTCTAGAACCACGACGAAGACGACAAAATCCAAATCTCTGCGCTATGCTCTCACTCTCCATTGATAAGCAGCTGGTGTCACTATCACTAAAGACAGCAACAGACTGAAGAGAGAGAGCGAGAGAGAAAGAGAGGGAGAGCGCTAATGCATACGTGTGTGTGGAGTGTAAGAAAGGGGAGAGAGAGAGAGAGAGAGTTTCTATATGACAAACTCCTAATACGTTTGTACTTTATGGACTGCATGCTTGTTTTTGGCCAATTGAAATATGATTAAAAAGCGTTTGATTAGCTGACTTTTCAATTGGAATTCACTGAATGCCCCGGAGGGGCGTATAGGGTAGGGGAGCATATAATAGTAAGTGGTAGAGAACCCTCTTAAAGTACATACGTTATGTGCGTATGTCTCTCAACTCAATGCTAATAGTTGGAATGCAAAGATAACTGATGTTGAATACCCTGTAAATACAAATAAATGCATATTAAACAGTAAAATATGGATATATAATATAAAAATATATCTTTATATAAATTAATATCTATTCGTTCACTAACTTATATACGATCGTATACTCTGCTTGTTGATCTGCGAGACTTTAAAATGCTAAGAATCGATATACAAACTTAAACTTATTTAATTTCATAGAAATACCTCTTGAAGTTTCCCTCCCAATCAAAAATAAACAAATTGCAATCGAGTTAAAGCCTTTGCTCTTTCAGACTGCACCTTATCTTTATATTCTACAAATTTCATAACGTTCGCATTATAAACACAAAAGTTATTCCAGCAACCTTTGTGTAAGACAGCGAGCGGCGAGTAGGGAACGCTTTTTACGGCATATCTTCTAGTCGATATGATTTGTTTGTAATATAACAATTGTATAGAGATTAAGTAAAGCGATTGTCTCTATATTGGAACTAAACTTGCAGCGTAACTTTTAGTCGAGTTACTTGAAAGATAGTTTTATGTGATCAAGCAATTGAAGGGAAACAGAAAAGATTAAGTAGAAGTCTATTAATCATGCCTTTGTCCTGTCTATTTCTTTGGAAAAAATAGCGCTAATTGTGACAGCCGACTTACAGCGTATCTATCGGGTCGAGCAACTTTGCGTAGAGTTTTGCGAAGCATTCCTAGAGTTTAAAGTGATTCTATTTTATCGAAAGAAACGATGCGGAAGCCTCAGCAACTTTTAAGTTCACTATAGCGTATCTTCAAGTCGCTCATCTTTGCGTAAAGCCTTGCTGTGTGCTGAGAAATAAAAAGAAATGATCGATTTATCACAACTCCATTAATCATGCCTTTGTCTCTCTTTTTTTGTTGTCTCTCGCCTTTTTATCTGAAAAGAAATGCAAATGGAAGTTACAGGCAATTTTTCAGTTAACTACAGCATAACTTCCAGTCGATCATTGAGCTGATCTAAAGCAATTGAAAGCTCATATTGATCATAACGTTTTCCTTGCCAAATTCACGCAAATTCTATTTTAAAGCCAACTATAGAGTATCTGCTAGTCAAGCCTTGTTCTGTAGTCAACGAATTGCAAATGAAATGTTGTTGCCTTTGTCTTCTTCTCTGATGCGAGCATTAACAGCATGTTAAGTAACGTCTCAAACAGGCTGTTATTAGCAGACTTCTGTTAACATTTGCATGTCTTTAAATATTAATGCTTTTAACATTTACATTTAATTAAACATTCAATTCATTTACATTGTTGTTGTTGTTGTTGGCACTTTTCTCGGAACATTTCACACTTAACAACAATTCGATGCTTAAACTTGCCGACGTCGCTGTTGTTGTTGTTACTGCTCCGTTTCATGATTCACATTCACAGCAGCTTGTCGACTGTTTGTTTGTGTGTGTGTGTGTGTGTGTGTGTGTGTGTGTTGATTGAAAATATGCTAAATAATTGTATCGACATGGCGCACACGAATGTTTAATGCCTCTGGGGCAGAGCACGAGTTGTGTGATGAGGCGGCCAAAAGCTGAGCTCAGCGCTTCGTGCTCTTTAAATGTGAGTTGAGTTGAGTTGAGTATATCTAATGTATATCTAACTGTCTGGCTAAGTGCGTGTGTGTGTGTGTGTGTGTGTGTGTGTGATGTGGGCGTGTGTCTATGTGTATCTATATATGTGTCTGTGTGTGTGTGTGTGTACGACCTTCGCCATCAACTTTTATTGCACGCTTTCTTCTCGCTTCGCTTGGACACATTCACACACACAGACACTCGCAAGCATACACCCACACACACACACACACACACTCGCAACTGTTGCCGGCTGCCACCCCCAACACACAAACACATTCACACAATAAAATATAATAAATAAGCTCAAAAAACGTACAATTTTGTTGCCAATTTTCTTTATTTATTTTACGTGTTTTATTTACTTTTTTTTGTGTTGTTGCCTTTTAAAAAAAATCAAATCAAAATACATTAAAAAGTTGCTCTCGTTTTTTGTAGTTGTTGTTGTTTTTGTAGTTTTCACTTTTTTCACAGCCAAAAACAATTTGGCCAAAATAAATATATGGCCCGATACACGCACACGCCAAGTTTGGCTTATTTGTCAGTCTTTCTTTCTTTTTTTTTTTGGCTATTTGCTTTGGCTGCTTCTACATGTTGTTGTTAACGTGTTAGAGAAATGCGTTACGTGCCAGGCATGAGCAAATGACCTTAGCAGTCTGGCAGCTGTTATGTTGGGAGGGGGGGAGTATGCTTCAACAAAGTACTTTCAATTTGCAACTCGCTGTTGCTGCAAAGGATCTTTGAACTGCACCCAAAGTATTTCGCATGTGCAGCCTCTCTTGACCTTTTCTCAACTGATTCAATTAAGGCTGACAAATCGTATACCAGTACAGTATGCACTCAATATGAGTTACACTATTGTAACTCTTACTTTAAACATAAAGCACGCCAACTAGATGAAAGACAAAGACATTTCTAGACTTACATATGTACATCTATTGTTATGTATCTATTTATGCTGACGTGCATGTTTAAGTGATGATAAACATCACAAAGATGCGATTTGAATTAGAAATCATTTTTATCTCTTTCACAGAAACATCAACTTCAACATAATTAAAGTCAAAGTCGAGCCTTACATGATAAATAGTCTAAATGTTATTTTCCATTAGGAAATCAAATCTTTTGTGTATATGTGTGCGTTCGCAATGTTCAACATTATGAAACGAATTCATAGTGTAAACCTCAACTTGGCTTATGCAGCAAAACCTACATTTTTCTTCGTTTTTAAGCATATTTTGCAGTTATTAATAAATATACAATTGTTGCCTTTATAATTCTCAATTTTAATACAAGATAAAATGTGTAAAAACGCAGAAAAATGTAACAAACAAACACAAAATAAGGGAAAAAGTGTAATGTTCCATAAAATGCAACAAAACTTATAGTAAATGCGATAAAATAACTTAATTTTGGCATTTATATTATATTTTATTATCATTTCATTGATTAAAATTTATAAATATAATGTATTATCATTTATTTCATATGTCATTTAATATTCATTGATTAGAGCTCAACATTAAAAGATACATTTCTAGTTTCTTTCTTCAGTTCTCTTATGCTCTTTTATATTATTGTTTGCCTTTCGCTTCAATTGTTACCACTTTTATCACACGTTTCTTTACTCTAATCCAAGCATTGCTTGTCTTAGTCACCACCTTAATCACTTCGCTTAACTTTACACACTTCACTTCACTTCAATTAATCTTGTTTGGGCCACATCTGCTTCACGTTGCCTAAGTTTAGCAGCGAGCACATCTGTTCTTAATGTCAATTAAGAACTCGTAATTCGTAATTCCCTATTTGAACTGCTGTGCAAGAATTACTACGTTTCTTACAAAAGTAGGGGAACTATTTGGTTTTTGCATTATATGTATGAAACTTAATCTAATCACAACTTGATTCATTTTCGGGAAATAGAAAGTAACTAAGATTACATAGATATTCTAATTTTCAGATTAGTAATAAATATAATATAAATAAATATATATTATATTATACATAATAAATGTATATAACATAAAATATGTATAATATAATATATCGAGTTAAGATTTGGCATTAAGATTAGCAAAATATTATACAAAATATTGGCCTCAAAATATATCTAAAAATATATATAAATATACGATATGTGTCTATTTATATGTATTATGTAGAGTATATAGAAGAACTAAGATTAGCAAAAGATTATACATGATATAATAATAGACTTTTCAGATTAGTGTAAACTTTAAAACAGAAAAAAATAAATATAAATATATTAAAATATTATAATTATTTATATTTTTGAAGTGCTTGCAGAACATCGAATATTGAATCATATAGAAGATATGCTGAAAGTTTCATCAAGACCTGTTTATAAATAACCAGTCGAAAAGGCTACAGTCGACCGCATTCGACAGTATAATACCCTGTACAGGCTTCTATATTAAGAGTATTTTGATAATAGATACTTTGATTAAAATAAAAGTAAGAACATAACAAGTGTTTAAAGAAAACCCCTTTGAAACTCTCATTTTGCATATGAATTCTTTGCTTGCTTATAGCAGCTAACTGTCACTTATTTATACATATTCAATCAAAAGCTGAGTGTTACGACACTTAATTTACTTATGCCTGTGTCGCAGTAGTTCCCTATCTCGCTCGCACAAATATGCACACATGGTAAGCAGACGCATGTGTCACAGTCGTTCGCTGTCTCGCTCGCACACATGTGCTGCCTGCTGCTCTAAGATTCCGTGGAAAAATAACTTTTATTGCTGATTATCTGTCTTATTTACAAACCGATCTTGATGAAACTTTCAGCGTTCCTTCTACATATAATTCTTAACGCACCTGTTAAGTTAGAAGTGTCTACGTTGAAAAATGTGGCTATTATTCGTTTTCGGGGGAAGGGGGGAGGTATCCAAAATTTAAAATAAACTTGATCTGCGTATGGTATACAGGAACCTTGATGCCAAATTTGGTGTCTCTAGCTCTTATAGTTGCTGAGATCGACGCGTTCATACAGACGGACAGACGGACGGACAGACAGACGGACATGGCTCAATCGACTCGGCTGTTGATGCTGATCAAGAATATATATACTTTATAGGGTCGGAGATGACTCCTTCTGCCTGTTACAAAAATTTTTTTCACAAAGTTAATATATCCCTGTACAGGGTATAAAAATTTAATCAGATAAGGAATAAAAGTAATTTTTCCATTGAATCGTTGCGCTTTTCGGGCAGCAGCTGTGTGCAAGCGAGACAGTGAATGACTGAGATACATGCATATGTTAATGATCGAGTATGTAATCAGAATTTATATGCTAGAGAGTTTCAAAAGAGTATCTATAGGCATTTGTTTTATTATAGAGAACTGTACAGGGTATTATACTGTCGCTGGCGCTCAACTGATTCGCTTGTTTATTTTATTATTATTATGAATGCATATAAATAAATTACATAATATATATTTTTTATTATAGCATTTCTAAAGTTTAAAATAAAATAAATATTTATAATGAATTATAATGCAAATTTTGAATGTCAAGTAACGTTAAAAGATGACAAACAGATTGAATTAGCTAAAGCTTAATGATAAAAGACCTTAAGGTTTCTCAAGCTATTAAAGAGTTATTATAAAAGTGATAAATAGCTGTATATAAAGTTTAAGCAACTTAAGAACTAACTTTAAAAACTAAAATTGTTAATATCTAAACTACATTAATCTTAGAGATTCTGGAGACTTTAAATAGTTCTATAAAAAGTCAAATGATTATAAATGAAATAAAATGTATTGTATGAGGAAATTAATTCGCAAATAGGTAAAATAAATTTCTAAAATATTTAAAATTGTTATAATTGCAAATGTTAAATGTATAAAGTTATATATATATATATATATATATATATATATATATATATAATAATAATAATAATAACAGTTTGAATTCTCAAGGGTTTCTTTTTAAGATAGATGTAACTTTCAACATATTTTCAGCACTCGTAGCTTTTAAAACGATCTTAAGCTAACTTAGAAATGTAAATTACTAAATCTATATCTATCTACTATATCTATGATCTACTATATCTATATCTGCTAGCTGTACATTTGATTGAATCAAAGCTGAATCAAAGTTTATACATTGATTGTAATATGAAGAAAGAGCATAGATATGAATTGGCAGATAGAACTAGAACTGCAAATGCTCAAGAGTTTAATTTAAAGACTTCTTCGCTTTTTACAGTACCTGTGTTGTTTACATTTTTCTCAGTTTTTACACATTTCTTGCATTAATCAAAATGTGCATTTGTTGCAGGACTCTGAACTTGTAACTTGAACTCAAACTTAAGTACAAATGTGCATATAACAAACTGAAAAGCACAAATGTATTCACATTCATATTCACATTCAAATGCCCATTCATTTATATATGTATATTGCATATTCACACGTTTATTCACACTTTGCTGACGTCTCTCTCTCTCTCTCTCGTTTGGTTTTCCTTGCAGAAATCTAGTTTGAATCTGCGTGAGGCATCAACTGCGTCATCAGGCGTCAAGGACAAGGACAGATTGTCCCTGAGCACAGACAACAAATACACACACACACAGAACGATGGCGGCGGTGGTGTGGGTGGGAGTGGCAGTGGTTTAAGTTCTGCACCACCCACAGGCAAGCGCAGCATGACGGAGCACAGCTTCGAGCGTGAGGATAAAAAAGACAGCGGCAATGAGAAGGACGCAAATGGAGCCTTGCAGCAGTGCATCACTGAGTTGGCGGCATCCATTGGCAGCGGCGCACTTAAAGCCAACGAACAAAGGACACAGAATGATAACAAGCAGGAGGCGAGTGGCAGTTCAGGCAGTGGAGCTGGAGGAGACATTGAAAAGGAGCAACAACAACAACAACAGCAACAACAGTCAAAGCCGCTGCGCAAGACGACATCGCACTTTGTTACCGTCATTGAGGTCAAAGAGGCCAAAGACAAAGACATTGATGATTCTGCTTCTACTGTTGCTGGCACAACGACAACGACGACGTCGACAACGACGGTCAATGACATGCCAACGCCAACGCCGCCATCAACATTCTCCCGCTATCCGGAGCAGCGCAACAAGGCCGCCACGGAGGCCACAGCGCCGCCGCTGTCGCCATCGATGACATCGCCTGCCATGTCCGCCTCTGCGGAGGCCAAAAAGAAAATGCCACCCAGGTGAGTTTACCCCTTTGCACAACAGAGATTTCCACTTGAAACTTGAGCATGGAAAGCGACAAAGTTAAGACGGCATTGGTCATGAGAATCAGCTGTAGGAGTGTCAATTGAAGCAGGCATTGCAGTAGTTAAAGTGACCATGGAGGAGGATTACAATGGTGAAAGTAGATAAATGAAATTAAAGAATTACAAGGTAAGGAGAGAAGGAGAGAGAGCATGGGAGAGATAGAAAGATGTCATAAAGTGACCATGGAGGACTTTGCAAGTGAATGTGTGAGGTTTTTATGCAAATGATAGCAGGCAAATAAAGTTCTAGCGGAAGAGGGAAAGAAAAAGCGAATAAAAAACAAATAAAGTGACCATGGAGGACAACAGTATCAAGGGAGAGGATTAGTTATAAGAATATACATATGTATAGATGTACATATATGTACATAATGGCGACAATGCAGTAGTTGTAACAGAAAGGGGAAATGAGACTCAAACAAAGAAGAAAAAGTGAGCATGGAGGACAGACTAGGACAAACTAGTCAATGGAGTTAATTGAAAAGTTAGCAAACAAAATGCGACAAGAAAGTGGAAAATAAGATTTGTAAATGAGAATAACGAAGGGAACTATGCATGAAGTGACCATGGAGGACAGCATAAGCTAGTTGAAAGAGATGGTTTACGGGCTTGAAAGTGTATTGCGATCTTGGCAGGCAGAAAAAGACACAGAGAGAGACCAAAAGAAATATAAAGTGACCATGGAGGACAGGGCATCAACTCTGGACTGGAAATTGAGAAGGTTATCTCTAAACAAAACATAGAGAGGGCCTTCAAGTAGTTGAAGTACATGTACTTTTAGCAGTCACTGTTGGAATTAACCGTTTGTTCAACATCCTTTCACACAGACCACCGCCAAAGAACGTGCGACGAGTGGAGCCGCCCACCATTCCCAGCCAACAGCAGCAGCATCATCAGTTGTCATCGTCGCCGAAGCGGGAGACGCCCTACGTGGGCAGCACGATGCCACTGCCGCAGCTGAGCAGCAGCTCGGGCGAGAGTCCGGCTAGTTCGTTGGAGCGTAATATTAAGCCATCGGATATATTGCGGCAGAAGTCATCGGAGAGTCTGGAGTCAAAGTATGCGGCAAATAGGAAGACAACGCCAGAGCTGAGCAAATTGGCCAATACGCCCGAGTTGATGGAGGAGCTGGGACGTAAAATGGTTGGCAAAACGGATAGTTTGGAGCATGCGAAACGCAACGAAGTCATCGGTGCCAATGGCAATGGGGGTAGCTTAGGGCGCACTGCATCGACGCCAGGACGTGCTCTAACGCCCGCTGGCCGTGGCCCTGTGGGCGCCTCGCCAACGGGCAGCCTCAACAAGACCGCCAAGTTGGCGGCCGTCGACAGCAGCTCCACAAGCAGCCTGGAAAAGAAATCGCGTGCCTCATTGCAGGCCAGCGATGCAGAGACTTCAGCGGCGGCACAGCGTAGCGTGGGATCCAAGGAATCCCTTGCATCACAAGGCATATCGGAAGTAGTAAGTGTGGCCACAGTAAACTTTAACTTGAATGCAAGTAATTGAACAATAATTCTCTTCATGTGCAGATCAAGAGCTACGAGTCCGTATCCTCTTTGAGTTCGGACAGCGCTAAGGCGGCTCAGCAGGCGGACAATGAGCCGTATTATGATAGCGTGCCGCTGGACAATGGCGATGGGGAGTATGTGTTTATTAAGCCCGGACGGACTGGCTCCTCGTCCAGTCGCGATGATCTATCGACGCCAGGCAGCACATTGCCCATGGCCCATTTGAGCAGCCAGGCGAGTGTCACGGATCCCGAATCTCCAGGCCGTACCTCCAACTATGTGAACATTGATTATTTCATGTAACTATATGCAGTCCCAGCACACATCTCAATCTGTGTTTTTGCGTTTGCTAATGCACAACCTGTTTCTTTTCCCCATTCTTCTTGGCAGTCAGAGCAACGAGACACGCTCGAGTTCATTGGACAGCGATGGGGAATACGAGGGTCCACCCATATTACGGACCATATCACACGATGAACAGCAATCGACATCGTCATCCACATCGCAGACACCAGGCGCATTACGCAAGGTGCGTGTTTCCATTTCAATATTGTTAATGGCTTGAATTTGTATTTAAGTTTAACACTATTTTTTTGTTGTTGTTGTTATTATTGTTGTTGTTGTTGCTGTTAATGTTGATGTTGCTGTTTCATTAACCAATTGTTGTTGCCATTTGAATCACGCTTTGTTAAATCAGTTAACAGACTAATTGCAGTCGTGTATGAGTCCCAGTGGTGATGCAGACAATGCGGCTAATGACTCAACTCCTAATTGCCACACATACATACGTACACACACACACACACACACACACAGACAGCAGAGACGCAGAGTTGCACATTAACATACGTTGCAACGCAATTCGTTAATTGATTTGTAAATTGTTAAGTTGCAATCTCTACTACGTATTGCCCATAGATTTGTTTAGCTTTCGCGCTATGTGCAAATACATTCTCCACTCTCTCTCTATCTCTCTCCCTGTCTCTGTGTGTCTTTTTCACTCCCTTTCTCTGCTTGCCGCGTTGTTGCAACACATCCACTGTGTTCAACGCGCTGCCCCAAAGTTCATTTATCTTTGTCTTTTCATACGCTTAGTGAGCAGCGTTTTATATTATCATATTATCAATTGTTAACAATTTGATTAACTCTTTGGGGGAATGGTTTGCAAGGAGAACTCTCAGTAGAACATTGAGATCTGTCTGCTTATAAACCTAAAGTGTTCGCTACAATAAAAAAAAAAAACATTGAATTGATTAAAACAATCGAATGAATATCTATGAAAAGAATAGACTCAATGGTCTCTTGACACTACTTGTGTTGACTATAAGGACAACTTTCTCAACTATGAAGTAGCGAAACCTGTCAATTCTTCAAAATTGAGCAAGAATTCTTAAGGAAGAAGAAGTTGTAGTGTCACTGAAGAAGATCTTGCATCAACAATTCAATTTTAATAGCAACCTTATAATAACAATAATATTTCTAGTTTAACAACAACAAATGGCAAATTTCACACATTTCAAATTCAATCGGAATATATTCGATTATTGTTATAGCAATTCATAGACCAAACCAAGTTAATAACCAGCTGCTCTGTCAATGCTGATTAACCCTCAAGTGGCATATTTATTAACGCTTTTTGAATAGGCATCTTAAGTATATCATAATTTATTAACAAAACTGTTTCTAATTTCACGACTGTGGCAATTCCACAAAAATATTCTAAAAATAATTAACATGAAATTACAAATATTATAAAAAGATTTGAAGAAAGATTAAATATTTTCATACTTTAAAGTAAATAAAGTACAAAAGAAGTAATTTAAAGACTTCAATTTAATATTTAATGTAAATATATTTATATATATTATATAAATATAATTTAAGTAAATATTTATAAAATACAAAATTAAACAACTAAAATATTAAAAAAAAAATAGGAAAATTCTGCTTAAATTTTAACATATATTTATATACTTAAAAAAAAAAAAACAACTTAAATATTTAAATCAAATAATTTTATATTTGAAACAAAAATATCATCAACTTAAAATTTAAAGTATATATTTTAAAATAAAATAAAAAAAACTACATAAATATTTAAAGTGCGGATTTTTATATTTTAAACATAAAACTTAAATCATAAATAAAACTTAAAACATAAAAATAAAATCATTTGAAATATTTATATTTATAAATATAAAATTAAAGAAAAAAAAAACTTAAATGTTTACAAAACATATTTAAAGAATTTAATACACTTAAATATTAAATATATATATTTTAAAATAAAAGAAAATCCAATTAAATATTTATAGATTTTAAAATCAAATAGAATCAACTTAAGCTTTTATAATATTACCTATAAATAGTATTTCTGTGAAATTGAATCGAAATTGAAACTCGAAATAGTTTTGAATTTTTGCGTTTTGAACTACATATGTATGTATCTTAGCTAATAAGTCTAATGCTAACTAATATCTAATAATATATATACTAACCAAGATTTTTTTCGATTTTTTTCTCTTTTTTTTTTATATCTTTCACTCTATTTTTTTTGTTTTTTCTTTGTTTATAATTTTATTGGTTTTATTTTTGTTTCTTTTTTTTTTTTTACTTTCTCTCAACAGAACTTAGTTTCAGCGATACTCGTGAGTACCGAACACTTGTCAAGCCTAGACTCAGCTCTATTTTAGTTAAAAAAAGCAATATTGTATATATATATATATATATATACTATATATAAATATATATACATATACATATATATAATTGTGTTTGTTTTTGTTATTGTTGTCGACGTATATGGGCGCTGTATATATATGTGTTTGTAATTATATATATATATATGTATATATATACATATACATATACATATATATATACTCGCTTGCTTATGTACATACATATTGGTATATTTTGTATAGCTTTACCTGAATGCGCTTCTTCAATGTTCAATGTGATTGGTTATTTGATATTTCCCATTGTGTTTTATAGTTTATCGAAATTGTTTGATGCCGTTTCCATACCTCCATACACACACCTACACGTACAAACACACACATGCACACTTACATTCATTCCTTGCACTATGCAAAATGTGTCTACAAACAATAGTTATGTTACATATACTACATTACATAACTCCGCTAATGTTGTTGCGATTTCAATAAGATTTTATTAATTAAAAGTTTAAATAATAAATGTTAGTTTAATTTACATTTCTTCAGCATATTTTCAATATTTCGGAATACATAAATAAGGTTTTTTCACAAAATTTAAAGCATTTAGTAATTGTTTTTTTTTTTTTTTAAATGTTTAAGCTGTAAGAAAGCAAACATTAATTGCTCTTGCTGAAGATTTAAAAATAAAATAAATATATATTTCTTGAATATTTACAAAATTACAAAACATGTAATAATTTTAGAAAGAGCTGAAAAATATTAGTTGAAAGTGTAATTGTTTAGCAAAAGTTGATAGTTGATTGCTTATGCGATACATCTTATAGTTAATTACATATATAATAAGCCCCTGTACCCTTTGGGTACCGGGTCTAAAACTGCATAGTTGCATAGTGTGTTTTGTACTGTATGTTGACCCTACCCCCCTCTATCTATCTGTACCTTTGTATATATGTATATATGCCTCTATCAATATCTATCTTACTCTCTCGTTTATATGTACATATAATTATATATTTATAAGACTCAACTCAGTTCATAGTACATGCAAATCGTATTATCCCATGCTCCCCATAGTTATTTATTATTGTTCAACATATTGCATATCTACATATATATTTATGTATATTTATTTATTTAATTTGTGATCTATTTTACATTGGCTTTGTTTACATATTGGAAACGGTGCAAGGGTTGTAGATACAAAGTACATAATGCCCGCCATCCAATCATTTGTAGATTACACCAGAATTGTATAAATGAAATGAATGAGAATGAGAATGCACACTAATCCTTGTTATTCTTAATCCTGTGCAGCTTTCTGGGAATGCGCGTGGCGCTAAAATACGTTCCATACTGAGTTCCATCATACACAGCGAGACGATATATGTGGAGTGTCTGAATAAGATGATACAGGTGAGTACGAGATACGAGACATTTCTGTAGTTTGAACTTTAGTTAATCATTTTTGTTCTGTTTTGCAGTACAAGCGGGCCATACACGCAACGCTGGGCACATCACAGCCTGTGATCAAGGAGGAGGAGGAGAATACGATGTTCTTTAAAATCGATGAATTGCATGAGGTGCACACCGCCTTTCTGGGTGACCTGAAGACAATTGTCGCGCACGAAGGTGGCGATGTGTTGATTGGGGAACCATTCAAGCGTTTGGCGGATATGTTTGATTTATATAGCGCATTTCTGCATAATTATGGCCAGGCCATTGATACGGTTAAGAAGTGTAGTGCAAACAATCCGCAATTTAAGAAGATTGTCTCCACAATTGTGGTCAACTTGCAAACGGAACAATCGCTGACGCTGGAGGATTTGTTGCACAAGCCGGTGGCGCGAGTGCAAATCAATGCGCTTGTCTTCAACGATCTGTTGCGCGAGACGCCGCCAAATCATCCGGATCATCAGCCGCTGCGACAGGCGCAAAAGAACATACAGATATTCCTCAATCAGTTCAATGTGGTCAATCAACGTTTGCCCACAGAATCGAATCGCAATTTGCGACGCATGGTGCGCAACTCATTCATTGTGGAGCTGGTCGATGGCCATCGAAAGTTGCGGCATTTGTTCCTCTTCAATGATGTGATCGCCTGTGCCAAGTATAAGGCACTTGGCAGGGATCGCATTGATTACGAGCTCAAATGGTTCATACCGCTCAAGGATGTCAATGTCTATGAGGAGTCCGACACAAGTGCGGACCTCAAGGAATCTAGTCCCGCGAACATTTCGCAAGTTAAACGCAATCTACGCTCGGTGCGCGATCAATTAATACTGGAAACGAATGGTGTACGCACTGGCGACAAGTATCGTCGCAAGCTGGCCGATCTGGAGTCACAGCTGGTGCTGGCCACGCCCAATCTGGTGCTGCGGCTGGGCAACAAGGCCAACAACAAGACCATGACCTTTTTCCTCAGCTCCGATTTCGAGCGCACACAATGGATGGACTCGATTATGTCGCTCAAGGTGACAAATTTGATAATTGCATAGTGATTAAACAATTTAATTACATTTATTCATTTGTATTCGCTTGCACAGCAAAAGTGTAATCTGCCGGGAGCCAATACGATCAACTCGCTGGAGGTGACCGCCTTCATTGTGGCCATGCAGAAGGGCATGAAGACTGAAATGGGATCGTATCTGATGAGGAATACGAATGATGAGAGTTTGCTTGTTGGTGATTTGCACATGAGCATTCAGGGTCTGCAGGGACTGGAGCAGGCAGCTGATTTGTATATATGCATTGAGGTCGATTCATATGGCCATTATTTCCGCAAGGCCACAACCAAGATGATCTGTCGTAGTCAGTGTCCCTTGTGGAATGAGAGTTTCATGCTTGAGCTGGAGGGCAGTCAAAATGTGCGTGTGCTGCTCTACGAAGCCAAGGAGCGTCCGCTGCTGCGTGCCAAGTATATACTCAAGGTAAGACAAGCCACATGCCACGTGCCACATGTCAGTTTCCACATGCAACATTTATTTATATTTATTTAAATTGCAGCTGAGCCGCAACTGGTTAACAGAAACGACGCAAACGCGTAATATTAAGCTGAGCGAGACGTTGGAGCTCAGCGCCAGCTTCCGTTTTGTGCCCGGCGAGCTTTGTCGTGCCACCACCAAGCCGGGTGCGCTCTTTGGTGCCAAAATGAGTCAAGTATTAAAGTAAGTTCCAAGCAATCTTCCATCTTCCATGCCCCTTATCTCAACATCATTTTGTTATGCAACAGACGCGAGAAACGCGACATTCCGTTCATCATCAGTGCCTGCATACGGGAAGTGGAGCGACGTGGCATGCTGGAGGTTGGCTGTTATCGCGTCAGTGGCTCTGCCTCCGATCTGGCCAAGCTCAAAAAGGCATTTGAATCGGGTAAGCAATGGCTTAGATATAAATAACCATTACAATTGAAATACTCATAACAAATACTCCGGCCCAGATGCCTATGAGGCGGAGCAGCTGCTGCGTGAGGTGGACATCCATTCGGTAACGGGCATACTGAAGACATTCTTGCGTGAGCTGCCGGAGGCACTATTCTCTGATCTATTATATCCGCGCTTCTTTGAGACATTCAGCGCGTTTAGCAACAACAACGAAGCCACACGCATCAATGAGCTACTCAAGGTATACGAGGAGCTGCCACAGGCAAACAAATCCTCAATCAATCTGATACTCGATCATCTAATCAGGTAAGTGAATGTGATTATCAAAGCATTGTATAAATTCATCTATGAAATGTTATTGTAGGGTGCACGAGAAGGAGACGGACAACAAGATGTCGCTGCACAATCTGGCCATGGTGTTTGGTCCAACACTGCTGCGTCCAGGACAGACACAGGTTAAGCAAAAAGATCCCTTGGCGGCCAGCACAGTGGATGTCATGGCACAGGCGGGCATACTCTATTGCTTCCTGCAGGCGCGCATCAAAAAGGATTAAAACGAAGCGTTATTTACTCTACATACTACACAACAAAATATTTACATATGTATAACTATGGCCTATGCTTGAAACGCTCACAAGTCCCGCTCACATACACACACACACACACACACACACACATACACACATACACACGCATACACTCCTCCACATACATACATAAATGTTGATGATTGTACATAAGAGGCGCAAGGAATTGCACGCAATCAAATAAGGCAAACGAAGGCGGCAATCTGTTGGCTAACAACTAAACAAAAAGTGCTCAATCAATTCACACACAATACACATACCCACACACACACACACACATACACACACATGATGTACATGCGTAGACAAGTGTTCAACACTATTGCTGGTCCTAGTCCAGGCACTTCCCCCAAGGCTTTTAGCTGCTTTGCTCGTATACTCGTAGGAAAACAAAAGAAAACAAAAATAAAGGAAGGAGGAGAATAAGAAGAACTATATGCTTTATCTATACATATACAAAAATACAACAAAAAGAATATACAATATATATATACAATATATATATATATATATATATATATACATATATATATATACACAGATATACATATGCGTAGATGAAGGCATCCTTCCTCCCACTTATTGCAACAATTGCATCATTAAGTGAAGCATGAGCGAAGGAATAGAAAGAGAAACAGATAGATAGAGATAGAGAGAGATAATGGCAAATATTTTCAATAATACGAGTACACACATATACATACTATATCTATATACTATATATATTAAACTACTAATTAGTATACTTTACATATTACTAAAAACAAAATGAAAAATGTATCGTTTGCGGTTTGATAATGTTGATGATAATGATGTAATGATGATGATATATGTATGTGTATGCTTAAAAAAATTCTGTTTTTTTTTTTCGTCTTGTTTTGTATTAATTACTTAGGTTTTATATAAACAGAAACGTAAAATAAAGTAAAATATATTCTATTTAGAAATATTTACGGTTTGTCCTTTAATATTGCAAGGATATTCTACAGCTGTGAATTATTATTGAACGCGAACAAATCTGTTTTCTGCCACAACAGCAATTGCTGTGAAAAGGACATTTTAGCATATGAACAATAGCATTTGGCATCGAAGGATAATGCGATGATCTAAAAATTATTGACTTGCATATTTTCAGTCTCAGGGCGAAGCAAAAATGCTTCAAATACACGAAATCCTTGATAACTCGAAAACTACAAGGACATTTTGATTATCCTTTGACCAGTTGTTAGTCCATCTTCAAAGTATTTTTTTGACCCTACGTTCTGCCGGATCCGGCCAAGGACTCCGGAGTTATAGCAATTTTATTGTATACAAAAAAGTCCTTGTAACTTGACTACTTAAAGGACTTTTCAGGATTCAAGAGTGGTTTCTGCTTCTTTATAGCAATATCCATTAATGTGGTAAAGGACATCGAAATCGTCCTTGAACTGATCGAGTTACGAAGGATTTTGTGATTTTGGACCACTTTTGCTATGCCTCCCTCCCCCTTGACAAATTTAAGGTAAATTCTTTTTGAAAGATCCTTGAAATCCTGAAATGTCAATCGATAGAGCTGCTAACGGTGATTATGAAAATGCAACTCCTTTTGAAATCCTTAAGGATACTGCCGAGCTATGTCAATAAAAAGGATGTGCTTTATAGAAAAATTGCTCTAGCTTGGCCATATCGATGTGCAAACTGTCAGGACATGGTATGCTAGGCTCACAAGGATTATTTCTATCGATTGGCATCAAAGGATAATGGTATATTCTAAGGATCAGATTTGTAAGAAGCTGCCACGTGCAAATTGCAGCATGGCGCCATCTTTGGGCAATCGCAGGAACTGTAATTTCTTCCATTCGAACAAAATGCACCAAAAAACTCGGAATTTTTGAAAAGGGGCGGGGCAAAAAAACGAGTAACGGAAGTTTTTTTCAGTTTTATTTTTCTGATTTCTTTCTTATTTGTGGACCGATCTTAATGAAACTTTCAGCATAGCCTCTATATAGTATTCTCTATATACGTGCGAAGTTTGAAGTATCTGCGTTGGCGTGGGCGGTACAAGTTTTGTCTTCAGGAGCGATTTCCGGGGCAGGGGAGTGAGGTATCGCAAATCTAACATACACTCAATCTGGGGGGTTATTCAGGGAGCTTCATAAAGTGCTGAATCGCAGAAGCAGTTCCAAAATTTGTCGGAAAACTTGGAAAACCACGCATACCTCGAAATACTCACACTTAATATTGCATACTTTCACGCTGAAGTAATATTAATAGGAATACGATTTAAGTGGGGGAGTGGGGGAATTGGGGAGTCGTTACGATCTTTCATCAGATCATCTGCCTGTTGTTGCCACCCTCCATATTTCTCCGCAAATGAAGCCTGGTAGAAAAAGACTGCTCGGCCCCGGGTGCTGCATAAATAAATTTAAGTCTAGCTTGAAAACAGGATTAATTTGGGCACGAGACTCAATGACTCGGATGAAGTAGATGCTGCACTATCCTCATTTATGGAGCACCTCAAATCCGCAGCCGTTTCTGCATCAGCGGCGCCCCCACAGAATCAACAGCGTCATCATAGAGCTGAGTTGTCCCCTCAAGCTGCCGCGCTCCTGAGTCTAAAAAGAAGGATCCGGAAGGAATATGTCAGGACTGGTGATGACTTATACTAATCTGCAGGAGAATAGCGAATCGGCTACAAAAAGTGCTCACCAAATCAAGGCAAACACAAACTGATGAGCTTCTGCCAGAGCAAGTTGCGACGCTTCTTCTAATTTCCTGCTTTGGAAGCTCACAAGTAAATACAAGAGACAGGCTATTCCCAAGGCTCCTTTAAAAAATCAATCAGGCGGCTGGTGCTTTTCTGGGCTGGAGAAAGCCGAAACTTTTGCAGACAGTTTGGTGAATAGATTCAAGCCGTTGAATTTATCACCAGACTATATGCAATGGCATATTGAAGCAACCCTGGATAGACCGTTCCAAATGACCCCTCCTGCTACACCAGTAACATATCAGGAGGTCTCACTGTTAATTAAAGAATTACAACTAAAAAAAATCCCCTGGGCACCACGATCTGGATAACAGGACAATTAAACTGCTCCCCCCTAAGGCAGTGCTTTTCATAGTCCTGCTCTTCAACAGTATTCTACGGCTTGTAGAGAGTCATCCTTAACTCGGATCCTTAGTCTGGAGAGCGTATCTCAAGCGATACCAAAGTGGCAGTTCGGTTTTCGTAAGGGACATGGTACACCAGAACAACTGCATAGAGTTGTGAACTTTGCACTGGAGGTTATGGAGCAGAAAGAGTATGCTGTGGCTGTGTTCATGGACATACAGCAGGCTTTTGACCGTGTCTGGCACAAACGGTCTGCGTTGTAAGCTGAAGCAGCTATTGACTCCACAACTATTCTAGCTTGTAAGCAGCTTTTTGGCTGACGGGTCGTACAGCGTTATTGTCGATGGTGCAAAAATCCTCAGAAAGACTGATATGCGCAGGAGTTCCGCAAGGTAGTGTACTTGGACCAACTTTGTACTCTATATACACAATCGACATGCCGAAGCCGTGTGCAGTACGAGCAGTTGACCCTCAGGACGTTCTTATCGCAACATATGCCGACGACACCGCTGTCCTTACCAGGAGCCAGTCTCTTGCCACTGCTGCCGAGGCCTTGCAGCAATATGTCAGGAGCTTCGAGATATGGGGGCCCGTAAGTGGAACATTGGCATCAATGCTAGTAAGTGTGCGAACATGACATTCTCTACAAGAATTGGATTCTGTCCTGGAATTAGGATGTTGGGATCAATGCTCAGTCATGAATCGCAATACAAGTATCTCGGAGTCATCCTTGACAGATGCCTAAACTTCGCTCGGCATACAACAATGTTGCAAAAAACCATCCTGGCAAAGGCGGCGAGGATGTCGTGGCTGTTGTCGCCAAGAAATAAGATCTCTCTGTAGAACAAGGTTTCCATATACAAGGCGATATTGAGCCCAATTTGGAAGTACGGGCTTCAAGTTTACGAGTGGCTCAAAGCAAAATCCTCAGGAGGATGTGCAATGCGCCTTGGTACATGCGGAATAGAGACATTGAGCGTGACTTAGGCGTACCTATGGTTGGTGACGTACTGCAGCTACAGGCGGATAAATACTGTCAAAAATTGACCTGCCATCCAAACGCGCTTGCCCAACGCCTACTGAGGTATGCGGGCAGAAGACGCCTGAAAAGGATTCATCCACACGATCTTCCTGCCAGAAGAATATCTTAATCTCTTAATTTAAATATGTAAAAATGTAAATATCAAAATAATTTAAATAATTCTATGTAATATATGTATATATATTATATATTATATTATAAGATAGTCAAGTTTTTATATTAATGTATAATTAGGTTAAGCTGCCATGAAGGTAGTAATGTACTAATTGCAAGCAAACAGTACAAATCTGAAATAAATTGGAACCTATTTAAAAAAAAAAAAAAAAAAATTTAATTATTGTACTTCAATTAAAACGTAGCATTTTAATTGTACATTTGAAACTCTTTTGAAACGGTTCATAAAATAATTATATACAGATTTACACATACATTACTATAGCATGTACATTTGAAACTTCGTCTTATCATATTTGCCATAAATTAATTATCTTCATTGTCATCATCGTTGGAAGCCTGTTGAACGTTGCCCTCAACATCGAAAAAGGCGCGTCTACTGCGTTTGGCTTCAACCGCCTGTTGAGCGCCATCGAATTTGGCAGCCGTGCGCTTGCGCAGCTCGTCCACATCCTGTTGATCATCATTCTCGGCCCACTCCAGCACCAGACGACGACCATACAAATGCGTACTGGCGCTGAGGGCATCAAACGCCCGTTTGGCATCTGCTTTGCTGGTGTAGTCAACAAAACCAAAACCACGATGTGCATCCTCGCCAGGCGTCATCTTCTTGGGTAAGCGCAACGAACGCAACTCGCCAAAAGCTCTGCAAGTATTGGAACATATATTAGACTCGAACAATCGTTGGAATCGTTCGTTACTCACTTGAATATTTCGCGCACCTCGCGATATTGAGCCTGGAAGGGTATATTCCGTACCAGCATCTTGGTGCCAGTCTGCTTCTTCTGCTCCACCTGGCGACGTCTTGCACCATCATCTTGGTTTCTATTGGAACAGATTTATAAATAAGAATTATTGTTATTGCATAGAAATTGTTGTTACTTACTTGAGCACACGATCGCTGCGCTTGAGCTCGACAAGATTCCCATCGATTTGGGTTAATTGCATATCCTTGAGTGCCTTTAAGGCGACAGCTGACTTCTTAAACTGAATGAAGCCATAACCGAGTGAGTTCAACTGCCGTGGATTTTGGGCATCCTTCCGTTTGGCAATCTCCACAGTGTGCACGGTTCCCAAGTGTTGGAAATGTTCTCGCACCGTCTCCAGCACGGTCTTAAAGTTAAGATTACGCAGAAAGATGGTCGTATCTGGTTCCGGCTCATCATCTGCATCCTCAGCAACGGGATCTTTCTTGATCTCCTCTTTTGGTGCTTCCTTTTGCTCCTCCTCCATTACAGTTTCCTCGGGTTTGGGTTCCGTTTTGGGTATGACAGGCTCACCGCTGAGTGTTTTGGTGAATGTCTGCTCTGGCGCCCACTCGAGATACAGAGGGACATTCTTGAATTTGGTGTAGGCAAGCTTCTTAAATGCCTGACGTGCCTCTGAGGGTTCGCAGTATTCGATGAGTGCTGTGACACCACTGGGTGGAAGGACCATGCGTCCAATTGGACCAAATTTACTAAAGATGGGCGATAGCTCCTTTATCTCGGTGGCAGCTGGCAGATTCTTGACCAGTATCACAGTCTTGGAACGCTTCTGTGTGGGCTCATCGAAGGCGCTAAGACGTACGCCTTCCTCCTCGAGGAACTTTTTCATTTCGATAACAATTTGCGTCTCGCCGAGAGCAAGTCTAACCGCAGCACTGCTGCCACCCTCGCTGGTGTCCAAGATGCGCTCCTTGCTGGTGTTAAACTGCTTGGCCAGCAGATCGGCCACAGCATTGGCACCCAGGAACAATGAATTCCAGCCAATTGGCTTTTGGGCATTCTGTTTCAGTTTGAGTGCCTTCTTCTGCTTAAATGAAAGACCCGCATCATTATCCTCATTCGTCTCCTCGTTGGCATTATCCAGCTCCTTGCCGGGCAGCAGATGCAGCAAACGTCCATGGAAGTCGCTGCCGTCGAGCTCATTGAATGCCTTGACCGCATGCTCTGGCATCATGAAGGTAACTGTGCCAAAGCCCTTGATCTGACGTGTTATCTTGTCCACAGGCAGATTGACCTCAACTACAGGACCGTACTGCTCAAACAGCTTCTGCAGTTCATCCTCAGTTGTGGTGTAAGCCAAATTGCGAAAGAAGATGCGACCCGACTCGGAAATGTTCTCCTCGCTGCGTAAACTATCTTGTTGTTGCTTCCACTTGGCATTGCTGCCAGCTGACGCCTCATTAGCTCCGTCGGCTCCATCGCCACCATTTCGATTCGCCTTGGTTACCTTATTCTTCTCGGTAAAGTCGGAGAAAAACACCTGTTTGCCTTTGATGAAACTCTTGTTCTTAAGCATACCCTTGGCCATGTCTTTCTCCGTCTTGAATCCCACATAGCAAAAGCCATGCACCTTGCTGGGCAACCGCACCGAGTAAGGTTTGAGGGGTTTAAAGAACTTAACTATATCCTGTCGCTTCGTATTGTACGGCACATTGTGTATCTTGATAGTAAACAGTTCCAGATTACTTTTGTCCGCTTTTGCTGTTTTCGTTTTGTCCTTCTTCTGTTCAGTTTGCTTGGTCTCCGTTTTGGCTGCCATAAGAGATTTCATGTACTCCAAATCGCTGATGGGCTTCTCAGCCAGCTTTTCTTCACTTTCCCCGTCCTCCTCCTCTTCATCATCCTCCTCCAATTCCTCATCATTATCGTCTGCATCCACACTGTTACTGTTACTGCCATGTGTTACTTTTGGCACTTCAGTCTCATTATCTAATGTTTTCTGGTCGTCGTCATCGGCAGCGTTTAAGCCCGCATCGTTTGCCCACAGGGAACGAGTTTTGTCGTGCGCCTGCATAAACTCTTGGAATGCCGGATCATCTTTATGCTTACCCAGAATCTGATCAACTTTATTTTGCTTGTTTTTCTCGTTCTTCTTGACAGGCTTATCAGCCTCGGGCTGTTCTGCCTTTAATTTATCCAGATTCTTCTTGCTATCCTTGGCATATTTGCTCCAGGATTGAGGCTTCTCCTCGCTGCCCAACGCCGCACATGATTCGACACGCACGCGGCTCGTTTGAATGCAGGTATTGTTAAAGTGCTTGATTGCCTCCTGAGCCTCTGCATCGCTGCTGTAGCCAACGAAGCAAAATTGCCGAAATTTGCCATCGGGCGTGTATTTCAGTTGCAGATCTGTGATATTTCCTTTGGCACCGAATATATTACGCAGTTTCTCTTCGCTAATCTGTGGATGAGTGTCCATATAAGTTGGTTAGCTGATTGCGAGCACAGTCGATGCTATTTACTTACATGCTTGGGCAATTGTTTGACTATAATACGCGACATTTTGGCTGTTATTTGCTTTAGATTAATGTGAAATTACAAGAAATGCATTTTGTTTACGATTTCGCACGTGTTGCAATGCTTGCCAGCTCGCTTAAAAACGAATCTTTGGTCAATCTGGCAATGCCGGCAGTTCTGCTGTAAAGCAACAGAAAACTGTTACAGCTACAGTCTGTTACTAAATTCAAATTCAAAGTTAACATGACAATGTTATTAATTAAAATAAAAAGTAATTTACGTGTACTTCGAATTAAATATTAGTTTGTAGTCATAATAACTGATTGTAAGCTATACAATGTTGAGTTTCATTTTTTAAATGTTTTTTATTTTTTTTAACAATGAAAATGTGGCCCTGAAGCGTGACCCCTTTGAAGGAATGTATTTCCGTACCTCGATTTTCTGTCTTTGATTCCCGGCTATAAATAATATATACACAATTGTTATCAGATTGAATGAAAAATAACACATGTAAACAGCTAACGGAATATCAATTGTGGCTTATCAGCTTCAAAAATGGCAGGCAATTTGATGACATTAATTAGTTATCTGTGTAGTTCTCTCCTGCAGACAAATGAATTTCACAACAATATATACCTTTGGATGGCTATTGAAAAGAATTGACCCTAAACGACGCAATAGCATCACAGATTCAAACGGTGTCATGCCATCGTGATAATAGTAGAGAAACGGAGAGAGAATGAGAATGCGAATGAGAGAACTCATCATACCATATTCCATTGATAAGAAAATCTGATCTCGCCCAGCTAGCTATAAAGCTGCTCAAGCGGCTGCTAAAGCGTTTCAGTTAGATCTATAGATTTCAACGAGAATGATCTTTTAAAGTAAACAATTTAAAGTCGCTTCTCGTTTTTCTCCGTTTTTTTTTTTGTGATAAGCCCGAACAACATTCATAAAACTATTCAACTTACGTAAAAAAAAAAACTAAAACTGCGAAAAGTGGAAAATTTTCTTGTTAAGCATTAAACAATTAACAGTCGTAGATATGGAAGTACCGCCACCACTTGTCCTAAAGCGTTCACTGTTTGTGCCCAGCAAGACACTGATGGGTCCAGGTCCCTCCAATTGCTCACAACGTGTGCTGGAGGCCATGAGTAATCCCGTACTTGGACACATGCATCCAGAGTGCTTGCAGGTTCGTTAATCATGTGT
The DNA here is from genome assembly GCA_018901825.1 of Drosophila funebris. Taxonomy (NCBI): domain Eukaryota; kingdom Metazoa; phylum Arthropoda; class Insecta; order Diptera; family Drosophilidae; genus Drosophila; species Drosophila funebris. Next base: position 18,887,949 of record JAEIFK010000454.1, on the reverse strand, counting down.
CTAAATCGAAAAATCAGCAATACTTTGATTATATAAGATCAGTATACCATTCGTATACTACTATAAATTCTGTGTTTTTCACTTTTTACTACGTTTATACGTTGCTTCTTATGATGTATGCAATTATGATATTCCCGCTTAGCGGCATCAAAAAAACTCACTTAAAAATACTATAGGAATATTATAAAGCAAAGTTCTTGCACAAAGATCCATATACTTCTGATAAAACAAAAGTTTTCTACAACTTTTATAAATTATTTCAGTTGTTTACACTTGCAATCAATCTATTTGCACTCCAGTAAGTTACATACAGCGTTAGTTTTCGCTTTACGGCAATTATACTCCAAATAGGCCGTTAAACGGGACAGCTTGAACTGCAAGTCTAGCTATATCAATTCTTCATTCGGAGTATTCGGAGACTCACTTTGGCAAATGCCAAATGGTCGCATACAGATTATCGCAATATGGTGGCACGGCATGAACGTAGAGTATTTGTGATAAGCATGGGGAATGCACCTCATCGCAAGTGCAAAGTACTGTAATTGATGTTTGATTGCTTTCTTGCCCCGCACATACACAGATCATGGACGAGGTAAAGGAGGGCATTAAGTACATATTCCAGACACTCAATGATGCCACAATGTGCGTGAGTGGCGCCGGACACAGCGGCATGGAGGCGGCACTCTGCAATCTGATCGAGGACAACGATGTGGTGCTCATGGGCGTTGCGGGGGTGTGGGGTCATCGGGCCGCAGATATGGCACGACGTTATGGCGCCGATGTACGCTATGTGGAGGCGAACTTCGGTCGTGCCCTGACACTGGAGGCCATACAATTTGCCTTTGATACACACAAGCCACGGATCTTCTTCGTGGCCCAGGGTGACTCCTCGACGGGTATTCTGCAGCGGCATATAAGTGAGATTGGAGATCTTTGTCGCCAGCACGATTGCTATTTGGTGGTTGATGTGGTGGCTTCACTGGGCGGCACCAGTTTCCTCATGGACGAGTGGAAGGTAGATGTCGCGTACACGGGTTCACAGAAGACACTCGGCGGTCCTGCCGGTCTCACGCCCATCTCGTTCAGCAAACGTGCCATGACCCACATCCGACAGCGCAAGACCAAGCCGAAGGTCTATTACTTTGACGTACTGCTCATTGGGCAGTACTGGGGTTGTTTTGGCACACCACGCATCTATCATCATACCATCTCGTCCACATTGTTGTACGGATTGCGTGAGGCTCTTGCACATTTCTGTGCCATGGGCCTCAAGAGTGTCGTGCATCGTCACCAGGAGTGCTCCGCCCGTTTACAGGTTGGCATTGAGGAGCTCGGTCTTGAAATGTTTGTCCAGTACGAAGCAGATCGTCTGCCCACGGTCAACACGATCAAAGTTCCCTTTGGTGTTGATTGGAAGAAGGTCGCCGATTATGCCATGCGCAAGTGAGTTCCCTGAGAGAATATCATCGATTCCAGATCTGAAATTCCTTTGTTCAATTGCAGATATAATCTAGAGATTAGCGGCGGCCTGGGACCCACTGTGGAGCACGTCTTCCGCATTGGCCTGATGGGTGAGAATGCCACTTTGGAGAAGGTCGACATGGTGCTCAGCATTTTGAACGAAGCCATTCAGAGCATAAAGCTGCGAGCAGTGGAACGCTCCAAAATATGATTCTAGATTTTACATATTCATTTTTGGTTTTCTTGTTTCTGGATTACACAATAATAAAAATATTGAAATTACTTTGAAACCAGAGTTTGCGAGGGTTCCTCTTTTGAACTAAGGCGCCATCTACATTCACATTGAATCTTTACAAGTAACAGAGTTGTCAAATGTTAAACTCAAAATGGCACTGTTATCCGAATAAGTCTTGCACGCTTTTTTGAATTTTGCAACACGATGACTTTTGTTGCAATTGAAATGCGATTGAATTATTGCCGGTATAATGACATTGCACTGCCTTTCGATTGGCATAAACAAATAAATTTGATGTGTAGGTAGCTTATAAATTTATTGAACGCCAAGAGGCGTTCAAGCGCCACTAGCACTCTCACTATAAATATAGAAAAAAAAAATAGTTAAAAATTGTACACTTAAATGTTTATTTGTTGTTGTTTGTATGGGATCAACTCTCTAATTGAATCAACGTCCATTTGCTTTTAGGTATACAATAGTTGCTGCAACTGCTGCTTAACCCTGCTTCTGGGCCAATTCGCGGGCCTTAGCACGTTCCAGCTTAGCAATGCGGGCCAAACTCTTTGAGCCGAGAATACCACCGCCCCAGTGACGACGGATCTCCTCGTGGCGCTCATTGAAGTTGGTCTTAACAGCCTCCAACACCTTGCCGAAGTTGGCCTTATCGTTGTTTTCAACGGTGGTCAGAGCCAAAGCAGTGCAGGTCTTGCGACGCACCAGACGTCCCAAACGAGCCTTGCCCTTAACAATGCAGTAAGGCACGCCCATCTTGCGGCACAAAGCAGGCAGGAAGAGAACCAACTAAAAACAGAAAAACATAATTAGTCTCAATAACAAGCACGTGCTTTTTGTTAATGGGGGATATATATATGTCGCAACAAACAAAACTCAGCTGTCATTTGACCACATTGCAACGTTTTAGAAACGCTTCAGTTGAAGAAATTCAAATTTCACATCATTGGAATTTAGGCGACCTAGTCTTTTGTGAGGAGGGAATGTAGTCCTCCTTGGCTCTGTTTACTCACCTCTAGAGGGTCAACATCGTGAGCGATGACAACCAGCTGAGCTTTCTTCTGCTCGATGAGCTTGGTGACGGTGTTGGTACCGGCAGCAACATAGCTGGGCTTCTTCTTGGGCTGAACCTCAACGCCCTTAGCCTTAGCTTCAGCAATCTTCTTCAAGCGCTGCTTCTTGGCCAGAGGAGACTCTGGGCGGTATTTCTCCAGCAGCTTGAATAGTTTCACAGCTGTGGTCTTGTCCAGGGTTTGGCTGAACTGATGGATTGGTGGTGGCACCTTCAGACGCTTCTGGAGCACAGCCTTCTGGCGTTGAACGCGAATGTATTTGGGCCAACGCACAAAACGCGACAAATCACGCTTGGGCTGAACATTTTGGCCTGCAAAATAATGAATTGTTAATTAAAAATGAATGTTAAAACTGCTGCAGGCAGTCAAATGTTACACTTACCAATGCCAAAGTTCTTGGGACGCTTCTCGAAGAGCTGGTTGACAACCTTCTTGACAACTGGCTTCTTGACGGCTAATGGAGCTGGGGCCACCTTCTTGGTCACTGGCTTCTTCTTTGGCCTGGGCTGCAAGGTGAAATGGATTCAGTTTAGTACAGCACGGTAACATACATGACATATAAATATATGTATGCTGTTATGTTCACTTGTATTTCACAAACACAAACAAAACACAAATAAAAAAATTTATCAAAAAAAATATAAATAATTCACTTCGCGAATCACTTTGCAGTGGAATGTTTAGTTGATTTGGTGTGGTAGCGGTGTTTACCTTCTTAACAACCATTTTCACGCAGTTTTATTGAAAGATGCTAACAAAATTTGCAGATTATTTTGCGGGTCGTTTAAAAAGACCAGCTTTACGTCTGCCCGTCAGAAAGGTAAAGGAATGGCGAGAGCTGCGGAAGTTGCTTGCTTGTCAAAGTTGACACTTGACTATAGCAGGGTTGCATTTGTAACAGTACGCTCACTTCTACAGCCAGATGGCGCTTTTAGTGTTGCATGTGATACTACTCGATATATTCACGTTCGATTCATTTTAAAAGTGTTACTGTATGCAATAAGCATGAAAATGCTCAAAGAAAATACTAAAATATATGAAAAATACTGAAAATACTTGCAGTGCAGTGTGAATTCGGTCACAATGTATTAACTTTAATTTACGCTACCTGTTGCATTATCATTTGCGCTTGCGCCCAAATGTTAAAATTTGCATATAAATTAATTAAAGTCCAACCGAACTTATATTTAAGTTGTAGTGCTGTGCAATCCGTTTATTTATACGCAACACTTAGTGCAATAAAAGGTAGCTAATATAGCGCTGCAATGCACTCCTCCCCTATGCAGACAGGGCCACCATTTTTAATTTCTTTGTTTATTTTGTGTTCCATCTTCGTCGCAGTGTCGCAGTGTCAGCACCGATCGCAGCCGAATTTGAATTCATAAACAGAGAAGAAGAACTGAGAAACCAGAACACAAACGATAACCATAAACAAAACGCAAATTAGCCTCGATTGACTTATTGATAAATGCAACTAAAACCAATTGAAAATAAAAAATGAAGTGAGTGATAAAAGCAAACTTAAAATGGCCAGCAATGGGGCTGGTGGTGCTGCTGGCGGCATCAATACAATCATCAATCACACGCATGCCGTTTGCGTCTGGGAATTCGAGTCGCGCGGCGGCAAATGGTTGCCCTACTCACCGGCCGTATCGCAGCACCTGGAGCGTGCGCATGCCAAGAAACTGACACGCGTTATGCTCAGCGATGCGGATCCTAGCCTCGAACAGTACTATGTCAATGTGCGCACTATGACCCAAGAATCGGATACTGAATCCGAAACGGGACTGCTAACGATTGGTGTGCGGCGCATGCTCTATGCGCCCAGCAGCCCGGCGGGCAAGGGCACCAAGTGGGAGTGGTCTGGCGGCAATTCGGACAGCAACTGCGACTGGCGGCCGTACAACATGCATGTGCAGTGCATCATTGAGGATGCGTGGGCGCGTGTAAGTGCAATATAAAATACATTATAAGTATCTCAGTTAATTGTCTAATTGTCCGAGTCTACAATTTCAACATTTGTGACTTAACAACTGTGGAGATTATGGCAGCTTTACTAGCCAGGCAGCTTTCCAGAAACCAAGTGAATCCATTCCTTGTATTTAATGCTGTAATTTAAATATGTTGAAAGTTGTATAATATATAAAAAGGATTCGAATTTATCATGGGAACTTTAGTTTATGACAAATATATTTTGAATTTCATCATCACATCTTTGAAACCAATCGTAAATAGGGATTCAAACAGTTTGCGTTCAGTTTTAAATGAAATTCAAATGTGATACAGTTGAAAAATAACATTGATTAGTAAATTGATGTTGAGCAACCAATTACCCTTTTAATCTAACAACTGTGCACTGATAAATGATGATAAACTCATACTGTTTTGCAGGGGGAACAAACATTGGATCTGTGCAACACTAACATCAGCCTGCCATACACGATTAACTTTTGCAACTTGACGCAAATGCGACAGCCGAGTGGACCATTGCGTAGCATACGCCGCACACAGCAGGCACCGTATCCGTTGGTCAAATTGACGCCACAGCAGGCGCTACAGTTTAAGGCCAACAGCAATGGCAATGATTATGCGTCAAGTCATCAGCAGCAACGTAACAATACGTTGCCCAAAATGGGTAACATGTTGCCGCCAATGCATCGTCAGCAGCATCCGTTGCCCATGACGGTGGGCAATAACTCGCATGGACATCAGCAAACGTCGCACAATCATCATCATCATCAGCAGCAGCAGCAGCAACAGCAGCAGCAGCAGCAACCACAACATCATCATCATCATCATCATCATTCACAACAACACTTGCAACAGCAACAGCAGCAACAACAACAACCACAACCACAAAGGAAGCCACACAAGAAGCACAGCGAAATCTCTACAACAAATCTACGCCAGATACTCAACAATCTGAACATCTTTGGCAGCAGCACAAAGCACAGCAGCAGCAGCAGCAGCAATCACAGCAACAGCCATCATAGCCATAGCAACAATCATCTGTCGTCAGCAACAGTATCCTCCAGTTGTGGCTCCAATGTTGTCGGCTCCACGTTGCATCTGATGCAACATCAGGCGCATTTCTCGCATGGCAGCAAGAGCATGTTAACCTCCTCGATGAACAGCCATCACAGCCGTTGCTCGGAGGGATCATTACAATCGCAACGCAGCAGTCGCATGGGATCGCATCGATCGCGTTCGCGTACGCGTGCCTCGGATACGGATACGAATAGTGTGAAGTCGCATCGTCGACGTCCCAGTGTCGATACCGTCTCAACGTATCTCAGTCATGAGAGCAAGGAGAGTCTGCGTAGCCGTAACTTTGCCATATCTGTGAATGATCTGCTCGACTGTTCGCTGGGCAGTGATGAGGTGTTTGTCCCATCGCTGCCACCTTCCTCGCTGGGCGAACGTGCTCCAGTGCCGCCGCCATTACCAATGCCGCAGCAGCAACAACAACAGCAGCAGCAACAACAACAGCAGCAGCAACAACAACAACAACAGCAGCAGCAGCAGCAACAACAGCAGCAACAATCAATCGCTGGTTCGATTGTGGGCGTGGACCCAGCCAGCGACATGATATCACGCTTCGTCAAGGTCGTTGAGCCACCATTGTGGCCCAATGCCCAACCCTGTCCCATGTGCATGGAGGAGCTGGTGCACTCGGCACAAAATCCTGCCATATCGCTGAGTCGCTGCCAGCATCTGATGCATTTGCAGTGTCTCAATGGCATGATAATAGCACAACAGAATGAACTAAATAAGGTGAGCAGCCAGTGAAACGTTTGAGAACAGAAATGATAGAAAACAAAGGGGGAAGTTGTTCTCTTCACAGAGCAGGGATACTCTTTGCAGATCTTTCACTTTGTTTTCACTTGCTGAGCTGCCAGTGAAACGTTTAAGAAAGCGTTGCAGCAATGGAATGGAAGAAAAGCAACTGCTTATACCATTTATCTAGAGAAGAAAGACTGTAAATACAACAGAGTTAATATTTGAAGAGATTCCATTTGCATATTTGCATAAATTAGCAGAAAGGGAACGAAATTAAGGTGCTCTCTCTCTCTTGAGAGAAGAATGAAACACTTAAGAAAGCGCTGCAGAGGCAGAATTGTAAAGAAGAGTGTAAATATCTCGCAGTTTCTCTTTGAAGATCTGGCACTTTGTTTTTCCCTTACTGTTGCCATCTCCTTCGCAATCATGTGACTACTCTCTCTCTCTCTTTCGCCTTGCAGCAGAACCTGTTCATCGAGTGTCCCGTGTGTGGCATTGTCTATGGCGAGAAGGTGGGCAATCAGCCCATTGGGAGCATGTCCTGGAGCATCATAAGCAAGAGTCTGCCCGGTCACGAGGGTCAGAATACCATACAGATTGTCTACGAGTGAGTATGCGCTCTCTTTCACTCTAACTAACGCTTGCTCACGCTCTCTCTCCCTCTCTGTCTCTCTGTCTCTCGGTTTCTCTTTAGCATTGCATCGGGTCTGCAGACCGCTGAGCATCCGCATCCGGGTCGTGCGTTCTTTGCCGTTGGCTTTCCGCGCATTTGCTATTTGCCGGATTGTCCGTTGGGCCGCAAAGTGTTGCGATTTCTGAAGATTGCCTTCGATCGTCGCCTGCTGTTCTCGATTGGACGTTCGGTGACCACGGGCCGTGAGGATGTGGTCATTTGGAATAGCGTTGATCACAAGACCCAGTTTAATATGTTTCCGGATCCCACGTATTTGCAACGCACCATGCAGCAGCTGGTCCATCTGGGCGTTACAGACTGAATTCATGCAAAAGACAGCAAAAACAAAAAAAAAAAAAAAAACAAAAAGAAATTAAAAACTAAACTCCTTCTCTTCCAAATGTTCTTTAAGTACACTTGCTAACAAAAATCTCAATGTGTGTGCAATCTTAATTGATCTATTTTTTTTTATAAATAATTGTTTGTTTTTTTTTTTTTTTTAGTTTGTGTTCGAGTTGCTCGAACTCTAAAAAAGAAAAAAAAGAAAGGAAAGAAAGAAATGAAAAAAAAAAAAAAACAAAACAATCGCAATTGCAATTTCCTGCTTCCATTTGAATTAGGACTGTACGAACTGTTCTTCCAATTTGTAATAGTTTATTAAGTATTGTATTGTATTGTATTGTAATTAGCTGATAGTCTATTCTATTTATACGGCCATGCCTGTATACACTCATTGTAATTGCCACACTATTATCTATCTATGATAACTGCATAGACACCTATTAGTATTAACATTAGAATATCGAATTTCGAATTTAGCATTAAGCATTAAGCAGTAAGCATTATACATTATTCGTTTAAGCTGTGCCAAAATTTGTTAAACGATTCTCGAATTTATATAGTTCTCTGTTCTCAGTTCTCAGTTGTCAGTTCAAGTCAAGCCATATCATTTCATTTGTGAGTATTATTGCAAATCATTCGAATGCTCATTTCCATTCATCATTTCAAACACAAATCCAAATCACATTCGAATGTTTTCTTTATTTTATCTTTTTTTTTTTTTTTGCATTATTTTGTAAGCATTTTGCATTGGATGTACATTTTTAATGTGATTTTATATGAAATTTGTTATGGTCTTAAGATGCAACAATTGATGAATCTATTTAAGTATTGCAAATGTTGTCTAACTCAAGGCATAGCTAACGATCTTAGTCTATATATAACACTAACATAAATCCATGCTCCATATGTCTGCTAACTGAATCTGTATAAGATAGTGAAAGTGTAGTTGTCCTTATCGATATATAACTGTATCGTTATCTCTTGTCTATATATAAATCTGCATAATTCTACTTTATATCACTTTGTATTCGATTGATTGTAAATCAAATCAAACTAAATAACTTTTTCTATATTTCTTCTATATTCATAGATTTAATATTTTTATATGTTTTACTCTGTCAACATTTGAACATACTTTGTATACAGAGTTTTTGCCCAGTTAATTCATCCAATCTATTGCATAAACTCTATAGTTGTTAAGCAAACATTTGCAATTCTTAAATTCGAGTTCTAAATATGAATTGTTTACATTTTAAGACACATTGTTGCAAACGTATTTTATAACAAATTGCCGATATATTCATCTACATTCATTATGCATACATCAATATATATATATATATATATATATATATATATATATATATGTATATATATATATATATATATATACTTTATATAGATTTTTTTATTAAATTGTTGCTTTCATATTGATATCATCTCGACGACATTCTCGATACAAACAAACAAACATACATACAGATATAATTATATAAATTTATATATAATATTAAATATAGTTTTTAACGCTAGATAGACAGAGAGAGAGAGAGAGAGAGAGGAGGGAGCGAGAGAGAGTTATGTAACACTTAAAGACAGCTATGGGGCATGCCCAGTTAATAATATAACTAAGTTGTATTTAGCACTGATTAGTTGTAGACATTTAATTGCATTATTATTGCATTGCAACAAACATAATATAAATGTTTATCATTTGGATTATAATATAAAAATTATACTTTATTTTAAATAATAGTTGAAATAAACAAGAATTGCATAAATAACTTGTCTCAACACTTGCAACTGCCACACACACACACACACACACACACACACATTGTTTATTGCGCCGCTGTTGTTGTTGTTGTTGCTGCTGTTAGCGACAAATTTAGCGCACTCAAGGTTTAAGTTTTTTCTTATTTCGTTGCGCGATTTCGTTTTCGTTGTCAGTGAATCACTTAAAATAAATTAAAATCATTTTTTGTGCATTTTTCATGCGTGCACTTTTGTGAGAAAACTTGCCCCAATCCTTGTATGGCACTTGTCACAGCTCTTCAAGCTGACGTCAGACATTGTCTCAGACTTGCAACGCCTCCGCCTTTGCCTCCGCCTCCGCTTGCGCCACCTCCTTCGTCTATCTGCTTCTGCTTCGTTCCCCCCTCTGTTGACGCTTTGAAACCCTTGCAAGGACAGCTCAACCTTCGACTCTTGTCTTCACTTTCACTTGTCAGCTGTTGCTTTGTTTAACCGTTAGAGCTGCACTTGCTGCATTGTTGTTGTTGTTGTTGCTGCTGCTGCTGCTGCTGCTGCTGTTGTTGTTGTAGCTCTCCTTGTGCCACTTGCATGTTTAAAATGTTTTCCTAGAATTTTTGCAGCATTTCAATCGATTTCATTTGATTGACACTGAATGTTGACGTTGACATTCAATGCACACACACACACACACACACACCGTACACACACACACACACACGCACAACAACTGCATCTGCATCATCAGCAGCAACAACATGCAACAACTCATCCACTCGTTTCTACATATCCAGCCAGTGGTTTTGGCCAAAACTGCATAACCCACTGACCATGTGGTGCAGTTCACTTGTTTTTTTGGTGGTTTTTTTTTTTATATTTTTGGAGTTGCGCTTTGCATTTCAATAAGGCGTTTCACTTTGGGCTTGTTGCATGCCACAAGGGCGCTTGCCTTATCGAGGGATCTCACAGTTCCATAAAATGCATTTAACAGCATACTTTCTTAACGACAATGTCTAAGAATTAAACTATAAATACTAATTATAAACGAAATAAGTGCTTGTCGTTGACAGAAATGGTCATATGAAATGCGAATACAACGAACCTAACTCAGTGAACTCAGTTTGTATAAGAGCTACACTCGCGAAACTTGGTAAGTAGCTTCTTCTATTGAATAACTGCAGATATATATCTAAAAATATGCGAAATATCCAACATGTGTAGCATACAAGCGTTTATCAACAAACTCAACTCAGTGAACTCAGCTTCTATAAGAACTATACTCATGAAACTTAATAATTAGCTTCTTCTATTAAATAACTGCAGATATATATCTAAAAATATGAGAAATATCTAACAAATTAACAAACTCAACTCAGTGAACTCAGCTTCTATAAGAACTATACTCATGAAATTTGGTATGTAGCTTCTCCCATTAACTATCTATAGATCTATATATAAAAATAAGAGAAATATCCAACATATGTAGCATACAAGCGTTTATCAACAAACTCAACTCAGTGAACTCAGCTTCTATAAGAACTATACTCATGAAACTTGGTATGTAGCTTCTTCTCATAAATAACTGCTGATATATATCTAAAAATAGTTAAAAGAAAATAACTCATTGAACTCAACTTCTCTTTTATAATATCTGATAATTTTTATTCCAATAGATACAGCAAATATCTGCTGTAATAAGACTTAATGTGCAGCTTCCATATTATAATAAGTGATTACTTCAAATTATATAAATTATTACAACACAATAATTACAATTAGTAATAGAAGAACTCAATTCTGAACTTCTATACTGGCAAAATTTGATATGTAAATTATATCTTATATGTATGATAATGATAATAAAATCTATTAAACAAAAAAAAAAACAGAAAATAATAAGGACGGCATAAGACAAAAACTTAAGTACATAAATGTTTAAATTGAACTCATTGAAAGGATTCATCGGATGCAGATGACGCTTAACTCAGGAAACTGAATACCTGAAGGTTTCTCCACATAATATATGTTAATATTCATGAAAAGAAATGATGAACCATCTTACTTCTTCAAGAGAAGTTGTTACTCTAAAAATAAAACTTAAAAATAAAATATTGTAAAATATATTTTTAATTTACTTGGATTAATGAATTGAAGAATTTTGTCAGTGATAAATATAAATGAATATAATATAAATACAAATTAATAATATAATAAATTAATAATTAATAATATATAATATAATATAAGCTATAATATATATAAAACTATTATAAGTTATAAATTTAAATTAAAAAAAAAAAAGAAACAAATATATATTTTTAAAATAAAATAAATACTTTAAAATTCGATTATTCTGCAAGTAAATATATATAGAAAAAGTAAAAGGGTAGAGAGTATATTACTTATTAACGGTTCTCTTCTTTTTTTTTTGACTTCTTAAGAAGAACTTCTTAGACATTTGATAGTCCATTAAGATGACAACTCTAGATTTCTACTTTTTTTTTTTTTTTTTTTTGTCAATTTGAAGTTTGGCTAAAAAAGTTAACCTTGTCAAATGCTTCAACGTGTTTAATTCGTAGCATTCAATTTCAATTGGCCAACAAATATTAAAATATAAATAACAAATAAAACAAATAGAATTGAAAAATGGAAAATATTCGCAAATTAGTTAAGGAACGCAGTTATATTGCCTCGTTTTTTGTGAAGAACACCAGGGAGAAGTTTAAACTGCAGGATGCATTGCCCACAATACCAGAGGTTGAATGTGAGCCAGAGATTGATGATGATGATGATGATGACGAGGATGATATTGATGTGGATGTGGATGTTGAACAGGCAAGCGGAGCTGTGGCCAAGGAACCGCATACGCACTCGGACAAACTGGATGGAGAATTTGAAATGGCCTGCAGTGTGGAGGAGAGCGACAGCGATGCCAGCAGTCTTAGTTCCAGCTATAGCATCTCTTTGTCCTCATCATTTAGCGATAATGAATCCCTAACCGAATCTCCTCGAATTCCTACACCACGCCGTCGTCGTCGCAGGAGTTCTCACTACGAATGGCAAACCTATTAAGTGACAGAAGATGTTGCCAACCTGCAACATGACAATTCGAAATAAAACAATATCTAAATTGACAAACTGGTGTGTTTCTTAGACTTTCACTTCATTTCGCTTTGATTCGACAGCCTTTTATGTACACTTTCATATCAGTCTTTGATTTTTATTTTTTATATTAAATTTACAACTTTTCTTGTATTCTTGCATCAAGCAATGAACTCCAATTAGTCTGTTATTGTCTGTTGATCTCATTAGAGTAATAAATCCAAAATAGATTTAAAAAAAAAGAATCAAATTTAGTTAATATTGTAATAATAATTAAAGAGCAAAAAGAGTCGGAAAATGTGGAGAAATTTAAAAAAAAAACTTATAATAAAGTTAAAATTTGAAAGAAACTGGTCAAAATTCTTAGAATAAGTAACTAAATTAAAATAAAAATATTTGTACATATTTATTATATTGAATTATAAATTATATTGCTCAACCTTTAGAACACTCAATTTACAAGAATTTATTTGGGACGTAGAATCAATAATCTAATACTATCAATAATATATATTATATATAATATAATATTATATTAAATTATATAACATTATAATCATATAATTTTATATTAATTTTTTAATTTTAATTTCAATATTATGTACATTTGATCTGTCAAGCTTTCAAAGTCCATTTGTAATACAAATGTTTTGAAAATGCTCAACCTAACCTAAATATAAACATACGCTACATATTGCAGCTGATTAAGATTATATTTAAATAATATTTATAATAATAATATAATAAAAATATATAATATATAAAATATATAAACAAAAGTCCTTGTAGCAGCGTCTGTAATCCTGTTATGTTTGCATTTGAAGGTTATGTGTGATTTGTGGATGTTGTGGATGTCGTTGTCGATGTCTAGTGACAACTACACAAGCACGTAGACAACAACAAATGCGACGAGGCGAACCACATCCGGAGTCTGTCTGGAAATGGGACTGGAAGATGACCGCTGCCCACAGCAGCGCAGTTAGCGTAAGCTGAGGCTGCAGTTGTTTTTAGTGTTGTTGTTGTTGCTGCTGCTGCTGTTGGCGCCTATCTCTCTGCTGTGAGGCGAGCCTAAATGCAGCAACAATTGCAGCTTGTGCAATCAGTTAAGAGCCTCCGCTCGTGCCAAACGGTTGTGCGCATCTTTCACCCAGTTTCCAATCTGCAGTCTTCACTATCAACAACAACAACAACAACGAACAGTTAAAAATAAACAGCAAAAGTCAACAATTCGTATTCTGCATTTTTTCGAGTATTATTTTTTTTTTTATATTTCAATAACAATTTCATATTGCCGGCAATAACAATAACAATAACAACAACAACAACAACAACAACGACAAACAATAAACAGTTACTTGTAATAACCGCAAGTCAATCAAAAGTTTCGTGTAACCCCCGCCTCTTACCACATTCCCCCGCTCCAGACCAAGACCGATCGAACGCTTGCTGCTGGAAAATTATAAACGCAGACGCGTAATTCGAGCGAACTTTTTTCCGCGAATTGTAGAACTAACTAATACAATTACAATATTTACATAGGGGCAATTTACTGCTGTTGTTTGTATTTCGTTTTATTTTTTTTTAGTTTAAAACTTTAGCTTGTCTCCAGTTACAACAAAGCCGCGACGTTAACAACGTCTCCGATAAGCAGCAGCAGCAGCAGCAGCAGCAACAGGTGAGAATGATAGAATACACACATGCACATGCACACAAGTACACACTTGCAATACACATGCGATAAACAGCGGGAGATGCATACTAAATTAAGTTCCACAACATTGTTCTAAGCGTTTTGTGGTTTTCCTGTTGAGTTTGACGGCTGGCGCCATCTAGCGGCAAATCAATCAAACACTCAACATAAACACTGCTGCACGCACTACTTTTGCTGCCTATCGATTGTGGGCGTAGCATAAATCAAATTTTAAACTTTATATTCAAATTTGAATTCAAATTCAAATTGAAATTGGAATACAAGTTAAGCGCTTTTGCCATATTATGAACTTTACGATCATCTCGCACCAAAATCAAAGCGTGCATTTTTTTTTATTATTTTTTTAATTGACAACATATTTGGGGGCATCTGAAATTTATGAGTGCACATTGATTTGGTTTTGTCATTTGATCGTTAATCGTTACAGTTCGGAGCATTGGCCACGCGCCTTCCTACGCAATTCTCACACACATACACACACATATGTGCGATAATTCAATTGATCCATCAAATTGAAAGATTACAAATTGAGCTAACTTATGCAAATCTATGAATTATGAGTTCATAATACGGGCACAAAATTAGTTGTATCACAGACAAATTGATCATTAGGCAAACGGAACTGTCTGACATCTGTTTCGTATACCCTAATAGAGTTTCAGGCGACTTCCGTTGGTCATTTTGGTGTCTGTACACTTAGATAGAGGTTCCTATCTATAAAGATGTTGTTTTTCCCTTGTAGTAGTATAGAGAGACATTTAGACGAAGTTGGCTAATTCTAATTTGTGGACACAGATTTGAGATACATAGCTTTGTTTCTTATTTTAGACAACACCTGAGTTCTTGATAAGATTAGATATAGTATAAAGTTAGATAGTTAGATGGAATCTAGCTTAATTATAGTACTAATTATGATAAGTTTAGTAACTGACTGGTATATGATACCTTGACCTTCAAAGGGTTTGCCTCAATTGAACTTGTTATCAAGTTCAACTATGCAGCATTTGTCTTCGACTTGGCTTTCGTCTCCGACTCTGTCCCTGGCTTCGACATGATCAATTAACTGAATGACTGAGTGAATGAATGGTTGACAATCATCAGCCTATTTGCCCAATTGCGGTTTTGAACTTGTTTGGCTTTTGGCCGCCCGTTCGCAACGCCCCTTCCCCAGCTCCCCAACTCCCCGACTCATCAGCTCCCGTCGGAGCTGCGGCGCTGCATCTGTTGGTCCGGCCTGGTCTCTGCGAGGTTCGGGGCTGTTGCTGTCACTGTCACTGGCGCTGGCGCTGGCGCTGGCGCTGAGAACGTGCTGTGGATTTCAATTGCCGTTTGACCGAACATCGTTGATGTTAACCAAAACTGAAACCAAAATGCGACGCTGGCGGCCACAGCAACTAATCACAGCAGTCAATCCAATGAGCAGCAACAACAACAATAACATTTGCAATTACAACAACAAGAGCAACAAACAAAACAAACATTTTATTGCCATTTGGCATGTTTTATTTTAACCATTTACGGGGGAAATGTCACAACTTGTTTTGGGGGCGACTTGGGCACTTGGGGACTTGGGGACTTGTAGACTTGTGGACTTGGGGGATCTGGTTCGCCTCGTCGCAGCGACAGAGTGCAATAAAAAAATACAAAAAAAAAAAAAAAAAAAAAACAATGCTCAATGCACACAAATCATGATAAATTGTAAATAATATTAACGAATCTATCTACGTACGAATTGAGCAAATGTGCTTCACTTGAGAAACCGCAACAACAACGACAACAACAACAACAACAACAACAGACAACACGAAATGAATCAAAATGAAAAATGCATTCGCATTTGTATTGGCAGCATGTAACACACACACACATACACACAACTGATCGACTAGCAGATACCCTGTGGCAGGCATTAAGTATGCCAAACTCATGCGAATACTACTTTTATATTTACTACTATTATTAGCTTTTCACTACTTTTATACTACTACTTCTCTTTGACTACTTTTACTTCTTTGCTACTATTTTACATCTACTACTACTTCTATTGTGATTACTACTACTATTCTACATTTACTTCATAGTTGACTACTACTATTTTTTTTGCTACTATTCTACTTTAACTACTACTTCATTCATTTTATTAGTATTACAGCTTTTCTACTACTACTATTAGTACTTTTCTCTTTTTCGATTACTACTACTACTTCTTTGCTACTATTCTACTTTACTACTTCTACTACTACTTCATTCTTACTCTTCATATTACTGCTTTTCTACTACTACTATTAGTACTATTCATTTACTACTTCTTTTCTACTACTACGACTTTTCTGCTACTACTACTTTTCTGCTATTACTGCTTTGCTACCATTACTACTGCTGCTACCTTTCTAGTGTACTACTTTTCTACTACCCTTCCTTTCCACCCCTACTACTTTTCTTAATTTTTCCCATAACTCAAGTACTTCTTGTTCCAACAGTTCCACAGTTTGTCTATACCCTCTATAGTTGCTTAGTTAAGTGCATTCAAAATTTCTCAATAATCTAACGAAGCGTTTAGTTTCTGCCTTTGCCAAATTGGGAACATTTACACTAACATAGTGCAACTAATAGAGTTAAGTGTTAATTGCCTTCAGTTGGCCAACAGTTGGGCATACCCTTGCGGGTGTAACTCAATGTGTACAGGGTATGGCAAATGAATTGCATCATCAGATGGCAAACCAACTGCCGCCTCCAACTGACATTTCCACATTACTTATGTGCATGTGAATGGTTTTCCTTTTTGCAGGAGTCGCCATGGAATTGGAATGCGATTTGGGTGCCATTCAAAACGAGGAATTGCTGAGGAAAATGGTAAGTGATCTTGGCAACGTTGACGTTGTATAGCAGGCAGCTTTTGCGAGCTTCGGCTTAACGTTGATGCTAAGCAGTATGGAGAAGAACGCTCTAAGCAGGGCATGAGTGTTAAATACAATGGGAATTATGTGCGATTAGTTATAAGTCATTACTTATAAGAGTTATAAGCACTCCTGTGAATCTTAGATCCGCTGATATTGACATAATTTACCAGTTGTATCTTCTATCGTAGAACTTTAATATTTCATTCAATCCATGTTAAATATTTTATCATATAACTTTCTCTCTATATTCTCTCTTCTCTTAGGTATTCGTAGTCTCTTGCTTATATACGTATATGTGTCTTATCTTTCATCTTATATCTTTTACTATATGTCTTTTATACTATGTTCTATCTAATCTACTTGCTTATATGCATATTTATATATATTACATATATTTTCCATATCCTATCATACATATATCTTCTATCTCTTGTCCTATGTATTATATGTTAAATGTCTTATATCTCAACTATCATATCTTCTATCTACTTTGGTTCAACTATTTGATCTTATATCTTATATCTCTTACATATTTTTCTGTGCAACGTATTCCTTCTTCATTTCTGCACTCTCCTAATTCTCCTTTATTATATTTGTATTTAAGCAGTTTAAATCTTCTATCTTAGCTATCAAATCTACTATCTATCATAATATATTTCTATAAATTTGATCTTTTATTATTTATTACTTAGTGTTAGCCACTTCTTCAATCTTTTGTTCTCTTTCCTTCATCTTTGATTCTTCTTTACTCGTATTTGTTATTGCCTTCGCCTCCCAGAGTCTTTGCTCTATATGTATATCATATTTTCATCTATTCTATCTTATTTATTTTGTATTATATCTTATATTTTATATTATATCTTCCATCTACATTTTTATATATTTTATGTTATAACCTTTATCTTTTATATTACAAATTATATATTTTATCGACTTTCTATCTTTCTTTCTTAACTCTTCTGTCTCTTAGTCGCCTTCTGCTTCTCATATATTTATATATTTATATATTTATATATTTATATATTTATATATTTATATATTTATATATTTATATATTTATATATTTATATATTTATATATTTATATATTTATATATTTATATATTTATATATTTATATATTTATATATTTATATATTTATATATTTATATATTTATATATTTATATATTTATATATTTATATATTTATATATTTATATATTTATATATTTATATATTTATATATTTATATATTTATATATTTATATATTTATATATTTATATATTTATATATTTATATATTTATATATTTATATATTTATATATTTATATATTTATATATTTATATATTTATATATTTATATATTTATATATTTATATATTTATATATTTATATATTTATATATTTATATATTTATATATTTATATATTTATATATTTATATATTTATATATTTATATATTTATATATTTATATATTTATATATTTATATATTTATATATTTATATATTTATATATTTATATATTTATATATTTATATATTTATATATTTATATATTTATATATTTATATATTTATATATTTATATATTTATATATTCATATATTTATATATTTATATATTTATATATTTATATATTTATATATTTATATATTTATATATTTATATATTTATATATTTATATATTTATATATTTATATATTTATATATTTATATATTTATATATTTATATATTTATATATTTATATATTTATATATTTATATATTTATACATTCATATATAGGGATGGGTAATATTTCCCTATATCTTACATTTCATATATTTATATATATATACTTTTTCTTTTATATTACAATATATTATATCTTCTCTGATTTATTCCATATCTGGAATCTCTTGTTCTTACACTCTGCCTTCTCTCCTTTATTGCCCCTATACATCGCTCGTTTTCGCTCTCTCTCTCTCTCTCTCTCTCTGCCCCTTGTCTAGTTGCCTTGCATTGTCTACCAAGTTGTTGCACCACCTGTTGCAAGTTCATTGCCTCCCCGTTCAGTTGACTGGATGCGTCAGTCCATTGCCTTTAAAGCACAGCGCCCAGACAACAAGTCAACGAGAACAACAAGACAACAAGAACAACAAGTGAGAGATTGATTCGAGAAGCAACTAGAGATCCACAAAGTTCCCAGTTCTCAACCTGACCAAATTGGGTCATTTATGGGGTTGGCCTGAACGCGTTGGCTGTGTGGGCCGTTAGCTGACTTGGCTTAGACGGCTTTGCAATTATCGTTAAAATGTCGTTAAAAAAATCAATGGAAAAACGATGACGATGACGGCGACGGCGACTTAACTTGGCTAAATGATGAACGAGCAACTAACAAACAATAACAAAAAAAAAAAAAAACACATCTATATTAATAATGTAGTTAATAATAAATACGAAAAAATTGTACAAAAATAGCAGCAGACGTTGGGCAGCCCACGCAGACGTAGACGCCGACGCAGGCGCAGACAGCGACGTTGCGTCGACGCAGTTTTGAGTCTCGCTCTCTTTGCGGCTCGCGAGCTGAGCGCACGGCCAATTGGGATGCTGGCCTCCTGATAAAGTGGCTCGGCTGGATGAGTCATGCGCCATGAATCAATTCTTGAACTCGCCTGACCGCACCTCCCCAGCCAACACTCCCCATCCCTCTAGAAAGAGCAGCAGCAGCAGCAGCAGCTCCTTGGCAGCAACGATGACGCCACAGCTGAAGTTGCTGCTGCTGCTGTTGTTGTTGTCGTTGTTGTTGCTGTTGTTTTTACTGCTGAACCTGGTCAATTCCCCAGCTTCAGTGGCAATTGGCAACTTTTCGGCTTTGGCGCGTTGGCCGCTTTACAATTGCCAGTTTGCCAGTTGGCAATCTCTTGGCCATGATTTGTAGCAAGCGTCGCGTGGGCAGCTGCGTCGCAGCGACGCGTCGCAGACTGTTAAATAAATCAATAAAAACAACAACAACAATATCAACAATATGAAAACCTGCGCCAAATTGGCACAGAGACACCCGCTATGGCCATATGTCTGACCAAGTCTGGCCAAGTCTGTCTGTCTGGCGAACAGATCTATGGCAGCTGGCCAAATGTGTACTGCAAGTGTAGTAAACTCCATCAAAACTCGACTCGACTTGCGAGTGGTCACGTTCTTGTCTAACATCATTTAACTATCGTAACTATCGATCTATCGTTTATCGTTTATACTGCCGTCTAGCCACGACGTCTGCGCAGCGTCTGGATGAGTAATATTATTATTATGCATCTGTCTGTCAAGTGGGCGTTGTGTTGACGAAAAAAACAAAAGAGTTTACGAATTCGAAATCGAATTCGAATTTGAATTGAAATTGTTATTGAAATTGTCACAGTAAAACACCCACCGAAACATGTTCAATGCACGAATACCAATCGAGTGATTTATATCGAGTAATATTCATATATTCTTGTTCTTCTTCTTATTTGTTATTGGATTGGCGTTACGCTTCATTGGCCTGGGGAATGGGTCAGTTCAACTGGATACTTGAACACGTTTGTTCATTGTTATTTTAACCATTTTTCTCTTTTTTTCTCTTTATTCCCTCCCCATTTCCATTTCCATTTGGACACGATCGATTAGTTGAATCCCACAGGCGATATCATTATGAAGTTTACCTTATGCAAATTTACTTCAAACCGTCGTCGTTGGATCATTAGCCAGACTCCAACTGTAAACAATATACATACATATGTACTATGTAGGTCTTCTAGGCGAACTTGGCATACGCTTACAACAATCAGGGGATTATGAAATTAGTTAGGTTAGGTTGACAACTCATAATGACAACTTTACATTATTTCATAATATATCATGTTTATATCATGTTCCATTAACTCAAGTTTCAGTTTACGGCAACGTAAGTAATTGCACTGAAAATTAAACTCGAACTCTAAATTACAGTTAATTTAATTTTCTCTCTCTCAAACTCTGGTTTGTATTTGATTTGAACATCACTCTCTTTTCTTATCCTAAAATTCTTACTCTTATTTTATTTTTGTCTGTATACAAATTCTCTTTCCTTTTCGTCCAAATAAACCTAACCTCAAACTCGACCTCAATCTTATTCAAACTTCAATTTCGTCCACGTCATTGGAATGTTATTTCCTTTATTTCTCTCTCTCTCCTAACCTCAACCTTCAACTTGCAGTTAATTTGAATATCATTCTGTCCCGCTCTTTTCCTTGATTCCTTCTCAAGCTTCAGTTGCACTAAGCTGTGCCTCAAACCAATTGCAATTCACAGTAAGCTTTATGCCAAAGTAAATATGATCACAGGGAAACAACAAAAACTTCTAATAGACTTACAGCCGTTACTCACAGTTGTTGTTGTTATTGTTTTTATTGCCGTTGTCTTTGGCTAGGCAAAGTCAAGAGCTTTGCAGTGCAAATTTTTTGTATCTGCTGCTGTTGTTGTTGTTCTGCCTTGCGCTAAGCCGCCGTTTGGTTTTGTTGTTGTTTTTGTACACACCAAAAAGAGCAAGCAGCGAAGCTGACTGCGGCCGCTGCACTGATAGTGGGCTCATCACACATACATGCACGCATATACAAATCAAGGTAGCAGCAGAGTCTCACACACACACAGACACAGATGGGCAAAAGCACGCATAGTACGTCTCTTCGTCTCTTCTCAGTCGTCGTCGTCGTCGTCGCTGTCGCTGTCATCTTCGCTGCTATAGTATTGTCGTTGTTGTCGTATTCGGTCATATCTTTGCTGTTTGCTGCGCTGTCGTCATCAGCTGCGCTGCTGCTGCTGCTGCTGTTACGGCTGATGTTGTTGTTTAAGCTTCGGCCGCTTGGGCCGTCCACTTTACGCGGCTTTGATTCTGAATGGGGGAACTTCAGTCTGATTTTGGTGCTCGATCGATTGCAACGTGCCCGACGCTCGGTGTTTAAAACGCCTGACAAAACAACGAATAAAACTCCAAACAACAACAATCACAACAACAGCAAACGCACAACAGTAGAATTTTCTTACTTCAACATTTTTTTTGTACATATTTATTTATTTTCTCTGAAAAATCAAAAAACTGTAAAGCGCACATTTGATTTATTTACTGTACACACGAGCTTAAGGAACCGACAGCTTCAAGCCGAACCCAGCGAAAACGGCAACAGGATTAGTCACACCTTACCAAGTGTTTTTGTATCTCTCTTTCTCTCTGTGTGCGTGTTTTTTTTGCCGGTGCAACGACGACGAACCAACAAATAAAACATAAAGTAAAAAAAAATAAAAATAAATAAATCGAAATCAACAACTTAACGAGAAAAAAAATCCAAATATATTTTTTTACCTGACTGCTGCGTGCTTCTGTCAGTTGGAGGAGCCACTGTGATTAGCTTTGTTATAGAGAGGTAAATTACATTTTTTTCACTTTTATATTTTTGCACATTTTCTTAACTCATATACACACACATACACACATATTTATTGCTAATAACTTTCACACTTTTGTGGCTAAAACAATTTGCAAGTTTTGTTTGGTTAACGGGGCGGCGACGTGTTTTTTTTGTTTTTTTGCTTGTTTTTGTTTTTGCATAACTCACAGTTAGTCAGCGGAGTCGACGTCGACATTGGCGTTGGCGTTAGCGTTGGCGTTGACGCCGCTGCCGGCGACTGTGTCAGCAAATTTGGCCTCCTACTTGTAAACAAACAAAAGACCCTTATCTTTGTATAGTACTTTAGATATGATTACAATTATAATGAAAATCGTTTTGTGAATATCGTAAGGCGAGTAACGTAGAACTCGTAATTTCTTGAGGTGAATATCACATTGCGAATTTCGTATAGCGAATATCGTATAACGAATATCGTAAAGTGAATATTGTGAATCCTGCATAAGTCATATCGTTCATCGATTGCAAATATCGAATATCGTATAGCGAATATCGTATATTGAATGTCGTATAGCGAATATCGTAAAGCGATTATTGTGAATCCTGTATAAGTCATATCGTTCATCGATTGCAAATATCGAATATCGCATAGCGAATATCGTATATTGAATGTCGTTTAGCGAATATCGTATAACAAATAATTTAATAGTTTATGCATATTGAAAAACATAGTATAGCGAATCTCGTATGTTGTCATTATTAACAAGATCTTCAAGCTAGAATTATTCCATTATAACGAGAGAGAGAGAGAGTGAGTGAACAGAGGGAGGTTGTGGTCTGCGGGGGTGTTGATTGCCAACGGGTCACTATGCTAATCTCTCAATGAATCTAATAACAACGGAACCAGTTCTCCGACCTTGTTGGCCTTGCTTTGATCTATAGATATACGATCATAGCCAAAAGAAATTAAGATCAAAATCATACAGCGATTCATTAACTCAAATCTTATAATTAACAGTGTAATAAAAATGAATCCTAGGGCTAAGTTGGGCTAAGTTCATAGAGTTACACCCACCCTAGAAAATAGAATAATCAGTCGTAAGTTTAGTTACAGCCAACAACTGGCATAAATTATTCAATTTATCCGGAATAAATCGTTGCATTGAACGCGGTTCAATTCGCTTGACTAGTTTTAATGATCATCTGTTCGTTTAATTGTTTATTTTTTACTCCAAGTTATAGTACAGTTTCGTTTTGGATTAATCCAACAAGTGTGACTCATCATTTTGTGACTGAAAACATAGGGAAACGGCGAGCGAGCTTAAGCGATTTTTTTTTATTATATAAAAGTTCAAGTAATTAAAATTTTAAATCAAGTCGTAAGCTGCTTTTAATGTGCTTTCTATTATTTTAAATTTTATTTTTACTACAATATTATTATTAATTTTATAATTGTCAAGGATGTATATGTAAATTTTGTAAAATGATGAATTATTAAATGAAGTCAGAAGCTTCCTTTAATGTGCTTTCAATAAATTTCAAATTAAAAGATATTTGATTAAATATAATAAATCTATATCTTTATCCATATACTTAAACAAGTAGATTTTAAATTGATTGAATCTTAAATTCAGTCAAAAACTGTCTTTAATGTGCTTTCAAAATGTTTAAAATATTCAAATAGTTCTTTAAAATTTATGGCCATGCAATTCTCTTGCCCAATGGCGTGGGAAAACTTTGCTTTAACTGGGGATTTTTCTTTGGCTCGATGACAAGATGTCAACGTTAACCCAAATCAAGCTTATTGCAGTGTAAAGTTGCTGAAAGCTTTCAGGCTTGACACTGACAACTCCATCGATCAAAGTTGACAAAGTTTCCCACACAAACCTTACACCGTTCGACATAATCTTCTTCTTTGTCTTGCACGGCTGTTGTTTTCTTCTTCATCTTCTTCGCATTGGACTCGTTTAAAGAGAGCATACATCTTTCTTTCTTGATTAATATGCATGGTGTTGGAGGCCTCGAAAGCGTTCCACATTTCAAGAACAGACGCCGCATGTTTTATTCACCTGAACAATGTCAGATCCCAAAAAAAAAAAAGAAGACAACTGAAACCGAAACCGAAAACGAAAACAAACAGAACTCGAGTAAGTACGAAACTTACTAAACCTGAAAACATGAGGGGAAAAAGCATGAACTAGACTTGCAATGCAATTGACTAGCCGATACCCTATAGACAAGTGTAAAGTTTGCAAATGAATAATTGTATTCACACATTTTAAATGCGAAACACATTTACTCGAATATGCTCGACTGGGTGATACCCTATGAACAAGTAGTGCCTGACTGGCAGACGTTAAGCGCTGAAGACTGCGATTGCTGAATTTTACTTAAGTATGCTCTACTGAATGATACCCTGTATAGAATAGTTATTCCTTTATTTGAAATTATAGCTTTCCTGCATGTAACAGGCTGTGAATGCATTGCTTTAATCTTGCTCGACCAGCATATACCCTAGAAACTGTTGTAATGCTCAATTATTAAATAGATCTTCTATATTTATGCTTTAATTATGCACACTTCAGTCTATTTCAATCAAAATACTTTTCTTTCTATTTATTTCCATGTAGACAGACAAATGCATTTAGCATACCCATTTTTACACATTTGTTGTCATCTTGTTACAGGGTATAGGAATTAAAAACATGCGCAATTTTGAATAGTTTTCAGTTTCGGTTTCAATTTCGGCTGCCGCAGGTGCTAAACAACGTCGCAGCCACTGCCACTGCCACTGCCACTGCCACTGTCGGCGTCGCAGTCAGCTTCGCAAATGACACAATTCGCTGCGAGCGGCGAATTCACAAATGGCGAATTGGAATCGCAATTCTCAGCTCGCAATTAGGTCGCCCACTTTAATATGCATGCAACCGAACGGAACAGAACAGAACAGAATTGAAATGAAATGAAATTGAAATAGTTATAAATAACAAGTGACGCCAAAAAAAAAAAAAAAAAACAAAATAAGAACAACACAAACAAAAAACAAATTGAAAATTGAAGCTTGAAGCCAGCGTCGAGCAATTAACAGCAAAGTGCACACAATTTCCTCAACGAATTGAACTGATTGTCAATGTCAAATGGCAGTTGGCAGATGGTCGTTGTCTAGTTGACGCAATGTTGCGTGCCGCCTTCAACAGGTGGCGCTGCTGCCGCTGCTGATGCTGAGCAAATTGAACGAAAGATTACGCCGGTCAGCTTATCGATAAATGCATATCGATTTGACACTCTTAGCTGGTTGGCTTAAACAATTGCGCATTCTTGCAAGATATCATTAAACTCTTTAAATATATTTAATCATTTAAGATAAATCGACATATATGTACGTGAGGTATTTATATAGATATACACATATATATATATATATAGAGAGAGAGAGAGGGGGAGGGAGAGAACACATAGATTAAGGGCAACAGGCAAAAGACAAAGTTCATAAGTAATCGATTAAGCTGCAATCTATCGTTAATAACAAGCCGATTAATGTTATCGCTCGCAAATCATTCGACTCGTCCGTTGATAAAACGTTGCAAAGCGAATATGGGCAAAACTAGATGAGAATTAATGTATGCAAGATCATAATCTATAATCAAATTCAATTATAATTCCCGCTCCAGCCCCATTGAGCTAGACCCCATCGCCTTCGCACTATTTGTTGACATCACTGCTTTCACTTCCTTTGCGCTTAATGCGGTTTGTCTTAGCGTGTTTTATGCTTTTGTTGTTGTTGTTTTTTTTTTTTTTTTTGACATTCGTTCGCCGATTTGACTCAATTAAATTTTAATAAATTTTAATTTCAATAACAAAAAGATTTTTGTGCCAAAATGAACAGACAACAACAACATAGACCAAAAAATACATATACATATATACAAAATATTGTTGACCTCCAAAGCTGACACGACAGCTCAGAAATGAACGGCAAAAGAAAAGAAAAAAAAAAAACAAAAAATTAAAATAATAATAATAATTTATCAGCATTCGCGGCAGTCTCGCATCAACAAAATCTCGCACGTCACGTCATCATCAAGAAGCAGGCGAAGTCAGAGGATGAGAGCGAAGGTGGAGCTGGCGACGACGGCAGCTGCAGCTTCAGCTTCAGCTTCAGCTTCAGCTTCAGCTACGTCGACGTTGGCGTCAGCGCCAGCGTCAGCGTCAACAGGTTGCCGCTGGCAGCGGAGGTGCGACGCTGACGCCGACGACTTCAACTGGTTATCACGCTTCGCTTTTTTAGAAATTACGTCATTTGGCGAGTCGGCATTTCAAGACGCTTGGTCTAGACGCCGACGCAGACGTCGACGTTGACGTCGTGCCCGCCACGCGACCTGTTCCTGCTGCAAATGCTCCCCCCCCATCGCTCTCTCTCTCTTTCTGTCTCAGTGTCTACCTGTACCTCTGTATCTCTTGCTGTTGCACATTTCATCTGCCTCATAACTGCCAGCTCCTATCTAGCAACATCTGTTACTTTTGACTTTTATGTCTTGTCTCTGCCTCTGTCTCTGTCTCTGTTGCTGTCTTTGTCTGCTTCTTTTTGCTCTTTTTTTGGTGTATTTTTTTAGTATTATTATTATTTTTTTGCATTTTTTTTATTGTTATCATCTATTGAGTTGATTTTTAGAGAAAGCTAGCGCTTCGATTTCTTGGCTCTCTACTTAATTTTTTGCACATCTCTTGATTTGGACTGACGCTATAAAAGCTAATAAAAGCTGTAGAAACTAGAAAAGTTTCGCATATATGGAGTGTCTTCTCCACACACACATCAGCTGAAGGGCATTACTAAGGGTTCTATCCATCTATAACATTTTGTCATTAATCTTGACGCATTTTTTCAACAATTCAATGCAAAAAGCTGCAAATCAATGTTAGGATGAGTTCACATTTATAATGTACATTTTTATAATTATTTAATTTCTTTCATTAAATCAATAAACTCTTTAATATTTATATTGTATATTATACATCATTTGCTAGAATTACATTATTAATGTTTCATATTCCATTGAAAATGTGCACTGTTTTCCTCAGATACTGAGAGTAACAACATTTTTAATGAGAGGTAAATCATTCCTAGAAGGTTTCCAGGTTTAACGTGCGTAAATATTATTTCTAAAGATTATAAATTAAAAATTATATATATTTATATATATATATAGATATAGAAAGTTGGAAGTTAGAGTTGAATTTGTTTAGTTGATCAGTTCAGCAAAGAAACATTTTATTAGAAATTTCTAGTTGGTTTCACACTCTTAATTTGAATGCAAATGAGATGACGCCAGTTAGTTAAATCTTATAAGCTTACACTATCCATTATTTATGTCATTTTGATTGATGGCAAATATCACTAAAATTTAGTAAGAAGTAAAATATTTTTATATAATTTTTTAAATATAATATTCTTAGCTTGCATATACATTAAATTTCTTACCAAATTCAGTAAAGCAATGCATTGTTGCCTGGGAAATTGTTGCTTATACTAGTATATAGTATACGTTATGGAATTGACAAATGATTTATGATATTAATATAGCAAGTATTTGAACGTTGTTTGTTTGCTTCGCATCGTTTAGAACTTTGCATATAAGCAGCTAAATTTAAAACAGTTAACAAAGCATTTGCCAATTTCATTATTGTTGTTGTTGTTGTTGTTATTATTATTATTATTGTTAATACAAATGTTTTCCGCTTTCGACTAGTTGGCGGTGATATCACCAGTTGAGCACAAACAACTTCAGTAAATTTGTTTGCCAAATGATTTTTGTTGATCGACGGTCACAACTCGACGCACACCTCGCACACCTCACACACCTCACACACCTTGCATCCCTCTCTCCAGCTGGCGAAACCTGTCGATTATTAACAACACAAAAAAAAAAATCTGTTGACGATTTTTCTATAAACCAAACATACATATTTTCTGTGTAAGTGAAACAGATTTCAAAGTAAGCCATTATATTTGTCTTTGTACTCGTATTTCTCTATACAGTACTTCATTAGGTTTCACATTCCTTCCCCTGATTCGGTTTCTTAATCTGTTTCTCCAATATATCCCCAACATTTTGTTACTCTATCCGGTTTCTCATCATTCTCATTCTCTATCATTGATACTTCAATCTAATTCACTTTTTCTCTAACTGATTTTTGTCTTTCTTTTTTTTTTATTTATTTATCATTCAGTTGACATTTTGTTTATGGTTTTTCAGTTTCCCATTCCCTGCTCCAATCATTCCCTCATTCTGTTCATCATTACACTTATCGGTCAGCAAATGTTGCAGTTTATTTTATTTATAAATCAAGCGTCATTAAAGTCGCTTTCAAATTTCTGATAACTGGGCCTCAAATACAAAAAAATGTAAAAAAAAAAAAAAAAAAAAAAAAAAAAAAAAAAAAAAACAACAAAAATAAACATACATAAACATACATATAGCAGATAGACCGGGGCCCAGCTGATACCGGAGCGATAAACATTAGATGAGCTTGACAAATATTATAAAAATATAATTGACGATTAGGAAATTCCTTTCGTTTATTTTCCAAACTATAAACAAGACAAATTTGCAGAGTGATTCACGATTGTAAGTCATAAATATATGCAACTCATTACTTAATACATATATTAAGTTAGTGTATCTTAGGTAGTTGTTTGTACTATTTGTACTATTGCTTCATAATCTGATGTCTATATTTATTTGTTCCTATAAAACTGATATGTTATCTCTTTAAATTGTGATTAATGATGGCTTAAAGGACATCCATTAATATAATACAATTGAGAACAGATCTATAGATTTTTTTATGTGCAACTATTATAGATCTATTGTACAACTCATGTGGAACTGTATTGAAACTCTTGGGGAATTTATGCGAAACAGTTATATGTAGAAATATTGTGAAACTATAATGTAACTACTGTAGAATTCATCTGGAATTAGTTGGTTACTATTGTGAAACTATTGAGCAAATATTGTTGAATTATAATAAAATTATTGTGGAACTATTCATGAAATATTCATAGAACTATTAAGAACACTTGTGTGGAACTTATGTGAAAATATTATGCAACTTTTCGGGAAATGTTGTTGAATTCATTTATAACTATCATGGGGATGTTGAGCAAACTATTAAGGAATTATTGTAGTAGTCATTTGGAAATATTAAGAAAATCTTGTGGAACTCATGTGGAACTATTAGAAAACTTTTGTGAAATTTATGGGAAAAATATTATGGAAATATTGTGCAATTATTTTCGAGCTATTGTAGAATGCAATGTAGAGCACTATGTAGTGGCACTATGAAGGAAATATTATAAAACTGAAGTGGAACTATTAAGGAAATAATGTGAAATTTATGTGAAGTTGTTAAGCAAATGTTGTGGGGCTACTAAGAAAATATTGTGGAATTCATTTGAAAATAAATAATAACTTTAGGAAGTTATTGTGTTGCATACATAGGATTAGACATCATAAACATATCTTAGGAACTGTCTTAGCTTAGTTTGAGATCA
Source organism: Drosophila funebris (assembly GCA_018901825.1). Classification (NCBI taxonomy): domain Eukaryota; kingdom Metazoa; phylum Arthropoda; class Insecta; order Diptera; family Drosophilidae; genus Drosophila; species Drosophila funebris. The sequence continues at coordinate 18,857,980 of JAEIFK010000454.1, read as the reverse complement.
GGCATATGATATATAAGTAAGAGTTAGTTAAAAATACAGCTGAGAAATGTGCTGAAATGTTTGTTTAAGCCGCACTTTGAGCTGGACTAGATGGTAAATGGATGGTTGCAGTGGGTGGGTGCTGTTGATGTTTGATGTTAATTTGAATAGAATCTTTTGCTCATTCATTGCGCTGCGATGCGATGCGATGTAAAAGGCAATGGCGAGGCGAGTGTCAGTTGCAATTGTGGCTGACTCAATCATTTGCAGTTTGGTTTGCCAACCTCAACCTCAAGTCAACTTGTGATCAAGTTGTTGTTTATTGTGTCTAGTGTCAGCTAATTGGCGGCCAGTGCGAGGCGTCGAGATCGTGTCCATAAAAGGCGCGATTGTTCAATGTGCGCGACCAAAAAGAAAAAAAAAAAAAAAAAAAAGAGAGAAAAACAAAAGTAGCGCGTGGGCATTGAGCGGCACTTGAGCCGGTTCAATTAGCCCAAGGACGTTGAGAAGTCACCAAATATATTACACTATATAATATAATATATAAATATATATATATATATATATTTATGTTTGTTTCATTCGCAGTGGCAGCAATCGGAGGATTCCGAACGCAAGAAGCAAATCCGAACGCATCTCTATAAGTTGCGAGAGTCGCGTCTGAGGAATCTATATAGACACGAACCGAATATGTCCGAACCGAATGGCAATACGTTGACCGGCTTTGGCAAGGATCCATTGGTTACCAGCCATGGGGATGCATTGTTGGACCAGAATTTCCAGAGTCTCAAGTCGAAGGAGGTGCGCGATTCGATGAGTCCAACGCATGAGCTTAAGTTCCATTCGATGACGTTGACTCAGCCGAATACAACGGGTTGGGATGTCCAAACCTCATCGGAAGTTAGTCCCGATGGCAGGGCCTATAAGACGGAGACTTTGGCCAAAACAGATGGTAAGTTAATTGTCAATGTGGTTTGGTTCATTGTCTCAGTCTCCCTCTATATCTGTGTGTATCTCAACTCTATTTGTTTGTATGTCCAACCACCAACCACCAACCACCTACTACTACCAATCCTTCCACCTACTACCAACACAACCACCACCACCACCACCACAACCCCCACCCCCTTCAGGTGTTGAGAAGCTCAATGGTGGCGGCGTTGCGGAGTTCAAAGGTCGCAACGAGCAACGCTCGAGTGCATCCCATCAGGGCGATGACAAGAACTATGTGAAGAAGGCCGCGGAGAGTTCCAATACGCATCTCCAGGAGAAGGTCGTCTTTGGCGATGAGGCCAGTGGACGCACCGAAATGAAGATGAGCTCCACCACCTCATCATCGACCTCCAAGTTCGTGTCATCCTCCTCGACCGTCGAGTATGACGATGATGCGGGTGCAGTACCCAAACCACGTTATTTGCTGGACAGCCAGGCGAGCAATCGTCAACGGGAACAGCAGCAGGAGCAACTGCAACGCGAGACACGGGAGCAGCAGCAACGGGATGAGCAGCGCTTCCAAGAGCAACGTCTGTTGCAACAACAACAACAACAGCAGCGGGAGGAGCAACGCTTCCAGGAGCAACGTTACTCGGAAAGTCGGGAGCAATCGAAGAGCACCCGAAATGTGGAGACCCAACAGCATTACGAGGAGAATAAACGTTATGTGGATATGGACAAGGCGTCGCCGGAATATCAACGACATGTGCAGCATCTAATGTCCCAGCCCGGTGAGATCATCTCCAATACGGTGGAGTATCCCAAGCCGAATGTCAAAATGATTACCACTGTGAAGCGTCTGCCCGATGGCACAATTGTCAAGAACAAACGTTACGAAACGGAGCAACTGAATCAAGGAACAACCCAAGATTCAACGCGTCAGCAACAAACTCAAACCCAGACACAGACTCAGACTCAAACCCAGAATCAGCAACAACAACAACAACAGCGTCGTGCGCAGGATGTGCACCACACGAAGTCACAACCACGTGATGTGGTTGATAATGTGGACACAGTGCGTCGTCCCATTGACGCCGAGGAATTGATCAAGCAGGAGAGCTATTCATCGGTCAAGAAGTCCAGTCGTCGCTTCTCCACGGAAACTACATCGGAAACCATCGAGGAGTACGATGATCATGCTCCCCATCAAACGCCATCACAGAAATTGAAGGCACCATCGCCAGGACGTCAGGATTTTGGCACTCAGGGGTTTCCCTCGGTAAAACAGCATAAGCCCACCCAGGAGTTTCCCAATCAACGTCCAACCACACCATCCCGTCAATCGCCATCGACTGATTTCTCCACCCATGGATTTCCCTCGGTGAAATCGAATAAACCCACCCAGGAATTCATTAGTCAGCGTCCCACGACCGTCGATGGGGGCGAGGAGATCATTGTGGTTAAGTCGGAGAAGAGTCGCAATGTTAAGCAGAGTAGCACCACACAGCGCACCACCGAAACGCAGTATGTGGGCGATGATCATGCACCGATTGCGGCTCCCATTACGGCCACACCCAGTTGGGAGCAACCGACTAGTCCACGACGTGCTCCAGTTGATGATTATAGCACTCATGGTTTTCCCTCGGCTCGTGAGCCACAATTGCGTTCGCGTCCCGATCAGCCCGATGGCGAGGTGGTGCACCACTCGACGATGGTGAGCCGTAAACAGAGTGCGACCCACAAGTCCAACACGGAGCACATCATTGAGACGCAGTTGGAGCAGGATATTGATGTGGAGGGCGAGCCAGTGCAGCAGTCACGTCGTCCCCAGCCGTTGCAATCGCAACCACCGGCAAGTCCACGTCGTACCCAACCACGTGAGGATTACGGTACACAGGGATTTCCCTCGGCACGTTCACCCACACGCAGTCCCAACGTACGCTCGCCGTTGAGCAAATCGCCACCAAGGAAGGCAACCACACCGGCGGGTAATCGTACACCGGGTCGCAGCAACACCAGCACCACGGAGACAACCACAACAACGCTGACTCGCCGTCAGTTGCAAAAGGAGCGTGAGGTTGATGCCGCACATCGGGCATTTGCAGCCTCATTGCGCAGTAGTTCGCCGGCGGAGAGCACCACCTCGACGGGATCGCACCACCAGCATCCGCGCCGTGACAGCGGACATCAGGCGGAGCATCAACGTTTGACGCCACGATCGAGCATCTCCTCGAACAGGACGTACAGACGTGATGGACGCGAGGGATCCCATGATAGTCATGCGCCATCGGAGTCAAGTCGCATTAGTTCGACAACGGTGACAAGGCATGCGGGTGTGCCCAGCACCAGCAGCACCACCACCAAGAGTGTGGGTAAACAAGTCGTTACCAAGCTGAAGACGACACGTAACGTCCAAGGTTCTAACGAAACAATCGATCTTATGCCGCAGCGTTCGCCCAAATCGCCGACAACGAAAGCGACAACAACGACAACGACAACAACCACAAGTACTATCAATAAGCCAGTTACACCCACAGCCGCTGCTGCTGCTGCACCACCACCATCAACCACTATAACGACAACAACAACAACAGCCCCAGCTTCGACTCCGACGCCAACTTTAACTCCAACTCCGACTCCGACTCCAACTGCAGCTACTGAGACGTCCAATGTGACAGGTACGAATTAGTTAACACATAGCAACCACACAACCACATACACACACACACAAATATATATAAATATATATTTTATATAAAAAAAAAAATTAATAAACAATTAGAAAACAAAATATCTATCTATGGAATCTATGTATATGAATGTATATCCTTCAGATAACCAATCACAGTATACGTATGCTACTACTAAGCCAGCCGATATATTCTCTTTGCCACCCACTTCTCCTACAATTAACAACATCAACAACAACAATGAACCAACACTAACAACAACAACAACAACAACAAGTTCAACCACCAACAACAACAACAAGAACAACAACAACTCGTCTGATTCCGAAATCTTAACAAAAACAAAGCTCAGCACAAACGATGCCATCAGCAAAACCACCGTAGATGCTGTTAATGAACCACCCTGTGTGCGCAGAAACTACTACAAGCTTGGTCCGTCCGATAAGGATGCAAACGACGAAGAGACAAACAACATTGCCAAGGCGGTGACAAGTAATGAAGCCGTTGGTAAGGCATAAAACTAAAGTAAAAGAAAATGAAATAGAAATAGAAAAGAATGCGGCTCTGCTTCTTCTTCTACCACAACTACAACTACTACTACTACTACACACACACTCGTACAATACATATATATATATATATATATATAAATATATATATACATTTATATATATCTCTCTCTATATATATATAATATCTTTATCTATCTATCTTTACTACACGTAATAATTATTTTGGAACTTTGCTAATAAAAACTGTATGCTGTTTATACTGAAAAAAAAAAAAAACACAATGAAACCACTGTGAAATGTTCTATGTATTACCTTAAAGAAGACACACACACATACACACACACACACACACACACACACATAAACACACACATACACACACACGCAGCACACTTGAACTTGAGCATGCCCTGCAAACATTTGAAGTAACACAGCTAACGATAGTTTAGCTACGCACGCTGCACGATAGTTGACGATACTATCGCAGTGTCTTAAATGTTTGCAGTGTTGTTAAGTTTTTTTTTTTGTTGGGGATTGATGCTGAACTTAATCCAAGTAATGCCAACTAATTTGGGAATATCTGTGAGCATATTAACAAAGCCTCTCGACTGAGAATAAACATCGCCTGCTTGCCTGATTGAACAAACTGCCGCTAACATCCGTAGTGCATTTAACCCACCCCCAATCAACCCACTTTAGTTTGCCGAAAATTCGATTTCGAATACGTTTGCGTTGCTGTAGCTGTTGTTGTAGTCGTAACTAATCCATTAACGAACGTAGCTGGGCATGTTTAGCTGGATATGTAGAGCACTCTACAAATGTACACACGAATCACTCGGGTTGATGCGCTGCCGTATCGTATCTACCCTACCCCTACCCGACCATGAACTCCTCAACCTGTTAGCTTATTGCCTTGACGTTGTGATGTACTTCCCCCTACTTCAGCAGGCGCAACGCCCAAGAGCCCCAGGCCACAACATGCACCACATCGATCCACCCCAAACAGCCATAGAAAACCCTATCACAACAGCACTACCCTAAATCCCGATGATGATGATGATGATGAGCCCACACCGGCTAGACGTAGCTCCAAGTCGCCCAGCGTCGAGAAACGCACAACGCAGCGGGAGACGACATTTGAGACCACTGAGGTTGAGCGTGAGTTTCGGCCAGAGCAGGTGGCTCAGATCGATGATCAAATTGTTATCGATGAGAGCAGCATTGAGGTTACACAGCGTACCATTCCCAAGCCGAAATCCATCGATAAGCCCCGAGAATCGCCACGTCAGAGTCCGGAAAAGCAATTGCCAGGGATGGTTCCCATGAAACCAAAAGAAACATCACGTTACAGTAGCCCTGAAAAGCAGGTGCCAGCTCCAAGGGATTCGCCACGTCAGAGTCCAGAGAAGCAGCAGCCAGAATTAGCTCCCTGGAAGACAACTCCTAAGGAAAACCCCGAGAAGCAGCTACCTTCTAATGCTCCCAGGGATTCACCACGCGCAAGTAGCCCTGCAAAGCAGTTACCTAGAGAAACACCACGTCAGACTCCTGAGAAGCCGTTGCCTAAAGAGGCACCACATCATGGTCCCAGAGACTCGCCACGTGGCAGTAGCCCCGTTAAACAACATCCAGGCTTAGCTCCCTGGAAGACTTCTCCTAATGATACTGTTCCTAAGGATTCGCCACGTCAAGGTAGCCCAGAGCAACAGCTGCCCAAGGAATCAAGTCCTGAAAGATTCACAACAAAGCCCAAAGAGCTACCTCGTCAAAGCTCCGAAAGGCAGCTTCCGATGAAGCCGGAACCAGTTCCCAGTAAGCCCCATGATAAGCCACGTCAAAGTCCCGAGAGGCATTTGCCGGCTGGAGTTCCGACAAAGCCTAAAGATATTCCTAAATATACTCCCGACAAGCAGCAGCCAACACAGTTCCTAGAGGATGCGATCTTCAGGAACACCGTAACCCAGAATGTGACAACCACAACGAAGAATCTTAACGAAGAATTCATATCGAACGAACGTGAAATTCAACCAACTCGTAAAGCTCCCGAATACCCTGTACCAAAAGATGCAAAGCCCCAAAATGATGATATCGATAATGCCCTAACTACTGAGACTCCCGAAACTCCTGATGGTGGTTTCATTTCAAAGACTCCCGAATCGGATCAGGAAGATGGTGATACAAAACCCACTTATCGCAAAAAGGGTTTGAGTCGTCGCGAAACCTTCGAAGATCGTTGCCGCAAGATATTGGGCATGGAAGAGGATGGCGACACCCAAGGCAACTATGTGCCCAAACCTGAAGACGATGTGGATGATGATGACACTGATAACGATGAAAGCACTATGCTCGTACAGGAAACTGAAACCTTTGAGTTCAAGATCGAGGATTGCCCCGACGATGATGATGAGGATGACAAGCCCAGGCGAGTTACCGAAACTATTGTGGTTCGCACCCAGCCTGTCATCAAAGTCGAGGAGCCCCTGTCTGAGCCAGAGACAGAGGTGCACCATCGCAGCGAGTTGACCGTGGATGTAACAGAATCTGAACAAATTGAAACTTTCATTAACGCCGAGAAAACGGTGGGCAAAACGACGCCCACAGCTGGTAAACAGCCGAAGGAGGAGAATGTAGCAAATCCTGTAACGGGTAGACACCCTAAGGATAAGGTAGAACCACGTCCTGCAACGGGTAAGCCATCATGGGATGAGCCACGTTCATCTCCTAGCAAGCATCCCAAGGACGATGCCGAGACCATAACTGTTGAGGAAGAGACCACCTTCGTCACAACGAAGCGTACGTCGAAGGATGACGTAGAGCCACGTCCAGCAGCTGGGAAACCATCATGGACTACACCAAAACATGAGAAGGAACCACGTCCTGTAGGTGGTAGGCATCCCAAGGATGATGTGGAGCCCCGTCCTGCTCCTAAGCATGATAAAGAGCCACGTCCTGCAGCGGGTAAACCATCATGGTCTCCTAGCAAGCATCCCAAGGATGATGCCGAGCCCATTACTGTTGAGGAAGAGACCACCTTCGTCACAACGAAGCGTACGTCGAAGGATGACGTAGAGCCACGTCCAGCAGCTGGGAAACCATCATGGACTACACCGAAACATGAGAAGGAACCACGTCCTGTAGGTGGTAGGCATCCCAAGGACGATGTGGAGCCCCGTCCTACACCAAAGCATGATAAAGAGCCACGCCTTACAACGGATAAACACCCTAAGGAAGAGGTAGAGCCACGTCCTGCAACGGGTAAGCCATCATGGGATGAGAAAGAGCCACATTGGTCTCCTAGTAAGCATCCCAAGGACGATGCCGAGACCATTACTGTTGAGGAAGAGACCACCATCGTCACAACGAAGCGTACGTCAAAGGATGACGTAGAGCCACGTCCAGCAGCTGGGAAACCATCATGGACTGCACCAAAACATGAAAAGGAAACACGTCCCGCAGGCGGTAGACACCCTAAGGATGAAGTAGAACCTCGTACTACAGTTGGTAGACGACCTAAGGATGAAGTGGAACCCCTTCCGGCGGCTGGAAAGCCATCGAGGGATATGGGAGAACCTCGTCCTCTTGGCAGACAACCTAAGGATGTGCTTGGACCTCGTTCGTCACCTGACAAGCATCCCAAGGACGATGCAGAGACCATAACTGTGGATGAGGAGACGACTATCATCATAACAAAGCGTCCCTCCAAGTCACCATCGCCGGAGAGGAAGACCTTTAAGTCGCCTACACCCACCCGTAAGGAACCCTTACCGCACCCAGAGACCATTCACTTTGTGACCGAGAAGATCATCGATTGCAATGGCAAAACTGTTGTGGAGAAGATAAACAAGACTTCACGACCTGTTGGGCCAGCGGATGGAACTAGCACTGGACCCAAGAAGAAGCAACCTCAAGATAGTGAACCAGAAGAATCGCAGCCCAAAAAGCCGCAAGCTACGAAATCAGAAACAGAGCGACGTAACTCACGCACCACAAAGACCAGCAGCTTCACTAGCAAACAGCCTGTGAAGGAAACGCCACAAAAGCCGACAAAAAGTCCACGCAAGGAGTCTCTACCACGACGTGAGCCTGCAAAACGGGACAGCCTGGTGGAGGAGACGCGTACCACAACGACAACCACAACCATGCGCACAACTCAGAAAGATAGAAAGCCAAGTGAGCCCAACACCTCACCGTCTATAAAGGATCGATTGAGGTCATCACCACGCAAACAGAAGCCCCAACCAGATGATGTAGACGGACAATCCTCCTCACCGGATACAAGTCCCAGTCGTGTGCCCAGCGAGCGACGTCGCTCGAGCAACATTTCGGTGCACACTGAGATCATCATAGATCACACCTCACCCAAGACCCTCTCACCCAAGACGGAGCGTAAAATGACCGTACCAGCACGTAAGTTGCCCGTAACGGAGCGCAAGGAATCGGCGCCAGTGCCGCGTGTTACTCGGCGGGATAAGGACAAAGTGACACGTTCTACCAGTGAAAATGTCATCAAGGTGGTCAATGGCAAGCCAAAGACTACTCCGGAAATGAGCACCCTAAATCCAAATTCCGCTCAGCGACCCATCGATCGTACTCGTCCTAGCAAATGTTTCACCACGAAAACAATCAATCTCAGCGAGCAATTGATCAATAGTGAGGAAATGGAGAATGTGATCATTGATATACAACATGCTAAGAGCTCACGGGAACCATCACCCGACCGCATTGTGCCGACACCTGTTCCAGCTGAGCTGGATACGGGTAAACCACGTTACCCAGATGTGGTGCAGGAGCCAGATGATGAGCCGAAAAAGAAGCCAGTGATAACCAATATTCCTATCTTCGAGGAGGAAGCCAATGCCTATGTGGGCTGTCAAATATCGGAGCTACGTAATGCCAATGGCATCGAGGCGGATATACATGATAATCCCACCGTGGAGGCACCCAAGAGCTTGGATTATCCCATTACCACGACCACCAATGGCGTCCCTAGCACCAGCATCGATGTGGATGAGTGTCTCTTGAGTGTCCACGAAAAGGTCTCAAAGTTCACTCACACTGCGGAGCAGGTGAAGCAGCCCAAGACATCGATACCCTTCAGTCGTCAATTCGATGAGCATGCCAAGGTCTCGGCCAGCGATGAGTGCTTGCTGAGCATTGACCAGAAGGTGGATCGCTTCCTCAAGACAGCCGAGAATATAACGAAGCAATCCATTACACCCACCAGGGAAATAGAACGTCCTAGCTATGAGGATATCGATGAGGAGTTGCGTCAGGATGATTGCACCTTGAGTGTATCGCAGAAGGTGCACAAGTTCATTGACACCGCTGAGAAGTTGGCACCCACTGCACCACAGAAGTCACCACGGCTGGTTGCCAACATTGAGCGTCACATTTCACGTCACAACGAGCCGGAATCGGAACCACAACTGGATCAGGAATCGGAGCCGGAGCAGCCATCGGACTCGGAGTTCGAGGAACAATGCACCACAACAACCACAACAAAGCGGATTGAGCAGTTGCAACAACCCGAGTCGGAGGATGAGCTACAACCCATGTCCAAGCACCATACGACAACGATTGAACTCAAGCGTCAAAAGGACATACTCAATCGTCCCTCGGTCTTCGGACAGCGTCCAGCGGAGCGTCCACTCGATCGCAAGCCCACTCCGACCAAGCAACCACGTGGTAGTTCCAGCACCGCACTAATCACAGAGGAACGTCGCTCCCATCGCAATCAGACCGTGGCCAATCCAGCACAGCGTTCGCCGTTACGCAGCAGCACTGCACCACGCAAGCCTTCTTTGGAGAAGCAACCACGTGGCAAGCCGACCAGCAATACAACAAACGACACTGAGACACGTAAGAGTAGCATTCACAGCACCACCAGCAGTACCACCAAGAGCAGAGATCATATAACCCAACAGCAGTGGGTGCTCAGCGATGTGGATGTGGATGTCGAGGAGGTTGGACCTGCACCCGCTTACCATAGCGGCAGTCCACAACCCACATCGCCCGGTAGACGCACTAGCCCCACTACCAAGGCACCACTGAGCTCCACTACTGCAGTGAAAACCACAACTGAGCAAACTGTACCCAAGACAACTCCACACAGCGGCAGTCCACGCCCCGGCTCGCCTAGCAGACGCACAACCTCCAAGACACCACTGAACTCCGTTACTACAGTGAAAACCACACCTGATGAAAGCTCACCCAAGACAACTCCACTCAGTCGCAGTCCACTTCCAACCTCGCCTGGCAGACTCGCCACCAGCCCTACTGTAGTGAGAACCGCAACTGATGAAACCTCACCCAAGACAACTCCATACAGCGGAAGTCCACGTCCTACCTCGCCTGGCAGACGCACCACCACCACCACAAAGGCACCACTGAACTCCACCACCGTAGTTAAAGCCAGCACTGAGCACACCACCACCAAGCATACAACAACAAGTACACATAGTCCAACTAACCAACAATCAATCACCTTGACCAACCTTGACAGCTCCCCTGATTGCCCCACTGAAACCCACGTTGAACCACTTTTAGACCGCAGCAGGCCGACTCAGCCGCAATCAGGACGCACAGTAGCATCGCGTCGCAACATATTTGAGAAGCAATCACCAAGTCCCACACCGGAAACCAGTGGACGACGTCCCTCCTACATGGATCATACGAAGAGTTCCCTGGAGCACATTCGACGTGATTCTTTGGAGATCAATAAGACGCACTATTCTCGAAAATCCTCTATTGAGGATGACTCGATGGTAGAGCCACGCAACCCCAATGCGGCGGTCAAGTTCGATGTTCCCCGACGTACAACATCTCGTTCGGAACCCAGCGAGGATATCGACATTGAACAGATCTTTGATCTTGTGCAGTTGGAGCAACTCCTTGAGACGGTCAGCAGCTATGAGTTGCGTCGTCGCATACGCGCACAGATGCGACTCATCAAGAAGAACATGATAAATGCGGGCACCACCATTAGCACCACCACCACGAGTACCACTACGATGAAGCGTGCGCCGGAGCAACTGCAGCCCAGAGGCGGCAGCAGTAGCAGCTCCACGCCCAGTCGCAGTCCACAGTTGCCGCGCCGCACACTGCAGCAACCACAGCAACCACGCGATCGTAGCTACAGTCCGGACAGCAAGACTAGCACCACCAGCCGCCGCACGCCAGAGGAACCATTAGAGCCACGCGATCGCAGTCGCAGTCCGGACGGCAAGACCATCAAGGAGCGCACCACCAACACCACCACCACCACTCGACGTACAGAGCCGGACAGCTCCACTGGACGTGGCAAACCACCGGTGAAACCACGCGAGCGTAGTGCAAGTCCAGCTCCGACCCAGACACGTCGTCGCAGTCCGCCAAACAAGACGGGCAGCAGCAGCACTAACACCACAACGGTAACAACACGCACCACCACAAGCAGCCATAATGGCAGTCCACGCAGCGTACAATCCTCGCCAGATCGTCGTGGCAGTAAACCAAGTCCCATTTGGGCTGATCGCACTAAAGTGTTGCGTGGTTCTGGCTCTGCTTCTCCGACTCCCCGCAAGGGTTCGGCTTCGAGCACCATCAGCAGCACTAGCACCACCAAGATGGCAAAGACCAACAGCAACACCACTAGCAGCAGCAGCACCACCACCACCAGTAGTTCGAGCAAACGACGCGAGGAGGATTCCATCACGTCCAGCTATGGAGTTGGACCCACCGATGAGAATGGTTTACCCCTCTTTGGCATACGGGCGTTGAAGAAGAAGACACAGCCAGCGACGTGTGAGACAAAGCAAGGTAAGTGAATCCCCACGTTCGAATCCTCATCAGAAATGCAAAATCACTTATTGTTTCGCTTTCGTAGAAGTCACAGGATATGTCATTGAGGAGCAATTCTATGCGGATGACAAATCTCCGCCGCGTCATGAACGCAAGGAATTGATCTACTCCAGCAATCCGGAGGAGTTGGCCACATTGCAGCAGCAGTTGGAGCGTAAATCCCATGTGGATGCCAATACCAAATTGCAGCGGGAATTTAAGCAAATCACTGGACCAATGGATGCCATTGATAACGTTACCACGCGTCGTGGTTCCTCAAAGGAGATCAACGAACGTTTCATACGCAAGGAGTCCACTGCGTCCAACCAATCCCAATCGCAGATTAGCGTGCAGCATGAACTGGCTGATGAGGAGACGGAGGATAGCGAATCGAATGATGTGTGCAGCGTAATTGAGGTGGAAATGGAGCCGCAGCTGCGTCAGACCAGCAGCAGCACCACCCGTACCTCCAGCTCCACTCGCTCCTTCCTCAACACAAGCGGCGAGGAGCGCCTCGTGAGCTCCGTGGATGATGTGCTCGAACGCATGCGTAATGCCGACAATGGTGCGTAATTCTCTCCAGCAATTGCCAGACTTATTTCTAATCCATTTACTCTCTCCCCTCAGTGGTTGAACCTGGTGACAGCTCGGAGGATCGTGAGGCACGGGCTTTGCTCAACAAATTTCTGGGTGCCAGCGTCATCATGCAGGGTGTCGAGAGCATGTTGCCGGCGGGACAGCGACAGCAACAACAACAGCAATCGTTTAGAAACAGCAACAACAACAGTCAGGCGGTAAGTTAACAACACCTATTATAGCCATGTCTGGTACAGTGATATGTAACTATTTTATAGTCTGTAGCCATTATGCATGGTATATAAAAGTAAACTATTTAAAGTCTTGATCAACATCAGGAACCGAATCAGCCGTGTCTGTCCTATCGTCCGTCCGGTCGTATTTGAGACACAGACTTCTATGATCAATGATTCTATGATGACTTAAGTTAGCTTACACAAAATTTTACATGACTGCAACAAACGAATTAATCACCACCACATAGATATAGTTTCTTGAATATATTTTTACCTTTGCTGCCAGTTTCATGACGATCGACCAATAAACATAATAGTTATGCAAGAACCTGTTTAGAATGAAGGAAAGCTTAAGTAGCGCCATCTAGCGCACATCACTTTGAACTTCTTTCAATTGATGTGCGCATTTCTTACATAAGTTTATGTAAGTGGGTTGAGAATACCCCCGCAGGTAGCTTAAAGTTACTTACAGGGTATCTTATTGTCTTCTAACATTTAATAAGACTTTAGCATGACAGGGTATTATTATTCGAGCAAAAAGTACATGTAAGAGAGTGCGAATACGTCTTCAGGTAGCTTAGAGCTATTTACAGGGTATGTCATAGTCTAAGATTTATATGTGTTTCTGAATAAAGGCTCCGATACTACAATTTGAGTATGTATAAGAGACTATTGCTGTTTCGATTATTTAAAAGTATTATAGCTTTACAGGGTATTACAATTCGAGCAACAATAATGTTCGATTTGCTGTGAAAAATCTGCTGCTTAAGAGCATACATAGGAACATACCCATTATATAAATGAATGAACATTAGTTTTAAGGTAACTTAGCGCTATTTACAGGGTATGTCATAGTTAAGTGTATGGGTTTGTTTTGAGTGCATGATGCTACAATGCTACTATATTTAAAAACTGTTGTTACTTCTTTTTATTTAAACTTTTATTATTCAATAGAGTTTATGAATTACAGGGTATTATAATTCGATTAATAGTTGTGTAAGAAAATGTTATAAGTTATAGCGGATTCTTTATTATATTTGCTCAGCTCTCAATAGACTACAAGACATGCCTGCTTATGCAAGTCGACTAGTTGCTTACAGGGTATAACATGAACATAGCAACACCGTTAGCGTTGCAGAATCACCGAAGCACCACCACCAAATGCCCAAAAGCAAAGCAAACCCACGTGTGCGTACAACACTTGTCTATGCTCAACGATCTCTAACGTTTCTCTCTCTCTCTCTCTCTCTTGCTCTCTCTATTCACTCAGTACACTCTCTCCTCTCTCTCTCTCTGTTTTCTTACTCCTTGCTCTCTCACTTTAACACACTCTTGCGCTCTACCGCTCTCCCTCTCACTGACGCTTTAGTGCCGTGTGCGTGATGCTCGTTTCTGGCCAGGAACGTGAATGGAGACGGGAAATGGGAATGAGAAATGGGGAGTGCTAAAGGGGAACGGCGGGGTGTAGGGGGGGAAGGGCAGTGTTTGAGGGGAAATGAGCCGTCGAGCCGTTGTCGGCCCCGTTGTTGTCGCTTGTCGGTTGTCGGTTGTTGGTTGTCGCTTGTCGGTTGGCCAATTCAGTACACACTCAGAGGCGGCATCGATCACTTGTGCGACTTTTGTGTTCACGATCAGAACAAAAGTAAAGTAAAATAAAGCAAAGAATCCGAAAGAAAGCAGGCAGCAGAAAGTAAAAGAAAACAAATTTAAAAAAAAAAAAAATAAAAGACGAGACGAGTGACGAGCAGAGAAGAGAAGAGAAGAGAAGAGAGCGAGCTAGCGAGAGCGAGAGAGAGACGGGACGAGCAACGTGCAACGAAGAGGCAAGAAAATATTCTCAGCTTTGACAAACGGCAAATAAAAAAAAAAAAAAAAGAACAAAAATCTAAGAAATAATCACACAAAAAAAGTGCAAATTCAAAAGTAACAAAAAAAAAAAAAAAAAGAAAGAAAAAAAAGTCCATAAGGAAAATTGAAAAGCCAAAGGCAACAAGTTTTGTTGTTGTTCTAGAACTTGTTGTGTTTATTTTTGTTGTTGTAGCACTATTATTATTATTATTGTTGTTGTTCTTATTGTTGTACTACTTGTTGTTATTGCTGTTGTTGTGCTTATAGCCAAAACGCGAGTGTCTTAACCAAGTTTGGACAAACAGCTGAAATGTAGCAGCGGCAGCAACATTATAAGACGCCAGCAGTAAGTGGGTGTGCGTGTGTGTGCGTGTGTGTGTGTGTGCATGTGCGTGTGTGTGTGTGTGTGACAGCCTTCTAAAGAGTAGGCGTGGCCACTGTGGCAGCTGTGTTGCATATTTGCTTCAATCGCTCTTTTTGCTTCTACACATTTTTTTGTTGTCAATTATTTTTAGTGCGCATAATTTGAGAGGCAGCTGAAGAATTTCTGACACGACACCTCAAAATGCACCTGAAAGTGGACGCGTCTATACATCGAAATCTACAAATCTACAGAAAGAGATACAAGATACAAGATACAAAAATCAAAAACAAAAACAACAACATTTTCCCAGCATGACAAAACTAAACTAAATAAATAAATAAATTTTCAGAAAACAGTAGGCAAAAAAAAAAAAAAGAGGAAAAAGCAGGTGGCGCAGACAGAGGCGTGCAGCATGAAAGGGAGGGAGGGGGAGGGGTCTGTGTGTGAGTGTGTGGTTGCATGAATGAGAGCGCAAGCGTACGATAAATTTTCGACAAAAATAGCGCAACGCTCGACACTATTTATAAGGAGACGGATCCAACGTTTTCGTGTCTGTTGGAGCATTTTGGGCAACGGGGCGCCCAGTGGCCAGAGATACACATCTATATAGCTATAGCTATAGCTATAGATATAGATACAGATATATAGAGATACAGCTATATAGATACAGCTACATAGATACAGCTACAATTGAGTTGTGCATCGTTGTGGCCCGTTTTGCTTTTTTTCTTCTTTCATTCCTTGCTGCTCACTTGTGCACCAAATACCAGCCATGCTTATAGATCCTACTAAGCCCAAAACAATGCCCATCTCTGAGTTTATTATAGATAGATAGATAGCTAGATAGATAGCTAGCTAGATACATTTGTATCTGACGTTAGTGCTCAAATAGCTCTCGCATAGCAGAAATACTTTTACTTCTAACCAACTTAACGTGTCGACACGTTGAAAACTTTTCAAAATCGACAACACACGAAATTATGGAAATACATTCAATACAAATATCGAAAATAGGTCACAAAATAAACTATAAATAAAGCATACTTAATAATATATAACAAAAAAATAATAGAATGGGCAATGCAAATTAGTCAAAGACTCATAGAACTATCAAATAGAAATCACTTCAAAGACTTTCCTATCACATCTGAGCTGTTATTAGATGATATCATCTGAGATGAGATCATATTATTAAATGATTCGTTTATTTTGAACTATGATAACTTTGTTTTAGTCTTCAATAGCAGTTACAGTTAATATGTTAAGATATTATCGGCTTCTGTTGTGTTTGGCCATTAATAATTCATTAATCATTTGATTCATTCATCTTGTTTGCTTTCTTATCTTTTCTTATTCTAAATTCAACCGGTTTTTCTCATATTATTCTTTTATTCTTCCGGCAAATGTGTGAATCTATTGAATTTATAAATTAACTATAAATTTCCCTAAACTTTGCTGTACCTTTTTCAATTATTTCAAATATATTTTAAAGTCTCATAAAAACGGCACAATTTCCTATTTTATTAGTCTGATTTATCACAAATAATGTAGAGATATTGCCGTATATGGAATATTATAAAAAATTAGTAGTTTTTCATACCCGAATGGAAATTTCCAGCTTTTCATTCCATATTACTATAATTATCTTAACTTTTAATTTAGCAAAAATTCTTATGGTTTCGTTTCTGGCTAACAAAGCATAAAAATTGCATAAAATATTCAGATTTTTATGTCTTGCTTTTTGCATTGTGTTTATAATATAAAGATTAGTTCAACTTACCAAGTTTACAAGTTTCGAATGCCTCAATCAATTATTGTTTCAATTATATAGTTACAACTGGAGTCTATAGAGGTTTGGCAGAAATAAAGAGATAGACAAAGATATAGATTAATAAAAAGATATATAGTTAGATAAAACGACGATAAAAAATTTAAATATTATATGAACATATTAAAATAGATAGATAGATAGATAGATTTGTTGTTATACAAATTAAAATATATCTATTAGTAAAGCATATTATTATAGATTATTATATATGCATAGATAAATCAATCAACATTTATATATATATATATATATATATATATATATATATATATATATATATATATATATATATATAATTATAAAATAATCTGAATAGAAAGACAAGAAGTTGAATTAATGATAGACGAACATAAGAATTGAAATACAGCTAAATGAATAGATGCATAGATAGATTCGCAATTTATTTGATATATATAGTAAAATATATAAATGTTATGCACTTAATAATGTATCTTTTTAAGCTCCAGCTAAACTGTTTAATGTCCACTACAACACTATGAGCAGTATGTATATGAATACATATATAGTCGAATAAAAATATTAAATTATATTAGAGCTATAGAAGATATAACTCACTTATACACTTAATATTGTATCTTGTAAAGCTTTGAGCTAAAGTAAAGAACACTTACATATGCTTTACAACGCTAGAAGCAGTTCAGCTACTTCAACAGCAATGATAGATAGAATAAAAGACAATAATATAGAGAAATGCAAAAATATTTAGGAATTAGTATTATAGATACAAGTTAACTGTTAGATATCGATAGAAAGACAAGTAGATGAATATAAATATTGAGATATATGAGATAACTAGATGCATAAAAAGTTAGCTAGATATATGACATATAGAAGATGTATGATAAATAGAAGATGTATGATGTATAGAAGATGTATGATATATAGAAGATGTATGATATATAGAAGATATATGATATATAGAAGATATAAGTTGTAGAGAAGATGTATGATGTATAGAAGATGAATGATATATAGAAGATGTATGATAGAAGATATATGATATATAGAAGATATAAGTTGTAGAGAAGATATATGATGTAGAGAAGATAGAAGAAGTTATATGATATATAGAATATATATGATATATAGAAGATATATGATATATAGAAGATGTATGATATATAGAAGATATATGATATATAGAAGATATATGATATATAGAAGATGTATGATATATAGAAGATATATCTCATTTATAAGACTAAATTCGTATCTTCTAATGTTCTATCCTCTAATAACTCTTGAACTCATTTGAAATTAGTTGTACAATTCTTGTGTAATTTGTTAACTGTTGAGTCCCGTACTTATTCTCATTGCTTTGGCTTTTCAAGTGTTACATTTATTTGGGGTTTTGGTTCATGGTTCGGTTCCAAACCGGTTTTTTAAATATTTTTTTAGATTTTTTTAATAGCTACAAAAGTCATTCGAGCGCAACATGTTTATAATAATAATTCGCAGCTTCTGTTGGGGCAAACAAATACGACAACACACAAACATACACACACACACACACACACACACACACACACACACACACACACACACACACACACACACACACACACACATAACTTACACACACTCTACTGCTTGTTTGCTAAGAGAAAAAGAAGACGACGACAACAACAACAACAACAACAACAAAATAGATAGAAAAAAAGTTTGTTTAGAGTCAGCGGCAAGTGGTTTGCTTTGGCTTTGGCTTTGGCTTTTCGAGCCGGTTTTTCCCGCAGTTAACTGTTAGTTTAACAGCCTTTTTCCCAGCGAGGTAAATCTTGTTGCCGCTTTTTGTTCACCTCTTCACATTACTTCTTTTCTTTTTGCTTTTTTTTTTTTCTTCACTTTGCTCTGTGTGTCGTTTCATAATCGTTGTGTGTAGTGTGTGTGTGTGTGTGTGTGTGTTTTGTGCCCGTTCATCTTTGTCTCAGCTCTTCGCTCATTTTGCATGTCAAAAATTGCCGTTCGTAAAGCTTTTCTGCCTTTTCCATGTGTCTAAAAATATGCCAAAAAAAAAGAAAAAAAATAGAAAATTGGAAAAGCAAAAAAAAACAAATCTATTTTGCATTGTATTTTCAAAATGAAAAACTCATGGAAAATTGGAAATAATTTCAAGTGATAATGAAGACTCTTTCTCTGGGTTTTTGGCGTGGGCAATCTTTGGATTTCAATTCAATTTTCTAGACGAAATATTGAAACTAAAATTGAATGCAAAAATTCAAATTCCATTTGCCTTTTTATTTTGCAAGTGAAAATTCATGGAAATTATGGAAAATTGTTACAGTCTGCAACTGAAATCGAAGACTATTTTACTTTGGGCAATTCTACATTTCCGATTCAATTTCAACTTATAATTTCTCACATTAAAAGCAGCAAGAAAATTGCATTTCCATTGTAATTGAAGCATGAGAAACTCATCGAAAATTACATAAACGTAAACTGTTTAATATTGAAATTGAAGACTAATAATATGAACTTAAAATTTGAAGGAAATTGCTTTTTATTTTCTAACTAAAAGTCTTATGAAAATAATTGAAAAACAAAACGTTTTCCACAGAAAATGAATTGAAATTGAAACAGTAATTCCTTAAATGAAAAACTCTATGGAAATTCGTAAAAATTAAAACAGTTCAATATTGAAATTGAAGGCTATAATTTGCAGTTCATTTAGAAGACGGAAAATTGCAACTAAAATTAAAAACCTATAAAACTTATATAATATTATATTTATTTTTTGTTTATAATAAATAGAAAAACTCATGGAAATGTTGTCAAAACTTTTCGTATTCAATTCAATTGTCAAGTAGAAAATTGAAATAGCAAAATAACTTTGTTGTTGGCCTTTGTCACGTTGATGTTGAACTTATTTTTATTGTTGGCTAAATTTAACAACAATTTTGTTTACTAGAGACAAAATTTAAAAGCATTAATCATATGGCTGTTGTTGTTGTTGTTGTTGGGGCAGCAATAGGCGACAGTGTCAAAGCCAATGTGAGCTACAACAACAACTGCAACAACAACTAATAACAACTGCAGCTGACTGCATTCGCTTTGGTCAGTTGAGCAGCAGCAGCAACAACAACAACTACAGCAACACAACAACAACAGCAACAGCAACAACAACAACAAAAACGTGGCTGCATTTCTTTTAATTGTTGCTTTTGCCTTTCGGCCTGCAATTTCCATTTTGATTTCCATGCTTCGCTGCATAAACTCACACTCCACACTCGAGTATATTTTATCCCCGCCCTCCCCTCTTTATGACTCCCTCCCTTCGCCCCGCTCTACACTGCTGCTTATGGCCAGCAGCCGGCCCCTTTATTGTTGCTTTGCTTTCGGCAATTTGTGAGATTTGTTACGCTTTAGCGGAATTGCGCCAAATAACTTGGCAAGCCTATTCAACAGCAACAAGAGCAACAGCAACAACAACAATTAGAACAACTACAACAATGGCTATAACAACAACAATAGCCAGCAACACGTCACGTCACACACATATGAAAATTATTAACAAAATAAAATGCAAATGAAATTTTCAATTAAATACAACAAATATTTCTCTCTCTTTTACTTTTATTTATTTATTTTCCTGTTGTTTTATTATTTATTTTGTTATTGTTTTTTTTTTTTTTCAATTTGTTTTTCTTTCGGTTTTTGTCTTTTTCTTTTTTTTTTTCTTCGCATGATAAATGTTTAACAAATTAGTTTGTGTTTTTTTGTCTTTTGCTTATTTAAAGCAACAAATTATAAAAATGAATTGCGTTATTTGGGGTATATTGCTATTTTAAAAACCCTATAAATAGCTGTTCTATGGAACATGTCCAATTTTGACAAAGTTTAGTTCAATTTGTGTGAATTCTTTATACTACATTTTAATTTACAGGGTATTTTGAAAGCGTATAGTGAATACTACAATTACTTAGGGCACTGCATAATGAGTTGGTATTATAATAGTTGTAATTATAGCTAAACAGCGTATGTGCCATCGCATATACCCTTTAAGCTGTAGCAAACTGCCTGTCGCAGTGAGCATGCCTTAATGTTAGGGTATACAAAAATATTGTGAAGGCGGAAAAGAACGTTGTTAAATGCGTACCAGCAGAAATATGAAAGCAGCTCCCACTCTAGCAAGTTCCATCTACCTCTCTCACTCTCTCTCTCTCTCTCTCTCTCTCTCACTCTCTTTCTCTCCCTCTCTCTCTCTCTTCCTCTCTCTCTCTCGCCACCTCTCGCACTCCCACTCTCTTTGTGCATTTCATAAATAATCTCTATAACTAAAAATAGCAGCGCGTGTTTCTAGCGTCTCTCTCTCTCTCTCTCTACGTCGTACTCTCTCTCTCTCTCTCTCTCTTTTGCTCCCTTTCTCCCTCTCACTGCCCCTGTCTTTCGAATTCTGAATTTTCCCCTCATTTTTTGTTTTTTTTTTTAAATATTTTGCTGACCAAATTTGGTCAAATTGTTATAAACAACCAAAAATTCTCATTGCAAAGGAAAAAGGCGGCAAAGGCGGGAAAGGAGACGTCCCACTCGGACAGCTGTCAGTTGTTTTACCCCAAGAAAATGCCAGGGGGGAGAGGAAGCGGAATAACCCGCATGACGTACTTAAATTAAATGAAATTTCGTTTTTGCCAACCAAAATTTGAATTGCAGGCAAACGCTGCGTATACTTAATTAATGTATATTTTCAACGTTCTACAACATTTTTGTGATCATTTCTCGGGGTCTACACACGCTTTATTGCCCTTCTATATGCTTTCATATAGCTTAAGTACTTTAGATTCAGTTGCCAGATAATGCACAAAGTGGAAAATGTTTCGAGTATTTTTATTTCATTTTCTTTTTTTTTTTTTTTCAAGTATTTGACGGTCAAAAAGTTCAGTTAAGTCGTTAGCTAAATTCATGTAGAGCTATAAAGTTCGGCTATAAGGCTGGCGACTGCAGTTTGGCGCATATATCTATGAGATACTTATACCAAAATTGAACTTTTAATTTTATTTTTTTGCTTAAATATTTATAAAATTTATTTTAGCAACTTTTTGTATTTAAATATTTCTGTGTGTTCCTTTATAATTTCTTAGCTGCTTTCATTGATTTTGCTACAGATTAAACTTCTTTAACATAAAGTTAGTGTTCGTTTTTTCTAGTATCAAAATATGCTAACTAGTATTTGAAAAATACCAAGGAACATTTTTTTAAATTGACTGAAAATGTTGCAAACTTTAGGCACTGTTTTAACTGGTTAATCAATTATTTTATTTTAACTTCAGTTGGAAAATGTACAATTTAGTATTTAAAAAATACCAAAAAAAAGTTATTAAAATTGACTGAAAATACTGAAAAGTATATGCATTGTTTTAGCTGCTTAATAAATCAATTTATTTTAACTTCAGTCGAAAAAAATACAAATTAGTATTTAAAAAATACCAAAATATCAATCAAAGTTATACAAAAATACTATTTAGTATTTTCAGAATACCAAAAAGCCTACACAAATAAGCGGCTCAAATGTATAAAAATACTTGTTATATTATTATTAGCAATGCAATAAGTTCGGTATTAAAATACACTAATTGGTAGTTTTAAAATACCAAAAAAGGCAAAGAAAATATGCAACAAATTTAAAACAATATAAATAATGTTTTAATTAGAAAATCCATAAATAATAATAAAATGCAGTATTTAAAATGGAGAACTCTGTATATCTTGTGATGATTCTTGCAAATCTCGAGAGTTTACGTTATCTGGAAGCATCTTTATGCCTCAGATTGAAGAAATCTTTATTAATATATAACAAAGTGTTACAAAGCACTCTAAAATCGTATAGTTTCCTGGGTTTCTAGAGCATTTTCTGCAGTGGAAATCAACATATTCAAGTCATTGGCAATTTCGATTTCTGGAATCTTCAGAGCAAAGACAAAAAAGGAAAGCAAGAGATTATATTGTATGGAAATATATTTTATATATTTTATATTTAAACATTTCGTCAAAATGTAGATGTATTAATATAAATTGAATTGCAACTACAAAAATCACACCTCAATCTCAATAGATCAGAGCGAAGAAAGGAGAATTGAGAATTGAGAACTAAGAGCTGAGAGCAATTGATCGAAAACTGTAAAATGACTCATGGAAATGCGCGTAATTATTGATTGCCAATGAATTTGCTTTTGTTTTGCTTTCTTTTCGCGCATTTCCTCATTGTCTGAGAGATTGAGATGTTTTTGTTCAATGCGGCGTATGCGCAATATGCTCAGCAAATTACGCATACGCCAGGTATGCTCGCACGCTCGCTCGATTGCGTTCAGTTTGTTGTTTAACGTCGACGCAGAAACAAGAAAGAAGAGCAAGGCAAAAGGCAGGCAACACAAATTGGCACACGGCTACAATTGGCGACAAAGCAAACAAGCATCAGCCGGAAGATACAATGTCTGGCCATGGCTAAGGACGACAAATTGTTGGTTTGATTTCGATTTGTTATTTGTTGTTTTTGTTGATGTGATTTTGATATTTGTGCCTTATCATCGCTGATCAGGGTCGTGCGACAAAATGTAAAATTGCTTTTGGCCTTTTTTTTTTCTTCATCATTTCTTTTCTTTTTGTCTTGACGTTGCCGGCGAATGCGCTCATCGTCCGTATTTAGAGCCAAGAGTCAAGCCAAAAACAGCTGGCGTTCGTTCGTTTGGCCGAACAGCCGAGTTGGCCAACAGTTTTATTTTATTTCTTTTTCATTTTTATTTTTCTTCTCGGTTGATAAACAAATAATCTGTTTGCTGTTTGATTTCAGGTGAAAACGACACGTATTAGCAGCAGCTACAGCAAAACTGGCAACAGCAACAACACCACTAACAGCAACAGCAGCAGCAACACTATCAACAACAACAACAACAACAACAACAACAACAAGACAACAATAACATCCTCAGCACCAGTTACACGCACAACTTGTGACATCGAGGAAATTTGGGACGAGCAGTTACTTAGGCAATTGGTAAGTTCAACCAAATCCCATGCGTTTCAGCTAGTCTGTTCCAATCCCATACGTTCCGCTTAACAATTTAAACATTTCTTTGAGAAAAACTTGAATTCACAAATAAATAAAACAATAATAATTACAATATCTGTCTGTTATCGATAAACATCAACAAAACCTATCGATATTTTTCATTTTTAACTAAAAAAGTAACAAAAACCAACGATTTGAGGATTTTCTTAACCATAAACTGCAACGATAACTATTGGTTTATTGAGCTCGTTATCGATAAAACAAAAGTGAAAGATATTATTGGTTATCGCTTAACTATATGCAAAGCTATTCTCTATCTATCGAAGCACAGCAGCCAAATCTTTTAGTTTGTTATCAATCAACAGCAAAGGCTTTTGATTTATGCTATATTGGTTATCGATTAGCAACAACTTTATATTCGATAATATAAACAACAACAAGTTATTGAATTATTGAAAGCTTAAACAATAAAAAGCTACGAAAGCTGATAGTGTACAGCATTTGCTATCGATAAGTGAAAGAAAAAGCAGATAATTCTTAATATGTTATCGATAAGTAAATAACGGTCACTGCAACATGAAAATATATGTGCTTTAAATGAACTAAAATAGTTTTGAAACAGTTTTAAAATTGTTTTGAATATTTATAATTATTTGGCAACTTAATCAGAAGTTATCATTATCGTTATCGTTTTGACCGTTATTAGAAAATTATATCGAACGTAATCGGACCACGGAACTGACCAAAATTATCATATAAACTTTATGCATTATCCAAAAATGTTCAAATGATTTGATTTGATTTAATTCCCAACAACTGCAGCTGGAACAGGCCTCCACATACGAGGAGCGTCGCAAGATCCGTGCACGTTTACGCGAACTTATGGCGGAACGCGAAGGTAAGTCCTAGAAATAGCAACGTAACTGCAACCTAACCTCAGCATATACCAGCACTAACCCCAATGGATAATGGCAGTCTCAGGAAGTGGCCACAACGATTGCTAACTGTGAGACTATAACGGGTTATTGGACTCTATTTATTTAAGTAGATGTAGCTCACTTTCTATTCTAACTATCTAGCTCTTTCTACATATATATATATATATACATATATATTACTTTCTGTCTCTCTCTCTCTCTCTCTCTCTCTCTCTCTCTCTTTGCATTTGTCTCACACTATCTGTAGCCTTACTATAGCTTCTGACTGTGTTCTGTATTTGTATCTTGTAGATATGCAAACAGCGCATACTCGTTGCTAGACTAAAGTAGCTAGTTAAAGTGATATTCCAGGCCAGGTATTGCAATTACTCTGTCTGTCAGACAATTATGTTTCAATCAATCATTCATCAATCTACATCATATTCAAATTCATTCATTTCAAAACGCCGTCAATAAAACATAATTTCGATATCAATTTCGTTTACTCGTCAAATGTTTACTCGTTTCTTTCACTCGCTGCACATTTACTCGTTCAACATTCACTCGTTGCACATTCATTCATTGTTTTCTTACTCGTCAAACATTTACTTGCTGTTCGCGCTTTTGTTAAGCGTTCATTCGTTCACATGTTGTTCGCTATTTCCTTAAGCGTTCACTCGTTTGTTCTTTCGTTCTATCTCTCTCGTTATACGTTCACTCGTTGTTGTGTTAAAAGCTTTAAAGCTTCACGTTCTCTCGTTAAACCCGTGTTTATACTTTCATTCACTGGTTGTTCATTCTCTCGCTAAACGTTCACACGTTCACACGTTGTTCGTTCTCTCGTTCTTGCCTACTCGTTACTCGTCTCACCAAAAGCCAGGCGTCTGTGATGCTTGACTTTTGATTGGACCTCCCTTTATTGCCGCCCATTCCAAATTCCAAATTCGTTCGATAATCCACTTGCAGCGCTGGGAACTCGTTGCTATCTCTCGTTACCCAAAAGCCCAACGAGTGCAAGCGGTCTGCTCGTACTTTTCGACTCTTCCGACTGTTTATCATGCTTTTATGTATACCCTACCTCAAGAATTTGTTGCCGTTGTTATGTTGTTGTGCTCGTTACAACGCTTTCAAAATTGTTATCGAAATTATCAAAGAAAAAAAAAAAAAAATCATATATTTCTTTCTCTCTCTCTCTCTTTCTTTCTTACACTGTCACACACACACACTCTATAATACATTTAAAATGCAATTTTTTGTGCGTTGCGCGTTTTTAGAGCAGAAAAATTTAAAGGCGGGCGGTGCAAAGGCCGCTCCCAAAGAGGAGGAAGAGGAGAGCAGCGCCAGCGAGTATGAGGAAATAATTGAGGAGGTAACCGACGACAGCGACGAGGAGGAGGAGGAGGAGCAGCCGCAGCAGCAGCAGCAGCAGCAAGCACCACAGACACAGCCATCAACGAAGCAGGAGAAGCAGTCGGAAAAGCCGTCCGAAAAGGAGTCGGAAAAACTGTCCGAAAAGACGTCGGAAAAGCAAGCAGAGTCCAAGTCAAGCGGTAGCTCGACCAAGTTGGTGGAACAAAAGTTGGCCAAAGTTGAGCTAAGCAAACAGGTGGTGCAAACCACAGGTAGCAGCGTGGTGGATGGTCAACAGGGTGAGTCCCTGCCACAAACGCAAACAGAGGCACAGCCAGCAGCAGCAGCAGCAGTAGAAACAGCAAGAGTAGGAGCCACATCCTTGAGCCATAGTCTTAGTAGTAACAGTAACAAATTGAGCAATAGCAATAGTTCACATAGCATTAGCCAGCAGGTTGTTAGCCCGACAAAAGACGAGACAATGCCACAGCAGCAAGTGAAACGATTGAGTGTGCCACAAAAGGAGGATTCGGGCACCGAAAGCGGCGAAGATTTGCGTCTTTTGGCCGCCGGTTTGCGTGATACGTTGCAGCAGCGCAGCGGTAACGATGCAAATCGTGGTTTACTTGAGGAAGTCACCGATGCACTCAGCCGCCTCGAGTGCTCCCTCAAACTGGGCCAAGAGCTGGCCGTCGACGGTGGTCAGCGTCAAGCGTTACTCTCATTGATAGCACGTCTCCAAAGTGGTCTTAGTGCGCCCGAGAAGCTGCCTGGTTTACCCAACGAGACACCCGATGATCGGGATAGTCCCGATCAGGAGTCCAGCAATCGTCAACGTTTTGCAAAGCGACGACAACGCAGCAGTCGCCACACGGTGGGCGTAAGTCGCGAGGAGCTTGCGGATGCACGACGCTACATGGAGGATATGCTAATGTTGGAGCACAAGACCCCGCAAGGTAGTCAGACAATTGTTGTACCAACCCCAGCACCACTGCCGCTTGAGCGTAATGCGAGCACAAGTGCAATTGTGGGTGCACCCACCACACAGCTCTATCGACCCAATCAATTCGTTCCGAATGCTGGCAAAGCTCAGCTTAAGCCCCACAGCAACAACAGCAACAACAATAGGAGACCTTTGTCGGGGGATTATGCCGTCAGTTTTGCCAGCTATGAGCATCAGTCGGTAGCCGCACCATCCAACCACATGGAATCGAGTCAAACCCCACGCTTCAATGGCACCAAGAAGCAGCTCATGAAACGGGCCAATACCATCGATATACCCAAGGCTAAGGCCAAGTATAGCTCGGCGGATTGTGACAGCGATTCGGAGCTGGATGATCACAGTCGTAGCAGCAACAATGCTGGACCTAATCTTGGCCTGAAGCGTGCTGTGCAGGTCAGCGTCAAGCGGCGGGTGCAACATGTGGTGCCACCATTTGAGCCCAAGACGGAGAATGATCACAAGTTTCTGGCATTCATCAATAAGCAGAATCATCAGGGTGGTTTAGGCTGGGCGGGTGCACGTTCCGTGTCCAATTGGACGCATAAGTTTGGCAACATCAAGCATACCTTTGAGACAGGTGTGGCAGCGACGGCAACGAAAGGTAAACCACCGCAACCACCGATGCATCACTATCAAAGGGAGCGCGAGAGGGAGCAACAGTTGCTGCGGGAACGGGATCGAGAGTTGCAGCTGCAGCAGCGGGAGCTACAGCAGCGAGAGCAACAGCAGCGAGAGCAACAGCATCGGGAGATACAGCACCAAGAGCAGCAGCTGCTGCGGGAACGCGAACGTGATCAACAGCAACAGCTGCAGATGCAACAGCAACAGGCACTGATCGAGCGTCAACGTCGCCAGGAGCTGGAGCGGCAGCTGCGTCTCGAGCAGGAGGCACGCTATGAGCGCGAGCAGCGTGCCCGCCTGGAGCGCGAATACTACGAGCAGCAGCTGGAGCGCCAGCACTTGGAGCGTCAGCAACAGCTCGAGCGTCAGCGCCAGCAACAGGAGCAACTGGAGCGACAGCGACGTCAGGAAATGGAGCTGCGCATGCAGCAACAAAGGGAGCGTGAGCGTGAAAGAGAGCGGGAGCGGGAACAGGAGCGAGAGCGAGAGCGTGAACAGGAACAACCACTCAATCAGTTTATACACGCACCACAATCCGTTTTCCGACCCATCGACCAAGGTCAACTGCCAGCGCCTAACATTTACAAGCCGATAGCACAAAAGTCCAGCAATTGGCAGCCTAGCCAAGCAGCGAGTGGGCGTGGCAAGGCAGCAACAGCAGGTGGCGGCACTGCACCAACGTCCCATCTGCAACCGCGTCCCAGTTATAGCAACACCCCATCACCCGCTTCAACGGCAGCCACTTCGCCGATTGGTTTACCATGGGTGGCTAAACCACGTGTGGATAACAGCGATTTTAAACGCAAGGCGCACCACTTTGAAGAGCGTTCGCTGCGCGACAATCTTGAGCAACAGCAACCACCCAATGTCTATGTGCAGCGCCACAATTCATTGCGCTCGAAAGCACCACCAATGGCACTCAGTGAGTTCAAGAAGCGTCCATCGTTGCCCAATGCCATGCAGCCGGAGCTGCAGTTGTATACAGCAACAGCAGCAGCAGCAGCAGCAACAGCAGCAGCACCACCACCACCACCAACCAACATTTCCTTTACGTATGCGGACTATGCACCAGTTGCAACACGTCGTGGCGCCACCAATTTAAGCAATTATCGCAGTCAACCGTGTTTGAGCAGCGCCTTGGAACCACTAACAAATCCACTGGCTGCACCACTTGTGCTAACCAGCGCAAATCCCACATATTTACCCACACCACCACAAACGTCACGTCATTTCGATTTCACAAGTCCCATTGATAGTCCAACGAGTTGTTTGACTGCACCCGCTATGACGGACAATACGGACGATGATCTTGATCTGGATTCGGATCATAATATGCATGAGTATCGTGCCGAGATCAAAGTGATGCGTAAACCACGCAGCCAAACGGCCGTAACGGTGGCTGGACGTCGCACCGCTCATGTCAGCGATGACGAGGTCTTCGGACGGAATTCAAGGGCGGCCAAGTCTCTATTGTATACGATGAAGCAGCTGGGCGGCAATGGAAGTGGTGCGGGCAATGGTGGTGCTAGCAAAGCCGCGAGCAAGTCTGCATTGCGAAGCCAACCACCGGTACAACCCCTAACCGCACCCAGTTCACCCAACAAGCCGGGATGTCTGTCCCCCGATGGACGCATGTATCAGGCACCGTTGGTGGAGCCACTTTTCCCGCAGCTCAGCAACTTTGAGGCGAATCGCAAGCCGCAGTATCAAGGTGGTGGGCAACCCAGTTACTCAGCGGAAGCGCAAACAAGTTATGTGGTTACATACCCCCTAGATGATTCAGCGGATGAACAGGAATCCAGCCTGAGTTTGAATCGCATTAGACGCAACTCGGAGCATTCAAATGCCAGCTCTAGTATATCCATGACCAGTTGGACAGCAAATCCAATGCATGTGCAGGCGGCGGCAGCATCAGCGCCACCACCACCGGTGGATCGCAGCAATAAACCACAGTTGGCGCCAAGGCCAGCACCAGCGCAGATGGTGCTAGCACCAGCAGCAGCAGCAACAATAACAGCAGCACCACAACGTCCCAGATTAAGCACACGAAGTCATACGATTAGTGAGTCAATGATGCAATTGCCTAGACAACAGAGCACCACTGAGGCGCCACCTAGCATGCCTGCACCACTACAGCAACGTGTCATGTCGCAGCAAACGCTCAGCAATAAGTTGCAACAGCAACAACAACAGCAACAGCAACAGTTGCAACAACAACAGGAGCTGCGTCGCAAGAGTCTAGGCAATGTGTTGGAGCAACGTGAGAGCCACCATAAATTGTACTATGAACAACAGGAGTATAAATCGTCTGCACCACCCGATACGCCGGATATTGTTAAGTCATCGCTGCCCAAGGAACAGGCACCGTTGTTGAAGAAATTTGGACCACCACAGCGGCACCACTATGTGCCCAATGCCTATCAGAGTCCACAATTGGGTAAGCAAGCCACCAGCCATAGTCAGAGCACCACCAGCATTACCATACAACAGCAGCAGACACACAGCAAACCACTCATTGTGGAGACGCCAGCAACGCCACAGCCGCAGCCACCGAATGTGGATCAAACACCCGAGGAGCAAATACCAAGGAATATTGTCTTTAACAATGTGAATGCGTTCAGTTCGCTGAGTCGTCGCAACCACGAGGAGGAGCTGCACCACCAGCAGCAGCAAAGCAACAATGCTGGTGGCTCCAGAATAAATCGTTTAAGTAAATGCGATTCCTGGACACAGATCTGCAATCAACAACAACAACAACAACCACTGCAACAGCAACAGCTGAGCAATGGCACAGCAGCGATACGGTATAATCAAGCCACTGTGGTTGGTGGTGCTGGGGAATTGCGACGCACAAAGTCGGGACACTCGTTGGCGGTGCCAAAGCTTTACGAGGCGGGCATTGATAAGGAGCAGGTGGGTCAAAAGCAACGCACAGTGGCTGCCTATTTCTCTGGCCAAAAGTCACCCACTGGCAATGGCCAGCTGGAGGAGTTGCGCACCACAACAACAACAACAACAACAGCAACCTCATCGCACCGCAAATCGGCAATAAATCGCACCAAGACAAGTGAAAAATTATCAGCGGCTCGCAAATCGTTAAGCTCATTGAATTCAACATCGAATGGTAATGTGTCCACGGCGGGTCTGTATCGTATGGGTGGTGCAACAGCTGGTGGTGCAATGGTTGGTGGTGGTGGTGGCCTAAGTCGCAGTGCGACAATGCCGCATATAGCGCATCTCAATTTGTTGGACGAGAGCAATGTGGAGGATGCGTTTGAGCAATTAATGCTGGGCGCTTAATATGGCAATTGGCGGCACATATCGATTAATCGATAAACACGCAAAATACACGTTAGACGGACAGACAGACAGACAAGCACACACAAACAGCAGTCATTCCAGTTTGAGCCACCCAGCGAGACGCAACTGGACCCAACAAACGACACACACACACACACACACACACACACGCACGCACAACGAAGCCGAAACTGTAACTGTACTGATTACCGATTACCGATTAACGATTACTGTTTACTGTTTACCGTTAAATACACGCTACTGTTATGTTGAGCGTAGATTCTTTGTAGGCTTTGTTGTCAGTCACAGCTCCAACAGAAGCAACAACAACGACAACAACAACAATAAGTACACCCACCAAAACCCCCCACAGCCCCTCTTATAACTATCTAGTCAGCACGAAACGTTTCGTTCCGTACCGTTTCGTTTCGTTTTCGTTTTGTTTCGTTTTTTTCTATCCACATTGTTTCTTGCGCTCAATTTGAAGGAGTCTATTCACAATAGTTAGAAGGAGGGACCACAAAAGGGGTTTTAACTTGAAACAAAAGAAAAGAAATTGTATTAAATAAACACACACACATACACACACTTAACACACTGCCGAGTTTGCTGAGCTGCCCCAACCGCAGGATGCCAAAACAACAACAACAACAACAACAACAACAACTTAAAAATTTATCTCAAAACAAAAAGAATAGAAAACATTGCAAAAGAAAAGCCGCAAAAAAACGAACAAGCACTTGTGAGTGAGAAAATATGCAAAAATAAGCTACACGAAATGTAAAAAAAAAAAAAAAAAAAAAAATGTTACCCACAAGAAACAGCGTTGCCACCTTGTTTAATTAGCGCGTTCCATGTACTACCATTGCTACCTACGCCCGCCCGGCCTAACTGCATACATATATATACTTTATATATTTATATTTACAAATCCTTATATATATATATATATATATATCTTTATATGCATATATATATTCGTATATTTGTTATCTATTGTTTATATACACTTGTTTTGCCTGCCCTTTTCCCCCAAACACCCCCACCAAGTTTTTGAAAAAAGAATACTTAAGTAGTGTATAAAGTTAGTTTAGCAAGCGCTTTTAACGTTTTGTTTTCGTTACGTTTCCATTACGTTATGTATTACCGTTACGTTGGCTGGTTGATTGGTTGGTTGGTCCAGCAAAAACAAACACAAAAATAAATATATTAAAAAAAATTCGTTTTAAATTTTAATAAATTATTAAAAAACAAAAAAAAAAAAAACATTACACACACCAAATTTCAAATCCCATGTTGTCCCTCCTGTTCTATATATACATATATATATATATATATATATATATATATATATATATGGAAATATTTTTGTCTGTCTCTTTCTCTGTCTCACTATATATTTTGTCTCAGTCTTTTTGTACATACCCCGTCCCCATTTTGTGATCATGGTAACAGCTCAGCTCCAGTTTGCTGTGCTGGCTGTTCCTTTGCTTTCTATGCCAAACTTTGTTTTACTCGCATGTTGTCAACGTTTTGTTCTATTTTTTTTTTTTTGTATTTTTTTTTTTTTTGTATATATTAATTGTTTTATATATATTTTTCATAAATAATTTATGCATGTCTTGTTGTTGTTATTTTTTCTTTCGGAATAAATTGAAGTAGTCATAGTAGTTGCACCACCAGCACCACCACCACCACCACCACCAGCGTCACAGACACCAACCACCAAATCGGCCACAAGTGCCCGCAACAGCAACCAACAGCGGCCACGTTTCGTTATCGTTATCGTTATCGTTATCGTTTTCATTATATTTCTATTGCTATTTCTATATTTCTTTTCTATATTATTTGCGTACTCTGTTATGTGTGTTTCTCACATTTGTCTTAATCTAATTATTTGTCTTTGTGGAACGCGCGGCATTGGAACAGCCGCTTGGCAGAGTTGCCGTACTGCGCGTGTTTCGTTTGCCAATCGTTGCGTTTTGGCATTTTTAATACGCGCTGACTAAACCTAAAGAGATCTGTATATTGCAAATATAATTTTGCTAATTTTTGTCTCGTTTTGTTGCCGTGTGTAGTGTAAGCCTTTAGTTGCCTGCTGTAGACTAGTCTAAGGCAAGATGCAAAACAAAAACAAAAACAAAAATAATATTAATAATAATATATGTATAACATTTCTAATACATTATAATATTTTTCCCATATTTTCAATAACTTTAACTGTACTGAATAATGTTTTTATATATTGTTGAATTGTTTTTGAATGCATGACTAATTGACTTGACTAATTGTTGTAATTATTGCTTCTTTTTCTCTCCCCTCTTCTGTCGCTGATCAACCACACAAAAAAAAAAAAACGTCTAAAACCTTTCTTCATACAGCACAACACAAGCAACAAAGCTCAACGACCAGTGAACGCACCGAGACAAAGTCAAAGGATGGCGGCGCAGTTGTCACCACAACAACAACAAAAGGTACAACAATCATACATATGTATGTATACATATATATATATTAATTATTTTAATCACTTCAGTTACCACACGCACTGTGAGCGGCAGCGCTGCCCCCAAGAACATTTCGCCGCTGGCCAAATTTAAGCAGCTCGATAAGGCGGCTGCCCAGCAGCAGGCTCAAAAGTAAGCAACATTTGCAAATATCATTCAAATACCAAATAAGATAATGAACCACAAAGACATTATATAAAATTTGTAGAGAACGCATACTTGCCGAAAGGAAAACAAACAAAATTCGCAATATTCACAAATTCAAATTTAAATTCAAATTTAACGGCACTGAGTGCTCTGGCAAAGCCAGAAAGTTGCACCTTCAACTTTCTTAACAGATCTGGCAGCGCTGAATTGCAGCGCCATCTGGCAGAATACATTGTACGCCATTTTGTTTGCATTCCTTTGGCACACACACATTTGGTGCAGGATCACAATACACTCACAAGCAGACAAGAACACACCCACACACCAACACACACACACATACTCACTCACTAGTTTCGCCTTATTTTTGACTCCCATTCTCTGGTGTTGGTGATCGGCAATAAATGTCCTGTCTTCTTGTGCATAGGTTTATTATGTAAATGTTTTAGGTACATTTTGTTAATTGTCTTTTGCTCTAGCTACTGTCTCGCTCTATGTCAAGGGGCCCCCTTCTCTTGCTCTTCCTCTGTCTCTGTCTCTCTCTCTCTCTGTCTCTGATATTCGTTTACTCTCTCACTTCCTTATGCACCTGTCGTCTCTCCCAAAACAGCAACAACAACAAGTTCAAATCAAAGAAAACAACAACAAAAATTTAGCTAAACAAACACATATACACACGTACACAACAACCGTTAGCTGTTCCATTCTCTTACTTATTATAAGATAATAGTTAGATATACAATATTTGTTGTTGTTTCCCGCTAACACAAACACATACACACACACACACACACATATATACACGAGCTAAACAATTCGAACACCCAATTTACATGCATAAGTACAACAAATATTTATGTATAAAAACCCAAAAAAAAAAAAAAAAAAAAAAAAAAAAAAAAAAAAATTAAGAAAACCAATAAATTGTGTGAGTTTCGCTAAAACGTCTGCCCCTCCAACCTTGAATCATTTGTTCAGATCATCTCCAACAACAAGCACACCCACGACCCCCGGCGGTTCAGCACAACCGTTGTTCAAATTTACCGATCCGGCATTAAATGCTCGCGCCGCCACTGTCAAGGATCAGCTTCTACAGTGGTGTCAGCACAAAACGCAGGAATATGAGGTATTCAAAACCTACAAAAAAAAAACCACAAAAAAATACCAAAAAAAAAAAAAACCCCCAACCAATCAACAAAAAAGCCAAAACGCAAAGCCACAGCCATAGACCGTTATATTTGTTATATTCCTTTTCGTAATTTATATATATATTTTTTTTAGTTTGATTTTGACTTGATTTTTATTTTGTATTTTGCATTTTACTGCCGTTCGTTTTGAATCATATTTTTTTTTTCAATTTTGGTAACAAAATCTAACGCTTAGGCCCAACAACAAGCAATAACAATTTAAAGAAAAAAAAAAACCAACGTAATAAAAACATAAACCAAAACAAAAACTAAATCTAAAAAAAAAAAACTAAAAACAACGCTTAACCTTTGGCTGAGCTTTTGAGCAACTCATCTACACACACGCATATACACAAACACACACACATACACACGCATACACACACACACACACACACACTACACGCAAACGCACGTAAAGCAGCTTGGCTTGGCTTCTTAACGCAAAGAAGTTAAAGATGACGATGAAGATGAAGAAGATGAAGAAGAAGAAGAAGAAGAAGCAAAAGCGCAGTTATTACTTACATGTGTCTATTGCTTTTATCACTATTGTTATTGTTATTGCCATTTGCTTCGATTGTTGCTTTTGGGGGCTGGATTTTAAATGCAACAATAAAATATCGCTTAATTGTCGCTGTCGCTGCTGCTGCTCAAAAAAAAAAAAAAAAAACAAAACAAAAACCGAATAATAATCAAGCGCTCTGCTGATATACACCGCTATATCCCACCAACACCCCCCGCGAACGAACTTATCACAAACAATTTTAATGTAATTCACAGAACGTCCAAATAAGCAACTTTAGCTCGAGCTGGTCAGACGGCTTGGCCTTTTGTGCACTGATACATCATTTCTTGCCAGATGCATTTGATTTTAGTAAACTAACCAAACAAACTCGCCGACACAATTTCGAGTTGGCCTTCACTGTTGCTGAGTAAGTATCACCGTTTTTTGATCGAATTTGTTAGCTAATCGATACATTCTGTGCGCACAGTGAGAAAGCTGGAATTGCGCCGTTACTGGATGTGGAAGATATGGTGGAGATGAGTCGACCCGATTGGAAGTGCGTCTTTGTCTATGTGCAGAGCATCTATCGCCGTTTTCGCAATTGCCAGTAAATAGCAAACAAAAGAAAAAACAAAAAAGAACAGGAAGCAGCGGAACAACAACAACAGCACGTGGTGGGCCACAACAACAACAACAACAACTACACATCTATTCATTAAATAATAAGCAAGTCTATCCCCAGAAATGAAAATCAAGAAAAGAATTGATAACTCAAACCATCTGCAGACAGAATTATTATTATGTAGACACTTTTGGCATTTTGTGTTGGAGCACACGCATCCTATATAAACTATTACATATTATCCACATCTAATAACTTACATACTACATATACCCACAAATGGCAGGCTCGTCTAATTGAACAGCAAGAACCTTTGTACGTTTTTTGTGTTTGTTTATCATTATTATTATTATTATTTTTTTTTTTTTTTGTAATTCTATTACTATTATTATTATAATATTATTATTTGTTATTGAACTTAAAAAGAAAAACTATGCAATAATTGTTGATTTTTTTTTTGTCATAAATATTTAAATATAAATGAAAAGGAGAAAAAAAATACTACAAGAACAACAATTGCAAGGCGCAAAAACTTTACTAACCCCGCTGAGTTGAAGATGAAGATGATAATTATACGAGTATAAATACCCATTTTATATATACACAACTTAAAGCGAGCGATATTACGAGAAAATTACTAACTCGCAGCAGCGGCAAGCGATATGCGATATAAAAATAAAAATAAAAAATGTATTTACAGCTAATATTAACATTGAATATGAAATTTGTGTCTGTTGCGTTTTATTTTACGTTAAAAATCTAACTTGTTATAGCTCTGCCACCTGTTCATGATGTGGCAACTACACTCATGCGATCAGCAAATCAATCGTTGTGATGCGCGCAACTTATCGACGCAACGTTGCCAGACGTTAGAAAAAACTTCTCAAATTTGAAAAAATTTAACATAGTTGGCTTTGGGGCAACTGTTAAATGGTTGAATTTGTTGGGAATACCGAGTTTGGAACATCATTCAGATATGCTGTGAAAGTCTAACGTTAAGTTTTGTGTAAAATGTCCAAACAAAATTCCGTGTGAAATTCGTACATCAAAATTCAGTTCGTTACGCGCATACACAGGCATTAGTTGACCATCAAACTACACGAGAGGAGGGGGCAGCTTATTGGGTTTCTGTAGAGGAAGCGGTTTCTGTTGGGCATTGAGATGGCACAGCAGCAAGAGCAGCCACAACTATCGGAGGCAACGGCCTTGAGGCTGTTAAATAGTGTTGTTGCCGGCACAACAATGCAACAGGCGCAACCGCAGCAGCAATCGCAGCAGCAGCAAGGCGAGACGAGCAACGCTTGTGACAGTGCCACAGCTGGTTGCAGCAACGGCGGCTGTGGTGTTGCTGCCGCACAGCTGGGACTCGTATTGCCAACAAGCAGCACAAGCAAGCCAGAACAAGCGTCACAGGAGAGCGTACACTCGGCCGATGAATTTGGCAGGTCGTGCCGCATTTGTCGATGTAATCCAATTGACATGGAGATAATTAGCTGTCCCTGCAAATGCAAAGGCAGCGTGGTAAGTGCAATTGATTGATTCGATTGATCAATCAAGATCATTCTATCCTTCTATATTCTATTTGTGTTTTGTTTTGTTTTTGGCTTTCGTTTGCCATTTGTAGGGCTACATCCATATGAAGTGCTTGAAGTGCTGGATAATACATCGTGGCGATAATCGCTGTGAGATCTGCAATGCCCCATATAATATCACAGCGGATCGTGCGAGCTTTAAGCAAATGGTTCGTGCCTTTTGCTGCGGTCGTTGCTGTGGCATGATCGTGAAGCATGTACTATTTAGTGCCTCGCTAATGCCCCTCGCCCATGTCATATTGCAGCAGGTGAGCGAGTGCACGCTGTCATTGCGTCATCAGTTCTTATTTGGCACAATTCGCGCTTATCTGCGATTCTTTACTTGTGTACAGGTCTTGCATTGTATGGACAATTTGAATCAGGGCAGCACCGAACAGCTAACGGTACAGGAGGTATTTGTTGCATCCTGTGCTTTGCTAACATCCAGTGCGCTCTTCTTTCATTTCTTTGAGTTTGTGACGACTCGCTTCCTGCTCATACGTAACATATTGCGGCATTGGTGGATGTTTGGCAGCACCAACGATTTTGGTCTCGTGGAGGTCGAAGATGATGCATTTGATCTATTTTGACAAGTTAGGCTAGCCTAACATTCCCGTGGAATTATTACAACATCCAGTAACATAACCAAATTGTCAAGTTATTTTCAATAATAAAAATTTCATTCATAACAGCAATTATTTGAATTTCCTCATATTAACGTTTCGGAACACTGTATAGTTTGTTATTTATTCGTTACCCGGCTGTTATGCGCAAAATGCTGTCTGTTAACGCACGAAACTTTCTCCTGTTAACGCAATCACAGTAAGTCAAGTCGCCTGTTTATTGACATAAGTTATCGATTAATATATTCGATAGATTTAGTAGGATTGGTAAGTTGACGATTGCTTCAACTGCTCTCATCCCAAAGACAAATAATATTTTTTTTGGCATAAAATCGAAGCAAAAAATACCTTATTTGTGTGATTCGTTAGTAATATTACAGCAGCTAGCGGGCAGATAGATACGCGTGCAATTTCGTAGGCATAACAACAATTAAATGCCTTCGCTGTTGTGTAAGTTCTTGGTCAGCAGCCTGTAAATTGAAAACGGCAACAAATAAAACTAGAAACAAATTCACAAAAAAAAAAAACCCAGCAAGTTTGGACTGGCTTTGGGTGGACGTGTGTGTGTGCGTGTGTGCATATATGTGAGTAACAAAGAGTAACTCGTCGCAGCAGAGCAGTGGAATTACCAGCAGCTGCTGTGCGCTGCGCAACAAAATATCAAAAGGGAAAGGAAAAACGAAGAACGTCTGAAAGAAAGTGAAGTTTAGCGCAAGTGTCGTTTGCTGTTACTGTCAATAACTATTGTGTATGTGTGAGTGTATGTGTGACATTGCAACCGTTTGACAGTTAACTGGTTGACGCACGTGTGGCAAGTGAACATAATAAGCATCGTATTTAAATTTTTTTTATTTATTACATATTTTCTTGTATTATTAATAATATTATGCTGCTCTGGCGTCTTTGTAATTGAACGAAACTTGTTGCAGATTATTACTCCACGAAGCCAGGCTGCACAGTGTAAAGCGAGTATTTGTTGGTCTCGTCGGTTATTCCAGCAACAGCAGCGGTTGCATCAATACAAAATACAAAAGGAAACTAAGAAACTACAATAACAAGAAAAGAGAGCCCAGAAAACAGAACGAATAGCTAACAATAACAACAAGAACAAGAACAACAACAATAATAATAACAACAACAAAAGCAAAATGGCTGCTCAACAGCAGCTATTGGCTTTGATGTCATCGGCCTCCGGTCACAACAACAACAACAGCCCCGAGGCTTTGTACGATCTGTCATTGATTGCCGTTGTCAACAGCTTGGACCTAAAAGTGCCCACCCTGGAGCGCATCAGCAAATTGCCGGAGTTGCCTCGTAATCTGCTCATCGATGTCTATGAGCTGGTAAGTCTTCATGTTCCTTCACACTCTTTCTACATACATGCATATGTATGTATGTACATTCTTCTTTAAGCAACAAAACAAGAAAAAGTGAAAACACACACACACACGCATACACGTGCAAAATCAGCTGAGACTGAAGTGCACACACACACACACACAGAACACAGAACTGCT
Organism: Drosophila funebris; assembly: GCA_018901825.1. NCBI lineage: Eukaryota > Metazoa > Arthropoda > Insecta > Diptera > Drosophilidae > Drosophila > Drosophila funebris. The sequence goes on along the minus strand of JAEIFK010000454.1, from coordinate 18,818,302 downwards.
GGTATGTTTGCATGCTTGTGTCTGTGTTTTTGCAGCTTCGTTTTTATCGGCATGCTGTTACAGCATTTGTTATTATTGTTCATATTGTCGTTTATCTTCTGCATTGCGACGGCAGGACGATAATTTGCAGTTGTTTTGATTTACAGTTAAAGGCACTGCAAGCGCTTGTAAAGCTTTCTTAGTAAAAAGCTTTCCACTGTTTATGTTTACTGCCCAGAAGCTTCTGGCACACGAGCACAGCTGCTTCACACACTCACACACACACACACACTACACATATGGGCAGGCGTAGATACGTAATGTGTATGTATTTGAAACTGGTCTGAAACCGCATGGCATTTTACTGTATATCATCGTAATAGAACTTGTGATATGATATCTTTTAGTATAGCTTCTATTTACCCACTGTAGTATCTTAGCTTATATAGATACCGATTAAAAAATACATTCGCATGAATACGGTAAAAAAGGGAACGTAAGCTTCGTTAAAAATGGCATCAATAGATCATCCAAATATACACAGGCACACACAGATACACACAAGTCAGAGACATTCATAATGTCATTGCAATTACAATAATAAAAAATTATAAACTGCGACAACAATGAAGCCACAAATGATGATGCTGCTCTTTGCCTTATTGTTGTTTTGGTTTGTTGTTGTTGCCGTCTAAATATAGCACATTTACGCAGTCGACGCGCCCTTCGGTGTTGCGTCCTGTTCCACAGCCATTGAACTTGAACGTTCACTTGTTCTTCGACATTATTGCGTCTCGAACTAAGCATCCTTAAAAGTGTCTTTGCACAAGGAAATAGTGTTGAGTAACAACATAAACATGATATGATAGCCTAATATGTAGTATGTTTCTGCTTTGTTGCAGTGGCTTACTTAAAGCTCGAAAAGCTCAGCTAATTATTGTTGTCTTAATGAAGAATCGTTAAAAGTAACACTGCAATACAGAACAGGGTTGTATAACAGCTTAAGAGATTCTTATTAAGTTTTGTAGTGCTTGCAGTGGCCAACTTAAAGCACAAAAGTTTAGCTAGTCTGCAACAGGAAATCCTTGACTGTGACTCTACAGATAGTGCTGTGTAACAATTTAAAATACTCAAGCTTTAATGTGCTTGGAGTGGCTCAAAGCTCGCCGAATTGTATATGCTCGCCTTATCTGAGAATCCTTAAAACTAACTACATTAAAAACCAGTGTTGCATAACCTTACTTTGTTAGAGTCAAGCTTTATGGAGCTTTCAGTTACCAAGTTAAAGCTCAAAAGCTCAGTTAGTTGTTGTTTATAGTCGACTGATGTGATTGCCTCAATAAAGAATCTTCAAAAATGACAGTACACAACTGAACAGTGTTGCATAACAGTACAAGTGCAGCAGCTTGTTAAGCTCAAGCTTTAATGAGCTTGTGAGTAACTAAGTTCAAAGCTCAAAAACTAAATGAACTGTTGTATATAGTTGTTACTAACATTTACTAAAATTTTATGTCATTTGTAGATGTCTCAGCGCGAGGATTTGAAGGACACACTCTTAGAGGAGCTTTCCAATTTGGATGTATTCAGATGCCTGGTGCGTTACACATCGGCACGCAGCCAGCTGCTGCGTATTGTGGCAGCATTGATGGCCAGTAACAAGGCACTGCCGCGTCGCCTTAGCGATGCTTATGTGGGACGCTGTGGCGTGCCACAAATTGAGGCAAATAGTGAACAGGTCGATACTGATAAATTGGCCAAGGAGCCGCTTAAGGATGCATATGAACAGAATGTCGTTGCCATTGCCATTGCCGGTTGCAGTAGCAGTAGCAACATCAGTGGCAGCCACAACGACAGCAAGGCGACAGCAATGACAACAATGAATGTGCAACAGCAGCAACAACAACAATTAGAACCGCTGTCGCTACAAGATGTGTACGCCATTGATTTGGGACTGCGTCTTGGGAGCTTCCTCTCCGAGGCCGGTTGGATGCAGGAGAGCATCTCGGTGCTGTCGTGCCTTAATGAAAGACTGAAGCACATGCAGCCCTTCAAGAATGATCTAATCACACGTCTCGATTGCCTGCAGCGGTATGATTTACTCGCTCTATGTATAACCTAATGTATTCAACTAATCAATCAATCAATCTCACATTTGTAGTCTACTTTATGCGGAATCATCACATTGTAATTTTAAATTGGCACAACAAACCTTCGCTGAGCTGATGGAACTGACACCCATGATCAACGACAAAGTGCCAGGGCCATTAATCGCAATGGTCTATACACAAATCTCGTCCATGTACTTTGCCCGTAACGAGTACAACAACAGTCATATGTGGAGCCTGCAGGCCATGCACCACCTGGAAATGACAGCGCCCTCACGGTGGGTTAAATCTTGATTCTCTTATTGGACACTTGTTAATGATTCGTCTCTTTGCAGCGTTGCCATCGATGTGCTGCGTCAGGCGGCCAAAGCGTGTGTGGTCAAGCGCGACTTTGCCCGCGCCAATTTGCTCATCTGTCAGGCGGTTTGTCGTGCTCGGTAAATTATAAATTTGTGATTCATACAAATTTTATTTTACAACAAATATTAAGTATTTTTTTCTATAATTTTTGCACACCATTTGCAATATTAAAAATATACATTTGTGTGCAATAAATTGCCATTTTTTAACAATGGATATGGTAGAAAAAGTATATTAACTTCATAGTGAAAAGACTGTATTAACTTTTTTTGTATTTTAAATTTAAAATTTTTTTATTTATTTAAAAAATATTTTTCTTATATATATATTTTTTTTTAATAAGCTTATTTAGAAAATTTCATTCTATAATTTAATTTAAATACACATTTATTTTATAATTTAGATTATAAATATTTTTTTGTTTTTATAAATTAATTTTTAAATAGTTTTTTGTTTTGTTTCCATAATTAAAAGTACATTTTCTTTTATTTTTTATAACTTAATTTATATAATTTATAAATTTATTGGTATCGCTATAATTAAAATTACTTTTATTTCATTTTGCTAATAAAAATTTTTTTTTTTGTTTTAAATTTATATATATTATTATTATATGTATAAATTTATTTCTAAATATTTTTCTGTTTCTATAATTCAAGTTATAAGTTTATTGGTATTGCTATAGATTAAATTATTATATTACTTTTCTATTAAATAATACATTTCTTTATATTTGTAATTTAATGTACAAATATTTTTGCTTTTGTGTAATTTATATATATTTTTGTTTTATTTTCTATAATTTAATTTTAAATAATAATCTATAAGTATTTTTATTATTTCTATAATTGAATTCATCAATATTCAATTAATTGTGTAACTTAATTTATAAATGTAGATTGTTCATACCATCAATTTGCGACTCTATCTTAATAATATTAAGTTAATATCAACCATTTCTCTATCTCATTCTAATCCATTGCCCTTTCTCTCTCTCTCTGTCTGTTCACAGTGAACACTTTGGTCCAAATCATCAGAAATACGGCGATGCTCTGCTGGATTATGGATTCTTTTTGCTGAATGTGGACTCGGTGTTCCAGTCGGTTAACGTTTACAAGGAAGCGTTGGCCGTGCGTCGCGGCATCTTTGGGAACATGAACTTCCATGTGGCCATCGCACACGAGGATCTGTCCTATGCATATTATGTGCATGAATACAGCACCGGGGATTTTAGTTGCGCTCAGGATCATGTCGATAAGGCGGTGAATATAATGAAAAATCTGGTGCCGAGCAATCATTTGATGTTGGCATCGGCCAAGCGTGTGAAGGCGCTGCTGCTGGAGGAGATTGCACTCGATAAGATAGCCGATGGCATGGATGAGGAGGATCTGCTCTTGCAGTCCGAGGAGCTGCACAATTTCGCCTTGCAACTGTCGCTGGAGGTGTTCGGTGAGGTGAATGTGCAAACAGCCAAACATTATGGCAATCTGGGGCGTTTATATCAGACAATGAATCGCTTTGACGAAGCCGAGCGTATGCATCAAAAGGCAATCAAGATTAAAACCGATCTACTCGGTCCCTATGACTACGAAGTGGGACTATCAATTGGCCATCTCGCCTCGCTCTACAACTATCAAATGAAGAAATATCGCCAAGCAGAGGATCTATATCTGCGCAGCATTGATATAAGTGAGACACCATCTCTGGTCCGCCGCATTTATACCGTTCTAATATGAAATCTTTTGCTTTTTTTAGGCCTACGCTTATTTGGACGTACTTACTCAGGTTTGGAGTACGATTATCTGGGACTGTGCCATGTCTATGAGACGCTCCATGAATTCGAAAAGTATTTACGCTATGCACACATTCTCGAGAATTGGCAATTGTTGCGTGGTCAAAATCTCACACAGAATGTAATTAGATGCATACAATTGAATTGTTAATTGAATTTACTAATGCTACTCTCAATACTCTCCCCCACAGAAGTCCAGTTATCCTGCTATTGAGGAGGACTTTACCATTGACCAAGTGAAGACCAAGTTTTTCAACATGAGCGTCAAATCGCACAAAACTGAGCCATCAGGTTCAACTCCGCCCGAGCCAAGCAATAATTGAAAGCGGACCAAGCGGCAATATGTCATTGCTTAGGTGTTGCAACACACACACACACACACACATGCACAGACACTATAAACACTCCACACACACACACATACACAACACAAACATACTCATACAACGTACACTTACATTTACTTTAGCTTAAAGCGCAAATCAATTTGTTATCAAATTTGGCAAGAGAGAAAAGCAAATCGCCATGACAAGAACAACAACACCAACAACAACAGCAGCAGCAGCTAAAACAACGACAATAGCAATAACAATAACAACAACAATAACAACATCAACATGTTCATCTACAACAACAACTAATACAACTGGCTAAAGTTTTGCGCCTCTCAACGCCCACGTGGAATTCGTTTATATTTTATTTAATTATATTTTTTGTTTTAATATAACTATACAAGAATTATAGTCCATGTCTTGTCGTAAACAGGAACAGAAACAGCAACAAATTGTTATAATTATCGTTTATTTTTGGCTCTTTTTCTATTTTCTTTTTTTTTTTTTATTATTTTGTTATTCTCTTTTGTTTCTCTTGTTGCATAACTTAAATTATTTTTCATGTATAAAGCACAAAATGTATGTTTTCTTTTGATTTTGCTACTTAATATTGTTGAAGAATTTCCTTGAATTTACACAGACACATATACACTTACAAAACACCTACTTGTAATTGGATTAATCCAATAACCGTTCATATTTTAATTCTAAAATACGAATAAATGATGTGATTGATAAATGCATATATATATTTAGTAAATATATATGCATTAATAATTGATAAACTGATAATCAATTAATATAAATATATATATATATATATATATATTTAAATATATATATACATATGTATAAATATTGTTGTTCAATAATTTTTTTTTAGATCGAACAGTTGTTAAATCAATTGATTAACAAAATTTGTAGCACAATTTGAATATACGAATATGATTATGTTGCTACGCGTTGTATAAACAGAATAAATGACGAATTAATAGTTAATTTATATACAATTAGTTTCTTCAAGGGATTATTATTTTCATATCTGTTCATTTGTTCATTAACTAGAAATGTACGCATAAATATGTAATTTGTATAATGAATAGTGAAACATACGTAATTGCAATTTGCTGCACTGCAAATACACAATCAAATCAACTCCTAACCCCCTCCCCACCCCACTCCTCTCATGACAGCCCCTACATATATATTATAAATGCGTGTTGAGCCATCCATGTAGCTGGAAAATGATTGTCCAGTTCGTAACCTTCGAGTAATGCCAGCTTCCAACTTAATATGATTCGTAATCCGTGTGTATAACATGCCTCTTAACCATTAAGCAAACAAACTAAATACATAAGTAAGTCAAGTTTATACAATACAATACAATACAATATAATAACTAACGATACCTACGCATAGTTTATACTTATATAGGGAGATAAAGTATATATACATATATATATGTATATATCTGTATGTATGTATATGCCTAATTAATAATGTAGCTACAACATTTTGGCATTGGCAATTGTTCAAATGCCCATGCAAAAATCTCAAAATAAAATTTTAAAAACAATTAAATATAATTATAATACTTTACTTTCGGCTCGTACGTATGGATCAAGTTAACAAATGCTCGTAAACGGTAAGTTCGCCACATTTATAACTTGGCTTAAACCTAAGTGTTGTCCATGCATTAGTTTTTTAATATTTTCAAAACTGTTTCGTGATTTTTCGAGATTGAAAAACAGAATTTAATTTAAAAAACCTAAAATTCGTCTTGTAAAATCCCCCAGATAGTAAAAGCTCCCTTTAAACATAAAACTATCATAACTTTGGTCAAAATTAAAGCTAATTAAATTCATTTTTATGCTCTTCGCATATTCACAACTTGGTCTAAGCTTAAGGTTTGAGATTTAGATGCCTTGTAACAGCTTGAACACGTAACTTGGTCAAAACTTTAGCTTCTTTCCTTCAAGTATTTGCTGCTAGTTTGATTTTCCAGCTAAATTTGCATATACACTTATGTACATATGTATGTGTTTTCTTTGAAACTTCAACAAATTAAAGTTTTTCCATTTTCGAAAACAACAAACAATTCTCAACTGGTTGAGTCGTTAAATGGGTTTTTATGACGCTTTAGGTGAAGCTGCAGATAACAATCGGATTTGGGTTTCGGCACATTTTTGTTGTTGTTGTCTGTCACATAGTTTAAAAGCAATTATAATTGTTTGTTTTTCAGTTGTCCCACTGTCACTTTTCTTTGGCCGCCGGCAGCAGCAGCAGCAGTGACAATGTAAAAGTTGTTTGAAGTGTTTTCACTTGGGCACAAGACAAGTCGCGACGCAACGCAACGCAAAGTTTGACATTAACGTAGGCGCAGCAGCAGCAGAGCCGGCGGCCGATCAACTATCTTGCGATTGCAATGCAGGTCGCACCCACACACACACACACACACGCACGGAAGCACACGCACGCACGCATACAAACATAAATCTGCCAAAACTTGCAGCACTTGCTGGTCGCTGTGTCTACTCAAGCGCAGCTTTTGCTTTTGACACATTTTCGTCGTCGTCGTCCGCCGTCTGTCGTCAACGTCAACGCCGCTGCGCAACTTCGGCTGGCAACTTCGACTTCGGTTTTGGGCAGCAGTTTGAAGCTTCATCGATCAGTTGCTGACTTTGCGCGGCAGCGAACGGTTTGCGAGCTTTGCAAGAACGCGCATGCGGTTAAGCTTTACAACACATTTTTGTTGCTGCTCATTTGTTCGTTCGAAGTTCGTTATTTCTATTTGTTTTTTTTTTTTTGTCGATTTCGTTGTGTTTTGTTTTTGTTTTTACGATTTTTTTTTTTGAAAAGTGAAACTGACCGACAAAGTTAGCTGGTTGGTAAATCTAATGGCTAACATTTAAGTTATAATTGCGACTAGTTCTTAAAAGAAACGACTACAATATGATTCAAAATAAAACGTGTGTTGTTTTAGCTTAAGCTGTGCACGTTGTTGCTCTTGTTTGCCGTTGTTCATGGCGGCCAGTTAAGTGCCAATCTTAAGTGGTGCAAATTGCAAGGTCTGAACTGCAGATGCAAATGGAGTTACAGATACTTATGTATGTTGATTATACGTTGAACTTAACTAAAGGAGTTTGTATGTGTGTGGGGCGATGGGGTAAGGGGGTAAGGTGGTTTCCCGCATCTGAACTCAACGCGGCCGAGTTTCACCCAAAACGCTTGTGAAACTGGCACACACATCACAACAACAACAAACAGCGACTTCAATGACGAAAATGGAAAGACAATCGACTGGGAATGGTGGCGGGAATGCCACAAGCTGCAGTTGTCATCAACAACAACGCGGCAACAACAGCATTATGTTTCAACATCATCATTTATCTTGATCCGCACAACCAGTTAACTTGTTTGCGCACGCTCACCTCTTTTATCAACATCATCAACAACATCATCGTTATCATCATCATCGTCATCATCATCATCATTGCCATCATTATCAGTCTCAATTTCCCAATTTCGAATTCACATTCCCATGATTAGCGACACTATGCGAAGTTGAGCCAACGTGATACGTTAAGTACCCTACCTCAACATGTAGTCCACGTTTACAGTTAGCATGCAAGCTTAAAGCTCAACACAAGCTAAGAATATACAGCTATATCGAACGAGTTCTAGTTACAAACTCAAGTTCAAAACCAGTAAATACTCGTTACTTTTGTAGAGTTCTAAGTGATGACACTTAAACTTCAACTGAGGTGACTCGACAAATGTGTAATTACTGCTTGCTAAATTGTTAATTCAATGTTTACTTAAGTGAGTGGTGGCTTTTGCCGTTTAATTAACGAGTAACGAATGGTCCCTCGTTGCTCAGGAGCACTCGAAACACACTTAAACTCAATTGACTTTTGCATATCAGGGTTTCGAGCGCAACGAGTGCAAGTGACTATAAAACCAGAGCGTCTACTTCAATACGAAGACTGTAAGTAGCGAGTTCCAGTTCATAGAGTCACAACGGAGTCTATGTTTGACATCTAAATAGCGAGTTTCTACTTGAACGAGTATTAATATATTCATACAAGTAAAACGAAGGTTCTTGAAGATTTGAGTTCTGCTTGTAACGAGTACTGCCATCTTGGGATGTGTAACGAATGCCAGTAGCGAGTGCTATTAACGAGTTCTAGCTAATATTCATTTACATCCTCAGCTATTGGGTTTAAGAGACCATCAATAACGAGTGTTAATTGCAAGTGCTGTCAACAAGTAATAGTAGCGAGTGCCAGTAGCGAGTGCTATTAACGAGTTCTAGCAAATATTCATTTACATCCTCAGCTATTGGGTTTAAGAGACCATCAATAACGAGTGTTAATTGCAAGTGCTGTCAACAAGTAATAGTAGCGAGTGCCTGTAGCGAGTTTAAAAGACCATCAACAACGAGTGTTAATTGCAAGTGCTGTCAACAAGTAATAGTAGCGAATAGAGTGCTTTAAACAATAATTTATAAGAATTTGAAGTAAATGCCATTTCTAACGAGTAAGCATTTGTCATGCCATGCGACTCCAGCGAGTGCAGTAGAGCGAAGAGTTACGAAAATGTTGTTATCTTGCATCATAGCGTGTTTAGTGTTGCTAATCATTTTTAGACGCAGTAGCAAATGCAAGAACAACAACAACAACAACCACAACGAGTAGACTGACGAGTAGAGTATGCGTAGAGCTTAGAAACAGAGTTGAAAGCTCTTAAGTAGAAGTGTCTGCAAATAGAAAGAGGCGACGCATTCGAGCACAATAAACAACATGAACAGCATCTCAACACAGCATGATGATGATGATGATGATGATGATGATGATGATCTCTCGTCGAATCGTTTTAATCGGTATTTCGTGCCGTCTGGCGTGTGTTACAAATCAAAAACTGGAGCAAATTAACCAAGATTAAAGCCCACAATTAAGCGTGCGCGCCCAATGTGAAAGTTAAAACCGCGAACCTGCAAACCAGTTGATAGTTGCTCCCCTCCCTCGACCCGCTTCCCGCTTCTGGCTGCTCACTCGTTGTTAGTTGTGAGTTGCTTGTTCGTTCGGCGCATCTGCAACCGCTGGACAAGCAGCACCACTTTTACTGCAACCACTTTGGCAACTAAGGCAACCACTGTTTTTTTTTTTGTTTTTCTTTCATCAACGACACAAAATGAAACGAAACGAAACGAATTTCGCCCACGGCCGAGATTTTGTTTGGTTTTTTTTTTTTTTTTTTTTACTTGAGAAAAACCTCATGCTTCACTGACCTATGGCAAGACAAGAAGACAACACAACTCTGTGCCTGTTGATCGATCGTGGTATGTGTGTTCGTGCTTATGCAAAGCTTTGCACTTTTCAACCCATCTGGCGAGACCGAAATAGCCCCTCCCTTGTCTCCCCTCGCTCGAAGACAAGAGCCAAGTTCAAGTTGGCCAAGTTTCGTTTTCTAGACGAAATATAAATGATCTCCCGATGTTTTGGCTCTTGGCTCTCTGAGTCTTATTAAGTCTTTGTAAAAGACTTGGAGAGTCTTGAAAGTCTTGAAGAGTCTTGAAGGTCTTGGAGAGTTTTGGAAGTCTTGGAGTGTTTTCCAAAGTTAAAGATGTCTTTAAAAGTCTTGCCGAGTCTTGGGAGTTTTGGGTATCTTTAAGTGCTTTGGGAATCTTAAAGTCTCCATGAGTATTAAGATGTTTTAAAGAGTTGAAAAAACTTGATGAGTCTTGGGAATTTTACAGCGCTTTGTCTTGGAAGTCTTCAAAAGTTTTTCCAAATTGTTACAGATTTTTGTTTTGAAAATCCTGAAAAGAAAACAAAAGACTTGAGCTTATTGCAGAGTTTTTGAGTTCTCTTGCAGCTCATAGAATTTTGGAAGTCTTGCAGATTCTTACGAAGTCTTACAAAGTCGGGGGAAAGCTTATAGTCTTGAGTGTTGTGACTAGCCTTGTACAGTCTTGTGGAGTCTTGGAGAGTCTAGGAAGTCTTAGCGAGCCTTCGGAGTTTTAGTAGTCATCTAGCCTAGCCTCATGAATCTTGGGAAGTCTTAAAGAGTCTGCGGAAGTCTTTAAAGAGTCTTGGGGAATTCTTGGACTTGGACTTGGACTTATTGAGTCTCGTGAATCTAGAAAAGTGTTGAAGAGTCGTGAAAGTCTTGGAAGTCTTACAGAGTCTTGGGGAGTCTAGGAGAGTCTTTTACTTATAGGAGTATTGAAGAGTCTTGGGAGTCTTATAGAATCACTTGAGTCGTGGAAGTCTTACAGAGTCCTGGGGAGCCCAGGAAATTCTTTTGGAGTCTTGAAGAGTCCTGGAAGTCGTGCATTGAATGTTGGGAAATATTTTGAATCTTATGGAGTGTAATGAATCATAGAGTTAGTTATATAGTTTATGAAGACTTATAAAGACTGGAAGAGGAAGAGGGAGTCTTTTAAATTACATACTCCTGAAAAGTTTTGAAAGTCTTGCAAGGCTTATAAAGTCTCATGGATATTGGAAAGTCTTAAATAGGGAATAGTCTAGAGTGTAGAGCAACCCTTGACGTTTCTTGCGTCTTTGCAAAGTAATTTTTTTGATTTATTTTGGGAGTGGTTCTTCTCTCTTCCCTCTCACTCTCTCTCTCTCTCTCTCTGTTGTATCTATTGCCACTAACTGACGTAGTTCTCATTGTTAATTTGGCCTAGACGGAAGTGAGACACAGCCCATACATCGTCTAATCGTAGAATCGCACAGTTCTGGACAGGAAAGGCAATGAATAAAGTCACTCAACGATGAACTGTAATTGTTGTTGTTACTCTAATGTGGATTAAAAATGAGATTATGTATTGTTAATTATGATGTCGAGATCATGGCAAACTGAACGCTAACGTTAACGTTAACCAACAAACAAACAAACCAAAAATCAAGCTGGTCAGTTGGGTCGCATCAGTTGACGCGTGCATCCGGTTAAGCGGTCAGACAGAAGGTGATTGAGGTGAGACACTACGTCTAGTTCAACAATTTCTCCACTCATACCCTTAATCTCAAAATCATCTCTAGATGTGCAGAGCAGATAGATGAAAGTAGCTATTTGGAATGTGGCAAAGAGGTTAGTCCAGGTTAAGTTGAGTTTTGGGGAATCGCTTTGTTGAACTTGTTGCAGTTGACTAGGAAGGAAGTCTCTCCCTGTCCTTCCCTGTCTCTCATTATAGCATTACTCTGAGTTAAGTTAGATTCCACTTTACAGACTGTAGAAGAGTCTCTTCTCTTTGCAGTCTGCTAGGCAAGTGCAGAAAGCTTAAATTAGTAAAGAAAGTTAGAATCTAGAATCTAGAATAAACTAGACTGCTTAAATGTTTGCTGAACGAGTAATGTTTCATAGAGAAAGTTGCAGAGATGAGTATAGATCAATTATATTTTGTTGGAATGAGAAAGTTTAAAAGAGTTTAAAAGTTTTTTTTTTCTAGATTTAGTTTTCTTCAAATAGCAACAGAATTCGAGGAAACTAAACTAATTATAGTCACATTCACTGTTCCCCACTCAAGAGAACATTCTCTCAATTTCTATATGGAATCAGGATGAATCAGCAGTTCAGGTTACTCTAGAGAAGTAGTAGAAGTACTTCAGAAGTAGTAGCTGTCCCTCTTCCCTCTATCTTCTTCTCTCCCTTTCTTCATATCTTTCTCAGCCGCTCTTTCTCTCGTCCCCTCTCTCTCTCTCTCTCTCTCACGCTTTTATATTGCTACTTTTCTCTCGTCCTTTATCTCTATCGTGCTTCCTTTCTCTTCTACTCTCCATTTCTCTCTCTCTCTTTCTCTTTATCTTTCTCTTTCTCTCTTTTCCTTTCTCTCTCTCTCTTTTCCTATCTCTCTTTCTCTCTCTCTCTTTCCTTTCTCCCTCTCTCTCTTTCCATTTCTCACTCTCTCTTTCCCTTTCTCTCTCACTCTCTTTCCCTTTCTCTCTCACTCTCTTTCCCTTTCTCTCTCTCTCTCTATCCCTTTCTCTCTCTCTCTCTGTTTCCCATTCTCTCTCTCTCTTTTCATTTCTCTCTCTTTCTCTTTCCCTTTCTCTCTCACTCTCTCTTTCCCTTTCTCTCTCACTCTCTTTCCCTTTCTCTCTCACTTTCTTTCCCTTTCTCTCTCTCTCTCTATCCCTTTCTCTCTCTCTGTTTCCCATTCTCTCTCTCTCTTTTCATTTCTCTCTCTCTCTCTCTCTCTCTTTTCCTTTCTCTGTCTCTCTTTCCCTTTCTCTCTCTCTCTCTGTTTCCCATTCTCTCTCTCTCTTTTCCTTTCTCTCTCTTTCCCTTTCTCTCTCTCTCTTTCCCTTCCTCTCTCTTTCTCTTTCTCTCTCTTTCTCTTTCCCTTTCTCTCTCTCTTTTCCTTTCCCTGTCTCTCTATCCATTTCTCTCTCTCTCTTTCTCTTTCCCTTTCTCTCTCTTTCTCTTTTCCTTTCTCTCTCTCCCTTTCCCATTCTCTCTCCCTCTCTTTTCCTTTCTCTCTCTCTCTCTCATCTTCAGTCCCTCCGCATATTTCACATCAATTCGCATTTACCAACTATTAATATGTAACTTAACCTAAGTTCAACTAACTCAATCCCACCTAAAGCACCGTTAGCTGCAACCTTAACCTGCTAAGGTTAGCATTGAAATCTCTTTAAAGCCAAAAATAAAAAAACACTGTCACTCAATTAGTCAGTTAACCAGTTAAGCAGTTGAGCAGTTAAGCAGTTGGCTGGTCAAGTTTCAGCTATCCAGTGTTAAGTAACTGGGTGTGTGTGTGCGTGTGTGTGTGTGTGTGTGTTGAAGGTGTGGGCGATGCTGTTGTCAAGGTGTTGAACAACGCTTGCCATTGCCACAGACCCCAAAATGTCGCATGCCTCAGCGCAGACTTGTCATCTTGCATGTTGCTTCACAGTTTCAACGCAAATCGCATGAAATTGTTAAAAAAAAAATAAGAAAAATAAAAAGAAGAGGCAAAAACACAACAATAATGCGTAGTACTTTCACTCCCTTGACAGCTATGCCTGCAGACCCCCCCCCCTCTCTCTCTGGGCCGCACTCCCACATGGCCCATTGTGACTTGACCATTGTTCGCTTGCGTAAACTTTCGTGTTTTTGGACGTTCGCGAAAAAAGCAATGATTATAAAACTCATACACAAAAGTAAGCAATACAATAGTTAATAAATATATATATATCTTTTAACTCATATATACATATATATATATATCTTGTTAGTTTTTATACCCTGTTTTTTTTTTTTTATGTTTTACGCATAATAATCAACTTGATTTTTCGGGGTAGCCAACAACATTTTGATTAGCATGTTTCGTGCGTGTGGACAGTTCATTTTGTGCCCCCCCCTCCCCCCTGCCTACCACACTCCCCCTTTATTACCCCTTTCTTTCAAATACCCTCGCTTTCCTCTTTGTCTTCAGCGTTGAGAAGCGTGAAAGATTTATTAACTGGAATTGAAAACGTTTTCATATTAACTGCAAAGAAAAAAACGCTAGTCATCAATGCCAGAGGAAAGTTCGAGTGCGAGAGAGAGAGAGAGAGAGAGCAATAGGGGGTGTTCGGGAGCAAATGAGGCGGAGAAAGTGTAAAGAAATGCCTAAAATTGCAACACTCGCAAAAGCGTCATCAATTCAAACCAAATCAATTTATCAATCATTTCTAAAAAAAAATACCCCCTTGGGTGGAAAGCAATCAGTCTCAAACAGTTTTCAATTCTGCAGCAATTCATCAACATTTGAAAATTTTTAAGGTCTAACTTCACAAAGCAAAGGCCCACAGCAAAAGTCCACCCGTAGGTGGAAAGTGTTCAGTATAAGGACGTAAGAGCAAAGCTACAATTATGGTTTATGCAGTCTTACAATCATAAATCATAATTTAAGTCTGTCAAAATTGGTCTAAGCTCTTAGCAAATCGACAATTGAAGTAAAACTACACCCTTGGGTGGAAAGTAATCAGATCACATAACAGTTTCAAAAATATTTCAATTTCCAGCACAGCATACATATGTGGATTTTGTAGACTGACTCTACGACTCGACCATTTCAGCAAAACTACACCCATAGGTGGAAATGAAAGTATTCAAAATTATCGAAATCAATGTTTATCTGTAGTTTAAGCAGTCTTAAATACTTTCATAATGAAAAACCGCATAATGTGCATGCTTTGCTCTACAACGCGTGGGCAAATCTATGCCCTTGGGTGGAAAGCGAAGAAAACTAACCCCATAGGTGGAAAGCAAGGTGTTCAAGCCTAGAAGGACAACAGCTTCACTTATGCCAGCACAGAAATCAGCTGAATGTGGTGATTGAGTTTATGCAACGTGATGATTGCAGTCAAAAATACGCCTCTAAGAGGAAAGCAATCAGGAGAAGTTAAGAGAAGGCTTTCAAAAAAAAGAAGACATATGTATAAAATAATTTTGAGAATAATGTGAGATATATAAAGTGCTAAATCTAGAGAAGAGAGAGATAGAAAATACCCCCCTCAGAGGAAATAGATCAATTTGTGACTTGCATGCTGTTAGTTTCCTCTTTATCATATTATGACTTGGCAAAAATATGAAATCAAAATCTTGGGCTAAGTAAACTTACCTCCTTAGGTGTAACTTTGGAATTATTCTATGGAATGTGTAGAATAACTATGCCCACAGGTGGAAAATTATATTAAATTTGAATTGATTTCCCACAGGAAACATTAAACTCGGCTCAGGCTATGCAAGATGTTGATACTTTAAATAGTTACAAATATATATATATATATATATATATATATATATGTATATATATTGATGAATATGGAATAACATATATGTACATTTAATGACATCTGTCACTTTTCAAATAATTTCCCAACAGAACTTTTAGGGGAAATTTGATGTGCATATGAAATTCGCCTGCGTCGCTGAATTTCAATCATAACACAACATATATTCGATTAAAAACTTATCATTCAAATGGTTAAAAACTGAGTGGGGGAAACGTATTGCGTATACGCCCAGTGTGCGCGTACAGTTATGCGTGCAGCAGAGGCGGGGATGGCAAGAAATGAAGGGAACAGGCAAGGAACAAGGGGCAAGCAGTACAATCAACGCCACGTCGCGTTTTCTTTTGAGCGCACGTGAACCGAAGAACGAGTCCCATGAGGAGGGGGAGAGCAGCTAAGCAGGTGCAAGGAGGAGGGTGTACTGAGCAAGAGAGAGAGAGAGAGAGAGAGGGGCACTGCTTGTTTTGGGCTGCGGCAAAGCCTGTGAATATGGTCAGCTGTATGGAGGACGTGACTGCTCCGTGACTAGAAACAGCAAATGAATAAAATATTTACAAAATTTTTGAAGGGGGCAAGACACCAAGGCACGTAGCGACACTTGAGTTACAGCAACAGCAACAGCAACAACAACAACAACAGCAGCTAGCGAATAGCGAGTAACGAATGCGTATACGAATACGAATAAAACGAATAACGAATCGAACTTTTGTGGCAGGTATTATTTTAACCGGAAGTTGAGTCGCAGCCCGCACGTTGCACGACACAACACGTCGCAGGTGTGTGCCAGTGATGCCTGTGGCAGCAACGATCAGTAAAGGAACTCAACGAGTGACGAGTGACGAGTAACGAGTAACGCGCTTAACATTACTATCTTCATTGCAAAATGCATCAGAACTTTGGTCTCAAGCAACGACGGCTGCAGCTGTTCGCCTCGCTGATGTTCTGCGCCCTTTTGGGGTATCTCAGCTCATCGGTGGCGCTGGCCAAGCCAACGTTATCATTTAGCCTGCCGCATGGCTTGCAGGGATTCCCCTCGTTTCAATCGTTCACACAGCAGATCATCGAACAGCGTAGCCTGCGTCAAATGAAAACCTACAGGTGAGTTTATGTTTGTTTTTGTTTTTTTTTTTTGCTTAATCAGTAAACAACTATCGTCCAATTGGATCTTAACAACGCATTCCAATTGAACTGCTTGACAGTTGAATGCTATTGGATAGTTTCACTGACTGACAGATTTGTCCATTGCCATGGACATCACGTAGTTGTCATATTAATAGCGTGAAGCTGGCCATGTGCCCATATGCGTTACACGATTAATTCCTACCACACCTCTCTCGTTACACTTCTCGTTGTAGTGGGCATCGCGTCAACAACGATTCGCTCATTATGATATACTATCACGATCAGACCATTGCTGTCACCGAGCTGGGACCCCAGAAGTTGCTGCTTGGCTGCGAATTGATAGAAATCTAGTAAGTATCCCCATAAATATCCGTCATCGTTCATTGTTTGTTCTACGTACTCATACGCCACTCGTTATTTTAGCAACGAGAAGGAGGGCAAAATGTTGCTCAATAATCTTGCTCAGTACAATCGACCGCTGGAGATCAAGTTCGAGGAGATGCTCAAGCTGATGGATCAGTGTGAGCATGTGGATAAGCTTAGCGTTGCGGCCAAGCATCGATCTCGTTACAGCCAGAATGAGGGCGCCGAGCGCAGCAGCGGCAATGGCAATGGCAGTAACAGCGAGTCGGGCTCGAATGGAGCTGGCAATGGCAGTGAAGCCTTATCGTCCAATCAGGATGGCGTTGCTCTTAAACTCGCTGCCAATATCTTTCCGCGCAGTCCCTTCTCGTTGCTCAGCGGCATTATACCCGGTAAGACACACAACGAGAGCAACGAGTTACTTTTTTATTTTATTCTAAATACTTAACTCGTTGGTTTTCTAACTTCTACTCGTAGCAATTTTAGCACTTTCGGTCTTATGTCAACTCAGCTAGTTAGTTTGCCCAATCGCTTGGTTGTGCAGCAGCAGGCTTAACTACTCGCTGGTTTGTCAGCTCGCTTTTTAATGCGGGTTTATTAACTTGCCGTATTGTTTACTCGCTTGTTTTCTATGCAGAGGCGTTAAATTGTGAACTCGCTGTGTTGCATGCATCAACTCGTTGGTTTGGTAAATCGTTATTGTCAAATTCGTTGGAATGTGTACTCAGTAGTTCTCATTCTCTTTGTTTGTTCGACTCGTTAGTTTGTCAGTTCACTATGTAGTTTGTCAACTCGTTACGATTGGCTAGTACGTTATATGGCTTATTTAGCTACTCGCTAGTTTATCAATTTGCTTGTAAGTTAATGATTCGGTGGTTTGTCCTTTTGCTAGTTTGTTATTCGGTATTCGGTAACTACTGACTGCTTTTGCAATCGTTGCTAGTTTGTGCACTACTACATAATTGGCGCACTCGTCAGTTTGTTAATGCAAGTCTATACTCGCTGATTAAATTACATACTCAGCTTACTGTCTCCACAGTTGTTTACTAGTACTACTGCTACTTAGTCTTGCCAACTCGTTACTTTTTCAAGTCGTTACTCGTTAGTTAAACAACTCGTTAGCTTAAGGACTCGCTAATTAACTAATCGCTCTATTTTTTCCCCCCATGACAGGCACCAAGTGGTGTGGCACTGGCGACATTGCCGAAACGTACAGCGATCTGGGCAGCGAGATGGCCATGGATCGTTGCTGTCGCCAGCACGATCTCTGTCCCATCAAGATACGTGCCTATCAACACAAATACGAGCTGATGAACGACTCGCTGTACACAAAGTAAGTGGCAGCGACTACACTGTACTGTATAAATCGAAATAACTTAATCTTAACTCTAGATCACACTGCATTTGCGATGATATGTTGTTCTCCTGCCTGAAGATGACAAACACTTCGGCATCGCAGCTGATGGGTTCCATATACTTTAATCTGGTGCAAGTGCCCTGCTTGGATGGACGTAGCAATCAATACAAGTTCCGTGCGGCCAAGGAGGGTTTCTAAATGCGTTGCAAAGGGTGGGAAAGGGTGTAGATGTGTGGTGTCATTCGATATTCATAAGGTTATGCACTTTTTCTTTTTGTACGGAGAGTGGCAAGATATGGGGGGGGGGAGCATTGTACATAGTTAGAGCAGGCGCTACTTCAATTATTTATTTTTGAACAACTTAGAAAAGAGCGAGTACAAGTGCAAAATGACACAAAGGATAAACGAATAGACAGATACAAGCTGCAAGTTACAAGTTGCATAATACTACAAGTTACATTGACAACACAGAGCACGCATATAGATGGAACGCCGTTTTGTTTATTATTATTATTATTATTATTAAATATGCTTGCATGATGTTAGGTTTACATAGTTTAGTACTCGTAGTAGGCGTTATGTTCTTATATATGTATATTATGTATACGCGCTTGTTACAAATACATTGCAATATGTTTATATAATATTATAAATTGTCAACGTTGTTGCTTGTCTCTTTTCTTTTTATTTCTTTATAGCTCACAAAACAATACAACTACAATTTCTCTTTGCTTAGTTTATGCTTTTATTTTATAACAAAAAAAAAAAATATATATATATTGATTTTTTTTCTTTTTTTGACTTGTTAACTATTAATTTTAGGGCCTGGCTAACATTTGCATTTGCTTGTTTTGTTTTTGTTATTTTTTTTTTTTTTTTTTTTTTTTTTTTTTTTTTTTTTTTTATTAATTATTTTAGGTACTTGGAAGGGTATTACAAGTCGTTATTAGCCAGTCAAAATTGGGCATCATTGCATTCTAGAAAATGCTGGCCACATTGGGTCCTGGCTGCGCATTGGTTGGTGTCGGCTGCGTGGGACGATCAATGTCCTGATAGCTACGCTGCTGTGTGGTCGGGAATACGGCACCACCCTGCAAGCTGCCGCCACGTGCATTGAACTCACGATAGAGCAGGGCCACGCTCACCGGACGCAATATCAGATTGATAATGCTAAATGCCACAGCCCAGCCATCTAAAAAAAAAGTAAAGAAAAAACAAAAAAAGAAAACGATATAAACTCTCAGTGATTTATCGATAAATGTTATCGCTAGCGTTACAAAGCAGCCAATGCGTGGATGACATATGGAGCTGGAAAAGGTGAAAGGTGTACTTACTCATGTATTTGAAACTAACGATAATGCTGACTAGATCAAAGAATATGCTGGATGCATTGATCACAAGCGCCTGCAATGAGAAAGACAATGATAATGAGCAATTATAATGCGTATGGTTCATGAAATTACTAATGCTAATGCCAATGTTAACCATTAGCGTTCCATTCGAAGCAAGCGTCGACATCTAAGGCGAGCTTTTGTTCAGTCAAATCAATTTCATCAACCTTGAACGCTTGAACTTTAGCAGTGCTAAACACACACACACACACACACACGCACACAGAGAGAGCGACACACACTCCATTAGCTGGACACACCTTAACAGAGGTGTGTATTGTGTGTAGCCTACAGCTTGACCTTCCAATAATAATATACTCGATAGGGAAGCTTAAGAAAAGCACATTCCACTTTGCCATTTCACCTGGAAATCTCTACAGATTTTCCTACATTTTCATTCTTACATATAATATATTTATTTTAATATATTTTCTACATTTTCTACATTTGTATTTGACTTTGTTAATATTACTCTGTTCAATCCATAAGACTGTGTTCCCAAAATCATTTACGCCTCAATTTCGCAGTATATGCTATGAGTTAGATATCAAACTTTTGGTCAGTTTCTATGCATATTATTGCTTTGATATAGCTTTCTCACAGTTCTACCAACAACATTAGAACGAACTTCTTAATAAGAAGCCGAATTTCCAGCCTCAAGTTCGTTAAAGAAAAGTTTCACTGTAATTTAATTTAATATAATTTATTTTATTTTATTTGTATTAAAAGGGAATTCAAGTTAATTAATAATTGAGTGATATAAGAACTATAGTTTATCGAAAACATGAATTATCGAAATATGTATGAATCGATAAATAAGTTTATCGATAACCCTAGCAATTGCTTTAGGTAACGTCAACATTGCTGCATCTCTTATTCGATAAGTTCTTGCACCAAACACACTTATATCGTTTCGATAGATCGATAGTAAACTACAGCGATATATGCCGAGGTAAATTCTAGAAAAGTTGAAATTTTCTGTATCTAAACTTCAGTTTATATCAGATCTAATCCAGTTTATTAACGGTTGTTTCTTTTTTTTTTAGTTATCCAACTATCGATAGTTATCTTGAACGATAACTCTAAGAATTGCGCTCTTAAAATAAATATTATATTTTCATCATATATATATATGCTATATATCATATAATATATCAATCAAATCGGATATAATTTATTAACGTTTCTTTACAACATTAAATAATCAAATATACACATAGTTATCGTTATCGATAACACTAGCTATGGCCTAAATGGCTGCAGCACTTTATCATTTTACGGTTCTCCAGAGTTCCTAAGATCGACGAAACATAACTTGTTTATAAATACACTTTATGGGCCCCCAATAGACTTAATGACTTCTATGATACCCTTTAATAACAATTTGACCACGTGGACAAGAACAGCGTATAAAAAGCACATTAAATTATTCATAGCATTCATGTAGCCTACTTTCGGGAGCACCATAAAAAGAAAAGCAAAGGAAACGTCAACGTCAACGTAAACGTAAACGCGTAAACCATTTTCCAATTGTGGGAAAATTCTATATGAATAAAGAAAACTTACTTAAATGGATTCTTCTTCGTAGAAACGCTGAGAATTGCCTGCTATCAAATGCATAGACATGAACCGTAAACATTTTCCACGTAATCGAGCGCAAATCGATGTGGGCAAAATAGGGGGCGGGGCACCGAGCAGCTTAGAGGGGGTAGAGGATGGCGGATGGATCGACCGTACAATTAAAAAGGGTCGTGTGTTTGACTTTTGGGTCATCGTTTGACTTTAGCATAGTTGAGTTGATTAAAAGGCGTTGCTAATGACGCAGCAAGGCGAAGTACAAATAGTAATAGCAGGCAACCAGATGAAGTTGAAGTTGAAGTTGGAGCTGGACTGGGTGTGTGTGGGTGCGAGTGTAGGGAGTGTAGGAGTTCATGTGACTGACCGCTTAAAGAAACCAAGCAAATGAAATTGTATTTCATTTTTGATGTATAGCTGGGGTCCGTTCAAGGGTCTGCACGGGATTGCGTGCCTGGCCAAGGATTACGACGCTGGCTAGCAGGGTGTGAGGGTATTTTTGGTAATGTCAAAGTTCAAATTGGGGTCTCTCTATCGTATGGAACGAAACTAAGGCACGCCAAACAGTGCCACAAGCTGTTAACTCTTCCAGTTATAGGCGCATAACGATATGCATCTAACGGCACCGTACACACACACCACACACACACACACACACACATATATACGCATACCTTATATATGTGGTATTACCAGTCTTATTTGTGGCTAACCAAATGCGTCTAAACATTAACATGCCTCCACGTGCTTTCGTTTTCCTTCTTCTCAACTTGTTTGCGAACCGGTTGGCCAAAAATATAATATAATAAAACCACTGACCCACCACTGACCAAGCACCACCATATTTATCAATATATATGAATATATATATATATATATGAATATAATTTATAAATAGAGCTTATATATATTATATATATATTGTGGTTCTACTTTGTTCATCGTGACACCACTAAACTTGCACCACAAAGCACCACAATTGCGTACTTATCGTATGTGGTGCACTCACTGCTTACAACTTGTCCCAAGTTTATGCTTATGAACGCATTTTTTGTGGTTCCAGAATCAGCAGTATGTCTATTTTGGAACTAGTTCAAAAAAAAAAAACTAAAAAACTTCCAACAGTCATAGCTAGCGTTATATTTAATCGATCTTTGTGTGACTAAGTAACATGATGCATCACGATAAAAGCAAGCAGTCCACGTCAAAAGTAGAGCTTTATCTCAAGAACTGCAAATGTGATGGAGTTTTTACTGCTTTGTGTTGGTGACAAGGCCTAGAGTAATAACACATCAATGTTTGTGGGTATAATATGTGTCTATCAATCGAATTTGAAGACTTCAAGTCTAGTTAGATAAGTGCTAGACTTGCTAGATTACACAGTTAGATGAAGTCGATGAGGTAACTAGTTAATCTTAAAATGTATTACTAATAAATCATATTGGTATACTAAATTATAGAGGCTTGCATATACAGTTAGTCCTAAAAGTATGCTTCACTTTTCTATAAGAAATACTAAAAAAAATTTAAAAAATATAGAAGATATCTTTGAATTTTTGAAATAAGTTTATTTAAATAGGTAAAACTCTCGAAATCTCCAAATCATTGCATACAAATTCTACAATAAAATGTTAACAATATTACACAATTGCAATTTTATAATAAAATAGTTTCGCTATATAATAACTAACGTATGCAATGAATCCACATTTTGATAACTCCATAGATGTAAGAATGTATCTACATAGATGTGGGAACTTGGACTTGTTTGCCAAAGACAATCTTATCTAAAGTTTATAACTATAAACGCATAAGTAGCTGAATGTGGGACAGTCGTGGATTATAAGAGTGGACCAACAATTGCTCTGAAGCGGACCCAGCAAACAATATATATGTATATATGTATGTATATATATAGTACATATGTATGTATGTTAATTTCATTCTCTCTGATTTCGATAGAACCGGTTCTGGGATAGATATATAATATATACAAAAATAAATATCTACATCTTGAACGCAAAAACTTAATTGAAATTAATTTAGAACTGATGAGTCGTCTATTTATTCATAGAGAGCGGTTGGTGCGGGGAGCGGCTGGACTCTTATCAGTCAGCGGCTTTGCATGCAACTGATAAGCCATCTGAGTGTGTGTGTGTTTGTGTGAGTGAATGAGTCAGCTTTTTACAAAAAAAAAGATAAAATAGAACAAGTATATCTTACCGTTTGCACCGCCTCAATGGATTCCTTGCTGTGTATGGTCCAAAACAAGGATATAATAAAGAGGAAATTATAGAACTCGTAGGCTCCATGACCCCAGCTGCCTAGCATTGCATTCGATATGAAAATGAAGTGCACAAAGGCAACGACCTGCGAAAGACAAAGAGACAGAGAGAGAGAGAGAGAGAAAGAGAGAGCGGGTGTAGAGTTATAGAGTTTCGTTAAGTTAAGCTTTGTCTATTGAGTAAGCGGCTCAAATGAAGCCCCACAACGACGCCGGCAACAACAATAACAACAACAACGTCTTCCATGTCTCACTGAAGTTGCGAATTGTTTACCCACCCTCGCCTCCCACCCACCCAACGTCAAGTCGAACATATCGAATGGCTTTTTGCGGTTAGACGCTCTTGCTGACGCCGCGTCTCAGCAGCAGCGATGTTGATCGTCGATTCCTTATGTGCTAATGACAAGCAGGCGGCAGTGCATTAAGCAACTCTTGAGACTGGGCGCGGCTGAGCTGGAGCAGCGCATAAGCAGCGCTTGAGCTGAGCTATGGCAGCGCTGCAGCAGCACTGCAGGCGGCGCATTATCTAACACTCGATACGGCAGCCCAATAAGTGAGCTGGTAAGGAGTTGTTGTTGTTGCTGCTGCTGCTCTTTCGTTCAATCGTTCATTCTGCTGGCTTCATTTGCAGCTGCAAAACGCCCCCTTCTCTTTCATAGTTACCTTAACGCGCACAAATGGCGAACCCATCAGTTCATTTAAATCGGTCATTTTGATGCTCCTTTAAGTGGTTGTTGTATTTGACCCAAATGTGACAAATGCAAATGCAGTTGCGCAGTAGACGTTAAACCGCCTACACGTAGTCCAAAAAAAAAAGAAAAAACTTTCGTTGAACCTGTTGTTAGCTGAGCGAAAAAACGCAGCAACAACACCGTTGTCGCTGTTGACTTCGCTGTCGACTTTACTGCTTGCTGTTCGCTGCTTGCTGCCCGCAGTCCGTTTGCCTGTTGGTTTTGACAGCTGTTTCGTTATTTTAGTGCAGATATTTTGAATTGTTCTACTTTTAAACGTAGATGTTTGTTTTTTACTTTTTGTTTCTTCTTTTTAAAAATCTATTTTGACTTGTAATTCACTTTCAATTGGTTGAACGCACTTTGTCACAGGCAAACAACAACAATACGCGCACACATGCACAGAGTTTGGCACACGTACACACACACACACACTCAAGCAGACGCACAGAATCCGCAATGCAATTGGAACCGCGCACTTGTTGGTCTTCGAGTCTCACACACGATGACGATAGCGATGACACTGATGTCCGTTGTTTTTTTTTTTCTCGTTTTTTAAAACAATTACAATTACTTAGCGCCAGAACAAAAGTCACAACAGCAGTTTTCTGGGGCGTAAACACCAATAATAAACAACAACAAAAACACAATAGCAAGTGCAACACCAAATAACGGCAAGAACAATTTTTAAATTTATGTATATAAAAAATATGTGATTGTTGAGACGGAGCTACGCGAACAGCGCACGAGCGATTTCAATTTGAATCTGACTGTAAACTGTGCATGGGGCAGCGCCAATCGACCAAAAAAAAAAAGTCCAACACAAACAGACCCCCATCGATGTCGGCGTCGTCGTCGGCAACGGCGTCAACGTCGCGGTGGCGTAATCTGTCATAGTGTTGCACAATGTGAGTGAGAAGAACAAAAAAAAATGCTGCACAGCTGACGCTGCGTACCGATGTATCGATGCTTGTTAACATATTTTTAACGATATATCGATATGGCAAGAAATTCAAATAAAATGTGCTTCTACAAACGAAAGTAAAATCTATTATTTGCATACGTTCTACATTGTTATACATTTCAATTGTTGTACAACATTTAATAGGCAAAACTAAACTTAAATTTTTATATTAAAATTATTAACGATTGGGCAACGCTGTGAGTACTTTTATCAGCAGCTGCTCGATCAACGTGTATGTGTGTAGGAAAGAGACAGCAAGAACAAAGAGTGTTAACTCCCATAGTGCGAAAAATATTGTAAGACATGGTTGACAACCTGACGGAGGATCAGCGAGCAAATCTACCCAATAATCCTATGTTACCAACACCAGTGATCACCTACGGTATGGTACACAAACTGGAATGCAAGCAGGAGCGCAAAGTGACCGTAAGTAGTTTGAATTTAACCTTTACCTTCGACACTGAAACAAAGCACATGTCTTATCACTGTATTAGCTGCCGGCTGTTATCGCCGATGGAACTTCATCGCAGCAGATTAACGTATCGAATGCCTCGCTTAGCGCTGGCGAGCCCAAGGCCACCAGTGTCAAGGATGACAAGCTGATCAAATATGCCTGGAACTCGCCCAGTTTGATGATCGTCTTCGATGGCGGCGATTTGAATTCGGCTGTGCATCATTTGGAGGCATCGTTGCACAATCCATTCGGTGAGAATGCCGTTGCCACGCTGCTCATTCAGGAGAGTGTGCGTGAAGGTTTCATCGATCGCCTGATGGAGCGAATTCAACAATTGGACTCCCAGGTGGCCAATCATCCCAACTATTTGCGTACCTTGGACAAATTGCAAAAGCTAAAGGCCGAAACAATAACGGGCAATCCAAAGACAGTCCCACCAAATGCCACGCCCATATTGGTAAGCGATTTAACGCACAACTTTTTGGGTGATGGCCCAACGGGGATCATCACAATGCATACATTCCGTACACCCAAGGAGGCCACCCAGGTGAACCTCAAGGAGACGCTCGTCTACAGTTCGGTTAGCATTTGGAATGAGAAATTGGCCAGCGCCTATGAGGTGTGCGCTCTGTTGAAGGAAGACATCTATATGATCAATTGCTACAATGTCGACTTGTCGCCCATCAAGGCATCCTTTGATGCCAATCAGAACGATGTGAAGATCGTCAAGGGATATCACTACGAGACATTGACCATCAATCGTCAGCGCAAGATCATTGTCTTTGCCGTCGGCACCATATTTGCCAATTGATGCGAGATGTGCCACTAGAATTTGCTGAACCTACCTCACGGTGCTTTTAAGAGATTCAAATATCGCTCTACAATATATAGTTCTATATGCTGTTCATATTCCGTATGTAGTCTGTGTATGTTATTATTATTATTTTTGTTCCTCCCCTTTTTTTTTTGTAATACTCCATTTGTTGTTTTTGCAATACACACCAAAGTTGAAGCTGAAAGATGTCGCTGTTGACTAATTGACCCAGTTGTTGTGTAGGGTATTTGCCAAGTTGAAGGTCAGTGCTATTTGCATGCAACAGGAAGACTTTCTTATGCGTCACATCTCCGTATCTCTCTCTCTCTCTCTCTCTCTCTCTCTTTTGTTCTCTCGCTCATTCTCTCGCAGAGCAATTGTCGTTTTCCCAGCGGGTTCATTAGCCCCACCAAAATTATTGATATAGCGACTCCCAAACAATATTATCGTATTGCTTTGTTTGATTAACAATATCTTCCTAATTGTTCCTATCGCCATGGTGACTCAATATACTCTTCACAAATTCCAAGTAATTCTTAAAGTAATACTTAAAGTACTAATTATAGAAAGCATTATTAGCCTCTTTCAACTACAAAGTTTATCTACATTTATTTACATTTTTACACATTTATAATAATTAATAAATTTAGAAATTGTATAGCCAACAAAAGTACATAACTTTGTGTTCAAAAAGAAATGTGTAAAAACGCAGAAAAATATGCATAAACATAGACTTAGTGGAAAGACTACATTATATCAACAATGTGTAGATATTTTAAACCCGTTTCAAAACGATTTTGCGCAAAAAATTTACACTAAATGTCAAAGATTAATCCGATTTTTAAGTTAAGTTTAACAGACTAGACAATACAGTTTAAGTAATCAGTAATTTTATCTATTGATTAGTCCATGCGTTATCTTTCTACATAAACAGGTATTATTTCATTATGTAGAACTTAATGAATCAACAGGTATTGCAGTGTATTAGATAAGAACAAGAGTACTATTATCTATTTGCTAGACTTGCCCATATGATAAACTTTAGGTAAATATTAATAAAAAAGAAATATAGATTTTAATAGGCATCAAGTATAGGAAGTATAAGTATATTTATTAATATTAATTATATATTTTTAAATATATATTAATATTAATACATATTAAAGCTTTTAACTTCGGCTTGAATAATTTTGAAAATATTACATTGAGGTTAGGTTGAATTGAAAATTAGTAAAATTGTAGCTAAAATGTTTCTTTGGACAAATTTGTTATAATTGTAAAGCGCTAAGCTTTGATTTCAATAATTTTTCTATCTTAAGGTATATCATAAATTATTAATTAATTATTAATTATTTTTCAAATGGAATTGTGGAAAAATTAGATTATTATTACAGTTAAAATCAAACATATTTAGATTTTTCATATTTTTTTTTATAAAACTAGGCATTGGCTTTATTACGCAGTAAAATTAAATTAAATCACGAATGCATTGAGTGACTGCTGCACATTATAGGGTATACAAAACTCGTTATAAGACAAACATTCTAGTTTTGCTGCCCCTTTTTTTCAAACGCGCAAATAAAGTGTACAAATGCAAGATATAAATGTGCAAATAGAAAGATATACATATACATATACATATACATATACATATATATATATATATATATATACATGTGTGAATTTCAACTTGATCCGAACAATGCTTATTTTGTAATTTACAAATCAACTAAACACAACGCCTTCCCATTCAATTCAACGCGTTAAATGACGCAGAAGAGCGCCATTTCTTCCCCTTGTTGTTGTTATTATTATTGTTGCTCTACTTTCACAAGTGAAGAGGCAAAGTTTTGTGCTGGTTGAGCGAGAGCATAAGAGAGGCGGACAGAGAGCGCAAAAGCACATACATATACTGCCATAACGAGGGGGGAGCTGTGAGAGAGCGCGAGTGTGACTGGCTAAAGCTTCAGCAATAGCAACAACAACACCAACAACAAGTAGAACAACAGTTACATTGCGTTTTTGGCTGTTTAGACTTAGTTGTTGTTATTGCTATTGCTGTTGCTGCTGCTGCTGCGGCCACTGTTGGCGCTGTCGCTGTCGCTGTCACAAATTACGACGCCTCAGTCGCTGCCTGCTCCAGCTGTTGGTGAGTTGTCTTTGGGCCGCGTTCTCTGTGTCATTGTTGTTGTTGCTGCTGCTGCTTTTTTTTTTGTTGCTGTTGTTAAGTTGGAAAAGAAAAAAAAAGTTAATAGTAAAGTTTAACAAATGCAAAAAAAAGAGAAAATGTGCTGGCAATTGCACAAGAATTAACAAGAAGTAAGGTACAAATAAAAGACAACAACAGCAACAAGCGCAATCGAATTGGATATTGAAAGTTTGGAGCTGAAGTTGAAGTTGGCGCTGGAATTGGACACCGATTGGAGCTGCCCAAATGCCGCCACACAGATGGACGGATGAGACGCGCGATGCCAGCTGCTATTATGGCAATCTCATACGTTCCTCCTCCGATGCTGATGACGATGATACCGAGGCGGATGATGAACGGGGGGCGTTCTGTGCCGGCGACAGACCGTTGATAGCAGGTGAGTGTTGGCATTATCCAATTGGAATAATTCCAATATCTATTTATTCTGCATTTGTTTTGTTTTGGTTGTGGCAGCCAATGAGGAGACTGATTGCCTGCAGACACGTCACATCTTTGGTTTAATGGGTTTTCTTGGCTTTGCTGTTGTCTATGCCATGCGTGTGAATCTCTCGGTGGCCATTGTGGCCATGGTCAATCAAACGGCAATACCACATAGCAATAGCTCAGTGCTGGACAACGATACATGCCCCATGCCCACGCCCACGCCCACGCCACCATCAACCGTCTCAACCAACAAGACCAACACATTCTGGGAGCGCTCATCTCCGCCACAAGGTGAATTTCTATGGGATGAGGCGACGCAGGGTCTTGTGCTTGGCAGCTTCTTCTATGGCTATGTGTTGACCCAGGTGCCTGGTGGTCGCATGGCCGAATTGATGGGCGGTAAACGTATCTATGGCTATGGTGTGCTTATTACGGCCATATTTACGCTATTGACACCGCTGGCGGCCCATTGGGATCTGCCACTGTTGGTCCTGGTACGTATACTGGAGGGCATGGGCGAGGGTGTCACCTATCCGGCCATGCATGCCATGCTCGCCCATTGGATACCGCCGCTGGAACGCAATAAATTTGCAGCTATCGTCTATGCGGGCTCCAACATTGGCACAGTTATATCGATGCCCCTGACGGGCTGGCTATGCTCTCAGAACTTTCTCGGTGGCTGGCCATCGGCATTCTATATCTTTGGTTTGCTGGGCATTGTGTGGTTCGCCTGTTGGATGTATCTGGTGTATGATAAGCCCAGCGAGCATCCGCGCATCTCGAGGAAGGAACGCGTTTACATTGAACGCTCGCTGCAGTTGCAAACCCAGCAGCTGCTGGACCCGCAAGGCGAGGAGGAAGAGGAGGAGGAGCTGGAGCAGGAGCGAGAGCAGGAGCAGGAGCGGGAGGAGCAACGGGCGCAGCGGGCACAACAATCAGAGCATATACCCTGGAGTTCCCTCTTGACCAGCGTGCCACTGTGGGCCATACTCTTGACACAGTGCGGCCAAAGTTGGGCATTCTACACGCAACTCACCGAGCTGCCCACATACATGAGCAACATACTCCACTTTGACATCCAATCGAATGCGCTTCTCAATGCGATACCATATTTGACATCCTGGTTCATGGGCATTGCCTGCTCCGCTCTGGCGGATTGGATGCTCGCCCATCGCTACATCAGTCAACTCAATTCGTATAAGCTGTGGAACACCATATCATCGGTGGTGCCATCGCTGGGTCTCATTGGCATCATCTATGTGGGCTGTGATTGGATTTGGGTCACTTTCATGCTCGCTGGTGTTGGATCCTTTGGCGGTGCTGTCTATGCTGGCAATCAAATGAATCACATTGCGCTCAGTCCTCGCTTTGCCGGCACAATGTATGGGATTACCAATTCGGCGGCAAATATCTGTGGTTTCCTTGCTCCCTATGTCATTGGGCTGATCATCAATCATCGCGAGACTTTAACCCAATGGCATATTGTCTTCTGGCTGGCCGTGGGTCTCAATGTCGCCGGCAATTTTATCTATTTGATATTTGCCCGTGCCGATGAGCAATCCTGGTCCCTCCGACGACAGTCGCAGCGAACCGTCGCTGCCCGTCGTCCATTGCGCATCTAATTTGCATCTGCTCTGCTCTGCTCCATGTACCTACGGCAATCCACAGAGTTAACAGAGTTAACAATCCTTCAATTTTAGAGCATAAGCATGTGTGATAATTCCGCGTGGAATGATTTCTTAAGTTCCCCCAGTTGTTGACCATGATACGCAGTATTCCTTGTGAGTGAACAACACGCAAAGGCTTTCACAGCACACACACCCAACATAGTTGTAGATTTCAGTGATTTTCCAGTGATCTTCCAGCGGCTTCCAGTTAATTACAGTTTGTAAAACTGTTCGATGTACCAAAACAGCTCACAACGCTTCCAGTGAACTTCCAATAACTTGTCTTGCCCTTCCATTGGCCTTCGAACACCGCTCACTTCCAGTGGCCTTCCATTGACTTTCCATGACTGACTTAAGTGCCAGTTACATTTCGGTGCAAATATTAGTTTCATAAGCATATTGAGCGAACTCACTTCCAGCGGCCTTCCACTGACTTTCCATTCTAGCTAATTTACCACTTACTTCCAGTCGGCTTCCAGTGGCCTTCCACTTAGCACTGCTGATTAGAGTCATAGGTATTTTCAAGTAATTGATTAATTGAACTCACTACCAGTCGGCTTCCATTGGCCTTCCAATCTCATTCCATTGTAACAGTATTAGGTATGTTAAGACTTTTAACTCTCAGTGAAGTACTAACTACTTGCCAGTGTATCTATAAATTGCTTAAGCTTAAAGCTTGAACGCACTTCCAGTCGGCTTCCAGTGGCCTTCCAAGAACTTGTGAGCTTCTATTAATTTGCCCCTAAGCTCACTGTACTCGTGTTGTTAAACTTGGCACATATCAATTGAATAGCACTTCCAGCGGTTTCCAGTCAATTACATAAAACTGACTTTCCAATGGCTATGAATTTCCAATTGTTATACACACACAAACACACACACACACATACATATACATATTAAGCCTACGGTGCGATATCGCTTTTTAACTACGGACTGTGTTTTGCTAGACGTTTTTATACCAATATACTCGTTATATACGATACAGTATATATATATATAGTACATACAATATATGTATATATACTATATCATACGATGCGATACGATAACATATGATGATACAAACTAGGGTCTCACATTGACCTATCATAGCTTTAGTGCGGCGCCTAGCGGTTGCCCAACGAAATTTTACAAAAATATTATATATACTATATACATGATATATCCACATATATTCCGATATATATATATACAAACACACACACACATATATACATATATACCAATATCTATAAGCTACATGTATGTATGTATGTACACAGCATCGGATGACTAACGAATGTCATCTTGATGTAACTATGCAAGAATAAAATCGCACAAACATATCGTAAACTGATTTAAATGTGCACTTTGATTACGATGTTGGCTGACATCGTGAATTTCATGGCATAAACGGCAAGCATTAAATATCGATTAAGGTAAGTTTTGTGTGTGATGTATGTTGGAAAAGGAAGATTAGTTTGTATATTGTGAATTTCATGGCATAAACGTAGCTGTAAATACGGGATAAGATAAGTTTTACTTTTTTTATTGCGCTTCTTGTTGTTATCCTGAATTTCATGGCATGAACGTAGTTGGTTTTTGGTTTGAGTAGATAAAGTTTTGCTCGAATATACTTAACGTGGCTCTAAATATGAGCGAGGTTAAGTTTTAGCATGAATGCAGTAGATTTCATGGCATAAACGAAGCTTTAAGAACCGTTTTACTTGAATTAAGTTGCAAATTGGATGTGCAACATTTACGTTGCGCTTTTTGTTGACATGGCATTAGTGTAGTTGTAATTTTGGAATATGTTGCAGTGTGTAAAGTTCTGATCGTGATTCTTAACGATATCATGAATTTCATGGCATAAACGTAATTGCACATAGCTCTTTGGAGAAGTTCTATATAAATGTAGTCATGTTTGGGGTGAATTAGAGTATATTCGGGCATAATAGCATAGAGTTGTGATAGAGGATGGGATAGAGTCTTTGAATGATGGAAGTAGAAAGAGTTATCAACATAACTATTGGCTTTAAATGGATCTGTGGCAAATCGAAGTGAAGCAGCAACATGATGACAAGCTACCAGTCTACCCTATAGTGTAGATGTGTCACATATTCCCCCACTTCCCCGCCGCCTGACTATAAAGTAAGATCGTGCCATATCTGGATTAGCTTTTCGTTTCGTTTACTTTACTTTATTAGGAATATTAATGCCGTTTCTTATAATTTGTAGACGCGCAGTTTCCGAGAGAGCGAGAGCGAGAGAGAAAGGTAACGAGTGAGAGAGGAAGTACAGGGTATAAGATTGAGATTGCTCTACAAATGTTAGCTAGCTTTTCATATGCTTTAGATAATGGCATTCATATTACAATTACAAATACAAATACAATTAGTTATATAGTATATAGTGTATACTATGTTCGTACTATCGCGCTACTATATAAGTAGTAACAGTTATAACAAAAATTAAACAAAAATAAGAAAAGAGAAACAAAGAAGAGAGAGAGAGAGACAGAGAGAGAGAGAAGAAAACAAAACAAATAGAGACCGCCCTTCATTCTTCTGATATTACAGTAAGCATACGATATATAAATATATAAAAAAATAAACTTATACAAAGCATTTTAGATATGCTGTGGTACACATAATGTTCCATGATCCGCTGATCGTGATCTTGATCGTGTTGTTCTGGTGAGCTACCAGACGCTGCATTTATTCGCCGGATTCATGTTGGTGCCGACTTCACAAT
The DNA here is from genome assembly GCA_018901825.1 of Drosophila funebris. Lineage (NCBI taxonomy): Eukaryota > Metazoa > Arthropoda > Insecta > Diptera > Drosophilidae > Drosophila > Drosophila funebris. The sequence goes on along the minus strand of JAEIFK010000454.1, from coordinate 18,784,875 downwards.
TGTACGCATGCGAAAAGTCTCTCGAATTGGAGAGCGGCCCCAGAACCCGAACAAAGCCGGGCGAATGTACCGACGATCGTATCTTGGTTAATGCATCCTCTGGCCTCATCGATCCGCACCAGATCTGCGCATAGTTGAGAAAGAATAACTGATCGTGTGTCATATTCAATGCCGGCAACTGCAACTCCTGTCCATGCAGTTTCTCCCACTTTTTGTACGCCTGTTGAAGATCAATTGAAGATCAGTTGATTGCTTTGAGGGATTTGATGTCAATGTACTCACTCGGAATGCCTGCTTCAAGCCACCATTGTCGGCAATATTCTCGCCTTGGGTCATCCGTCCATCCATGTACATGTCCACCTCGTTGATCTTGTAGCGTGAATACTGATCGATGACGCATTGGGTGCGTTCACGGAATGCTTTAATGGTGGCATTGTTCCACCATTGCATCATGTTACCCTCCTTATCGAACTGCCGACCCTTGTCGTCAAAGCCATGGGTGATCTCGTGACCGATTACCACACCAATGCCGCCATAGTTCAGCGACTTGGGAAAGTGCTGGCTATAGAACAAAGGCTGCAGTATTCCCGCGGGAAAGACTACAAGAAAGATCAACAAGCTCAACAAATTGGGTTTCAACAAGCATCGACAATGAATACAAAGTTTTGAGTGTGAAGAAAATGAGATCAAGTTACAGTTGAATGAAGATCATTAAAATTATGGAAGAGAAGATCATGATGAAGATCGGATGCAGAGATATGAAATGTGAAATTGAAGATATCAAAGGGAATATCTAGATTTAGAAGAGAGATGATCGATTGCAAAGGCAAGATCATGATGAAGATCGGAAAAATATATAGATATGATCAGGATGGAATGATCTAGACTTAAGCCTAAGAAAACAAGAGTGATGTGTGACAAAGGAACGATCAAGATTTATAAGAGAGAAGATCTATTGCATGATCACAATTGAAGCATGAAAGAGAGTGAAGATCGAATGTAGAGATATGAAAGATAGGATCTATAGATATCAATAGAAAGATCTAGATGTAGAAGAAAGTAAATGAACTGCAAAGATCGGAAAAATATATAGATCTGTATATGAGAAGATCATGATAGAATGATCTAGACTTAAGCCTAAGAAATCAAGAGTGAAGTGTGACAAAGGAACGATTAAGATTTATAAGAGAGAAGATCAATAAGAGATAACAACTTAATTCAAATTAAATGTGAACAAGAAGAATATACAGAAGAAATTTTAAGACCGGAAGTAGAGATATGAATGGAAATACCTGGGTTAAAGAAATATGACTAAAGTCTAAAAGTTGAAGATTCAGAAGAGTGCAGATTAATATGAACATATGAAAGTTATGAAAAAGAATATAAGGATGGAGATCGAGAAGACAGAGTTCCAAATTTGAGCATATAAAGACTCAAGACGAACAGGATCAATTCAATGTGATCTCGATTTGAGTTGAAGTATAAAGTAAAGTTAAGTAACGAGGTTGAAGAATCGCATTAAAGCTTAAGGCAGCAAGATAAAGGAAGAATAGCAAGAGAAGATCTGTCTATGCGAGTTCGTTTACAAATTGAAGAATCAAATTGATATTTGAATGTAAAGTATCAAGATAAGAAAGTTAAAAAAAAAAAAACAAGATAAGATAAGATAGTAAAGAATATGAATGAGAAAATAAGATGCCAACTTGAGTAAAAGAAATCAAGATAGAAAAAAAGATGTAAGTGTGAAGAATGAATGGATGCAAGAGAAGATCAATATGAATAATGACAATAATGTGAAAGAAAAGATTTAAAAAGATAGAAAACAAGAGTTAAATATGAAGAAGAAAGATAAACAAGCTCACGATCTACGAGTAGACTATAAGAGAGATCGGGATTATAAATATGAAAGAGCAGATTGATATAAAAGTTTGATTAAGCTAAGGATCAAGACTTGGATATGAAGATCAGAGAAACTAAGATAAAGAAGGAAAGATCAAGAGTTCGACTCCAATATAGACCAATATCTAGATGTGAGTTTAATTATTATAGGATTCTAGACGTGAACGTGAAGAAGATTAGAGAAGAACAAGATTTGAGCTGCAACAGAGATCGGGATCATTAATATGAAAGAGAAAATGTCAATTTCTGACAAATCAAGACGGAAATGAAGACTTGAATATGCAGAAGAACAGAGTAAGAAAGATAAACAAGAAAAGGAGATCAGGACTATGAAGATCAAGATCAGATGTGTAAATTAGGAAGAGAAAACCTAGATGAGAACCAAACGCAAGTGTGAAACAGAAGATGAAAGTGTGCATATAGAATGAAGATGAAAAGAGATGAAGTGGGGGAAACGCCTCACCTATATCATTCTTGTTGGGATTGTAGAAAGCATTCACCACCGCCGGCTCAGTGGTCCACTTCTCCTTGTCCACCGGCTGGCGCAACAAGCGGAGCAGTTTCTCCGATTCCCAATGCAGAATGCTCAGCACATTATAGACAAAGTTGTCCGAGACGATCGTGAGCTGCAGAAAGCAGAAAGCAGAAAGTGGAAAGTGGATAGTGGAAAGAGAAGAGATTCCAGAGATAAGCGAGATAAGCGAGAGGATGCTGAAAGCTGGCTGGATGGACATACATTGACATACTCCTGCTCCAGTTCGGTGACATTGGTGAGGATTTCCGGATAACCAATGCGTTCATTCATTGAATCAGCCTTCTCTTTGGCCACCGCACGCGTCTCATCGTCCATCCAATGATTCTCGGCAAGCAGTTCATTGAATGCGGCACGTATGTTATGGATCATCTCGAGGGCAACCTCTTTGCTATCCTGATTGAAGTTATCCCTTATGAAAAGGGCGCCAACGGCCACGCCCAGTTTCTTGTTGGTCCACTCGACGCACTGCGACCAACGTGTCCTTTCCGACTGAATGCCCATAAGGATCTTACGAAACTCCACACGCTCACGCTGAAAGTCATCAATCATGTGCGTGACAAGCGACATAACAAGACGCCAGATCATATAATTGTAGATGACACGACGATCCGAACGCTGCAGAATGCGTCCCATTTCCTGGAGATAGGTAAGGCCATAGGTGACCAGCGGTTCATCCACCTGTAGTTTTATATTGTCACCCAATGCCGTCTGCAGATACGTTGTCCAATTGAGTTGCGGCACCAGAGATTGTAGCTCCATTAATGTCATCTTGCGATAAATCGCACTCGTATCATGACGATCCGCTTCCGGCAGGGATACATTGACCAACTGCGTCTCAAAGCGCACCACCTCCTGCAGCTCGGCAGCCGCTGTCTCCGGACTGGCACCCAATAGCAATGCTATCTGTGTCATATACTTGTGATAAGCCAGACGATCCTTGCCACTGCTCTCCTTCAGATAATAATCCCGCGATGGCAGCGCATATTGCAGCTGATCCATCTGGATAATGTTCACCGAACTGTTCTTATCATCCGCCCCCACATACAGCTCAATGATCACCGCTTCACCATAGTTCAAACGCAACACTCCCATCAACTGTTCCACACTCAAGTCACCCGGTGGCTGCCAATTGGACTCGATCACCGGCCAACCGCCCAACGTACGAAGCACCTGCTCCAGTTCATTCACACCAATCTTACGAATCTGGGCTGCAAAATGGTAAAAAGATTTCGATTAGCATAAGTTGAGGCAAGAGTTTTGAATTGGAATTAACTTAGTTGATTTTAACTCAATTCTTGCTCAATTTAAAGAGTCTTCAATTAGAAGAAGTTTAATACACATATATCTACCCTGTAGCCATTAAAAACAGCCAACAAGGGTAACATAACATTGTGCAAATGCATGTAACAGGCAGAAGGTGGCAATTCCGACCCTATAAAGTATATTTATTCTTGATCAGTATCAAGAGCCGAGTCGAATCTGTCTGTCTCAGCAGCAATAAGAGCTAGAGATACCAAATTTGGCATGATGGTTCCGGTATACCCTCTTCAGCTCGAGTATATGTCGCATTATCGTTGCCTTTTGACCGCATTTCTTAGCGTAGACACTTCCTACTTAACACGAACTTAAAGAATATCATATTAAAGTCATCCTGAAAGTTTCATCAAGATTGGTATATAAATAAGAGAGATAATCAGAAAAGAAATTTTGCCTTGAATTGCAGGCGCTTTGCTCTTTGTGGTTAGCACACGTGTGTGCGAACGACACAGCGAACGACAGCGATATATGCATATGTACATGAAGTGACGTAACAGTCAGCTTTTTGATAGAGTAACTGTTTGTTGCTATGAGAATGCAAAGAATGCAGAAGCTAAATGAGAGTTGCAAACGAGTATTCTATATATTATGTAAGAGTATATAATCTCTAATTCTAATCATAATAGTTAATTTCGGAGACGGTTTATTACAAACAAATTTAGATAAGCTTAAGTTAAGATATTGTTTGTGAAGTGAAGTGACAACGAGAACTGAGTTTTATTAAATTTGGAATAAAATTAGTTAAGAAATATTAAAGAAGGTAGAGATTCGATTTAATTGAAAATCAATTTAAAGAGATTTGACTTAGAAGATATTTAATTGTAAAACTTTTCTATTTTATTAGTTGAGTTAAGGGATTTGGACTAGAATTATCTAAGGAAATTCTAAAGCTTATTTCGAGTTCAATATCAACTGATCTTCTTTAGAATGAGATCAGCTAAAGTTGAATTCAAGCTAAATTTGAGAAGATTTGAATGAGAAGAAGTTTATTTGTAAAGTGTAATATTAATATTTATATATATAAATATTAAAATATAATATATATATATAATATATAATATATATACATAAAATATTAAAGCTTATTTTTAATTTATTTTCAATAGATTTGAATTAAAATAAGCATAGATAAAGTTTGTACAAGGATTTGAGTTAAAGACAAAAATGTATTTGTTATTATTTTTCAATTTCTATATATTTAAAATATATATTATAATCATGAATAAGTTAAGGTAAAGTTTGGCAAACAAATTGAATTAGAATAAGTTCATAAATTGATCAAAATTAATATTTAATTCAAGCTTCGAATCACAAAAAGTTAATACCATTTCAAACAAAATTTCAAAAGATTCAGTTAAGCATGAAATATTAATGCTAATTTTAGTTTCAATTCCAATTTAATTTTAGTACTTTTGGATTAGCATAAGTCGAAGTTTTCAATAAATTTCGTTAAGGATATTTTGTCTCAATTCAAATTCTAATAATAATAAAAATTCTAATAATAATAATAATAAATTAAAATTGAAATCTCATTTCCACAAAGTCTTTCAGTTCCGCGTTCCAGCAAAGACACTATTTCGATAACAATAACGAATTCAATTGTATTTATAGACTAGTAGATACCCTGTATTCACATCTGTCTTCTTTTCTTGCCCATTTTGTATTATTAGTATTTTTCTGTATTAATTAATAGTATTTTTTTTTATACATTTTTTTATATTTTTTGTTAGCATTTTTTAGTATTTTTTAGTATTTTTTATTTTTATTTTTTCTATTGCTAAACAATATTTTAAAATTTTTCTGTCTACATTTGGTGTTTAATAGAGTTTATTAAAACTTTAAATAATTCTAAAATTATTAGTATTTAGTATTTTTTAAAGTATTTTTTATGGTATTTTTTATAGTATTTTTTTTTAGTATTTTCTGCTAGAAAAAATTATACAAAATGTGCTAAAATTTTTAATTTCGATAAATATTTTTTAATTTTTTGTAAATGTAGAATTCTTTGCATTTATTGATTATTTTTAAGTATTTTTAAGTTATTATATAGCTCAACTATGGCATACCCTATAATATAATGATAATAATACCCTGAATATTTCTGGTACTCACGTAAGTCCATGCAGCTCTTGAAGAATGTCTTCGCCTTGATCGTGGCCTCATTATCGCGTTCATCGATGGGTTCTTCCAAAACGCCACGCAATATTAGCTGCTGCTGATCGGAGAGTACCTAGAGAGGGAGAGAGAGATAGAGAGAGAAGGAGAGAAGGATCTGTTAGTGTTATATATATAGATGTACAGCTTTAGCTAACCTCAAACGTGCTGATCGAGCTGCGATCCTCGGGTATGGGATGCACTTTGTTCCATGTGCCGCAGGCAAACTGAAAGAAATCTTCACATGGATCGGCCGTCAAGTCCATGGCCGACAGCAGTGAAGCAGCTGCAATCAAACAAACAGTCAATCAATCAATAAATCAACTAAAACTTATCTGTGAACCTGTGCAGCTGTTGAACTAATTGAAATTCCATATCATATCATTAACCATAAATCTTAGGCAATTTCATTTGTACCTCAAACTTTTATCATAATCGAACCACACCTCTAATCCTTCCTCCCTCTCTCTCCATTGCTTAAACGCAATTTACAACTAAAGTTTGCTCATAAAAATTATGTGTGTGTGTGTGTGTGTGTGTGTGAAGTTTTCCAAGGGGAAAACCCCCGTAAAGGGTATTCATTGTTGTTCCAAAAAGTTGAAACAATAGCGACCTTCATAAATCAACAGAACTATGCCGCAAATTCATGTGAATGCAACTAAGTTGCCTTCAACTGCCACAGGATTTAAGGATGTCAGCATTATAAATCACAACACAGACAACATTTGGCTAGCTCTCAGCTCTGCTCTCTGCTCTCTCTGTCTGTTGCAGCTCAAGCCCAACTTTAATGATTTCTACTTTAAAATAATATTCAATGTGTTAAGTATCTGTAAGTGGAAACATTCCCAGCTCATAGCACACATAAGTATGCTAGGTATTTCTCAGTGAAATTGTTACGCAAAAACTGTTTTCAGTTACTTTTACTATCTGCTACAGATTCTATACTTAATAAATTTATTTTTAAGGCTTTTGACTATTTTAAAAGCTCACATTTTTAAGTGAAATTAATTAGAATTTTATTATTTTTATACTCTCTGTTTTTATAACCTGTGCCTATTAAAAATGGGCAATAAAGGGTATCATAACTTTGTGCAAATGCATGTGACAGGCAGAAGGAGGCATCTTTGACCCTATAAAGTATATTTATTCTTGATCTATCTGTCTGAATGAAAGCGTCGATTTCAACAACCGGTATACCCAATCCAGTTCTAGTTTATGTCAGATTTCGAATACCTTTCCTTCCTAATTTATGGCCGCATTTCTCAGTGTAGACCCTGCTTACTTAACAGGTCCCTAAAGAATATCATATAAAAGCAAGCCTGAAAGTTTCATCAAGATCGGCCTATAAATAACAGAGCTAATCAGAATACAAATTTTGCATTGCATCGCTTGCGTTTTGCTCTTTGTGGACAGCACATGTGTACGAGCGAGACAGCGAATGACTGCGACACATGCATATGTAAATGAAGTTAGAAGAGTCTACTCCGGGGAGGGGGAATGGCATCGCAAAAATTTAACATAAACTCCAACTGGAGAGGGCATAGAGGAACCTTCATGCCAAATTTGGTGTCTCTAGCTCGTATAGTTGCTGAGCTCGACAGGTTCATACGGACAGACGGACAGATGGAGAATTCCCCAACAAAGTCGCATAATAATGTTCTTAGGGCTTGAACAATCTTCGATTAAGCTTTGTCCAACTTAAAGATCTTTAAATAATGCCAGAGTTAAACTGCATATTGTTAGACAGCCCAAAGTTATGATACAAATTTATGAGACAACACTTTCGAAGTCAAGTTAAATACGGAATAGACTTTCAATTCTTGTTTATCTTTATCTCTTTCTTAACTTCTATTTACTTTACAGGCTTTACAAATTTTAGAACACTGCAAAAAATGTCATTTATTAGATTTATTTCATTTATAGAGAAGTTCTCATAGCAACTCGAGTAGAAAACACATACCAAATGTAAACGATTCAACTTCGTAAAGAATCTGAGTTCTCGTGGTTGCCAATTAAACAAAATTAACTCAAATCATATTATGAATAAGCAGACCTAACTTCTAATTAAAAGAAAAATATAACACATAGATTTCTCTCAGAAGAAACTATATGACAAATTTTACAGCTCTCACTCTTAAAAATCCTGAGTAATAAAGAATTGTATATTTGAAAACAAGAAGATCTTATGAATTGGGTGAGCTTAACTTGTATTAAAGAGCGATATTCTAATTTATTAATCTGAGGAGAAGCTATATACCAAATTTTCAAACTCTACCTCTAAAAGATCCTGAGATTTCAAGATCAGCAAACCGAAGAGTTTAGATTCAAAGGACTCATATGTGAATGCTAGCAGATATTATGAATTATGAAAGCAAAGTTCGTAAGCTTATGATATATTCAGATCGATTTCACTTGGAAGAATCGATTCGCAACATTTTGTAACTCAAGATCTAGATTAAAGATCCGAAGTTTACGAGTTCGTCAAGGCAAGCTGATTGAACTTAATGTTAACATATGTGAAGACTACAAGAGTGATTTATAAGTTAGGAGATGTAAATTCGGAAGTCAGCGTGTAGTTCAGTGCCACATGTTTAGCAACTCTATGCGGCTCTTAAAGATCCTGAGACTTCGAGTTTAACAAGTGAACAAAAATTGGACTTAAAGGACTTGTGTGTGATGACAAGTCAATTGTGGTTTTCCACAGGGAAAACTAAATGGAAAACTACAAAATTCTGTTCCGCCTTGAAGTGCAGTACAAGTTGGCCCTTGTGGACTTCAAGTCCTGTTTAAGTGCTTTCCATTTGCGCATCTAATTAATGAAATGTCTTGAGTTGCTGCCTGTGTGGCCAACAATTGAGTTTGCTTCATTTTGTGGCATAAAGGAGCAAAGCAATTGCCCAAAAAATAAAAAGAAAAAAAAAAGAAAACAAGCGCGAGAAGAAAAGCTATGGAAAGGGGGCAGGGGGTTGGGCGTGGGGCGAGGGGCGAGGGGAACGCAGGCAGACATTAACTATTCTAAGAAGACTATTATGCATTTGTTATGCATGCATGCGATGTGGCATGTGGCATGTGGTATGTGGCATGTGGCATCAACCAAATGTCACATTCCCAGCTGTGTGTTTGTGGCCCATAAAAAGGTCGTTAAACGTTGACTGTCTTCTGCACTTGTAGGGGCAGCAGGGAGCAGGAGGAGGCAAGGGCATAAGGGAGTGGGAAGTGGGAAGCGGGAAGTGGAGCCGCAACTTGGGCACTTGATGAGCTGGCAAATGCATTTGGCCAACACTCGTATTACCATGGCCATATCGACATCAAATTGAGCAGCAATAAAACCATTTTAATTGCTAATGAATAATTGAAAAATTAGGAAAAACATTTGCCAACTCGAATGAGTCTCAATTGGCACACACACACGCACACACACAGGTGTAGTGTCCTTATCATCATCATCATCATTAGCATCAGGTGAAAGGTCACTCATCACTCACCTGTACGCACGCATTCCTTTGTCATGCAGATGTTGTCCAGACCACTTCCTTCTGCTCCTCCTACTCCTCCTGCTCCTGCTGCTCCCTCGTCCTCCGGCAGCTGCGCCTCCCCTTCCTGCGCTGCCCTCAGTCGTCTTGTAGTCGCCTGTAATAAGCGAATTTCCACGATTAGTTTTCTGCTTTTCCGACCAACAGGTATTCAATTGTCCACACACACACACACACACACACACACACACACACACACACAAACCCTTCACCCCTCCGCCCTCCCACACTTAAGATTAGCGCTGCTTCGATTGAAAAACCACTCAAGAAAATTAAATTTAAATTTTTCATTAAAATGGATTTAGACGAGCTTAATTGCAGTTAGCAGAGGTTAAGTGCTAGAGTTATGTGACTGACAGATACCCTGTACATTGCGTTTGTCTGACATTTGGCACGACATGGCATGCACATAACACTGTGAATGCTCGCTAAAACTCATTTTGGTTAGTCAGTTGAGCAAACAGTGGCATGACTAACAGATACCCTGTAAAACTTTTTTGTTTCTTTTTACTTCTAGAGCGACAGCAAGAGTTATGCGACGTGAACATACTGTGTAATGCAATCAAAACAAATGAGGTAATTGCAGTAAATTAAGTTTGACTTGCACATACCCTGTAAAAAAAAGAAGCAAAACCGGCTAGCAATCACACTCCCTGCATTGTTTGTTTTGTTTTATAATCGGAATAAAAACAAGTGGAAAAATGCATTAAAAGCAGATACCCTGTAAAGCCTGATACCCTGTAAAGTAATAACCAAAACTGCTGGCACTCGAATATTCAGCAATGCTTGCTTTGACTTATTTTCAGAACAATAACAAGTTAAGCAGAGCTATGCATGACTGACAGATACCCTGTAAAAATTAAAATGGAGTTGTTTTTCTTCGAATATTAACAAATCGAATCTAATCCAACACACAATTAGCAGATACGCTGTAAAAGTTCTTTGTCTTACTTTAAGAGCACTAATAGGCGAATAGATACCCTGCAAAATAAAATTGAGTTCATATATGTAGATAGAGAAGAAGATTTGCTATGGTTAAACAACAAATTTGTTTGTATTGCATGCCCCCTTCTATGCTTTATATGTAGTATATACTTATACGACTTTGTTGTTGCTTCTTGTTTTTGTTGTTCTCTTGGGGGCAATAGGATTGACAACCCTCTAAAAACGGTCATTAGGAAGCGGGAGAGCTCATTTTTTATTTAATGAGCATAAAACGTCCTTTTGCTGGTCGATATGCTCATCGATTGTTCGACACATGTTGCATGTGCCCCTAATCTCTTTAATATACCATAATCTCCTCCTCCTTGTCCCACTCTCTCTCTCTCACACATTTTATACACCTCGCTGAACAATAATTTACATTTTTACAATGTACTTTTTCTTTCATGCCGTTTCCGGTGGCAAATCAAACACCTGAGGCTATTACCGAACCTGACACCGGATGTATGCCACAATGTTACACTGCAGGGCGTCCTATGCTGTCAGTTGGACTTTATTGGATCGAGACATACCACATTTCTCACATAGGGAAGCTCAAGTAATTAGCTGAGAGGAAAGGAAAGGGAAGAAAAGGAAAGGAAAGGAATGGGGAAGAAAAGAAAGGAATGGACTGAAATGAAATGGAATGGAAAATAAAGCAAAGGAAAGGAAAGGAATGGTATGGAATGGAATGGAATATATTGAAAGGGAAAAGAACGGAAAGGAAAGGAAAAGCAAGGAAAGGGGAGGAAAGGAAAGAAATGGAAAGGATAAGTTAAGAAAAAAGGAAATGGAAGGAAAGGAAAATAATGGTATGGAATGGAATGCAAACGAAAAGAAAGGAAATAAAATAAAGGAAAGGGGAGGAATGAAATGGAAAGGTAAGAAAAAGAATGGTATGGAATGAAATGGAATGGAATATATTGAAATGGATAGAAAAAGAAAGGAACGGAAAGGAAAGGAAAAGCAAGGAAATGGGAGGAACGGAAAGAAATGGAAAGGATAAGTAAAGAAAAAAGGAAATGGAAGGAAAGGGAAGGAAAGGGAAGGAAAGGAAAAGAATGGTATGGAATGGAATGCAAACGAAAAGAAAGGAAATAAAATAAAGGAAAGGGGAGGAAAGGAAAGGAAAGGAATGAAATGAAAAGTTAAGAAAAAGAATGGTATGGAATGAAATGGAATGGAATATATTGAAATGGATAGAAAAAGAAAGGAACGGAAAGGAAAGGAAAAGAAAGGAAAGAATTGGAAAGGAAAGGAAAATAATGGAATGAAATGAAATGAAAGGACATGGAAATGAAAAGAATGAAAGGATAGAGAAGGAAAGGAAAAGAACGGAAAAGAAAAGAAAGGAATATAAGGGAATGGATTGGAATGGAACGGAATGGAACGGAATGGAAATGAATTGAATGGAATGGAAAAAAAAGGAAACGAAATGAAACGAAAGGAAATAAAAGAAAAGAGAAAAGGATTAGGACTAGGATTAGGATAAGTTTCAAGGATAATAGTTTAGGTTTTTTTTTACAAAAATATATTTTACAAAAATGCATGAAAATGAGTTAGCAAATGTTTTGTTTCCACAAATATACGAATGAAACGTTGATAATGAAACAATAAAAAATTACAATAATTTATGATTTTAAAGGACTTAAGAAAAGCATGAAAAAAGAGTTTTAATACTTAAAAATATTTTCCGGAATTATGGAACGTTTGGAATGGAACTGCAATAAGATCAATTGATATTGTTCCATTCTCAGCGTTTCATCTGGGTGCTATCGATCTAATAATCGATCTCAGAATAATAGATCGATTTATTTCAACGCTCATCTCTCAAACTTGATGAATTGCATATAGTTGAGTGGAACACGTGTTAGCAAGCAACCAAAATGGATCCAGTCAAAATGGGAAATTCAAAAAAATTATTTAAAAAAAAAATAATGATTTATTCATTTGATGAACTTAAGTGTTGGCTTAGAACGGCAGCAAATTGGTAAGTAAGAGTGTTAATAAAATATTATAAATAAATAACTACATATAGTTATATATGTAACTATATCTATAACTGTACATGCATATATATACATATATATATATATATATATATATATATATATAGAATCTATCCATGTTGAAATATTGGTTTATACTATAATTTCTCAATCAACTCAACTCTTTTACCCACTAAGCAGAAGCTGATGTAATTCCTCCCTAGGCGTATTTATAGATCGGATGTGTGTGTGTGTGTGTGTGTGTGTGTGTGTGTGTGCATTAGGGGTTATAGGCTTTGATGATAACCAGGTTAAAAGCGGGGCAGCTTAAAGTTAAAAGGGTCGCAACGAAGTCGATGATGAATGAATTTCATATTTTGTTGCTAAATATTAAAAGCACGTTTTTACAACATACGTAACATGTTGTGTGTTGTCCTGCGTGTGTGTGTGTGCTGTGGGTGTGTGAGTCATTCAATTAAATAGACATGCGGTGGTGCCCGCTTCAACAAGAATCGATTGAAAGTCCGCAACAAGCGAAATTCCTAGGGACAATTGATTGGTTTTTCCAAAATGTAAATGAGAAACGAGGCAAAGAATGTTGTGCGGCAAGCAACAGATAACACACACACGCACACACAGAGATAATGAGTACAGTTAGAAAGGCAAGTGGCAAGTGGTAGAGAGGGAGAGAGAGAGAGAGAGAGAGAGAGAGAGACAGCGGCATGTTGCTGTTGTTGTGCTATGTGAATGAATGCAAAAATGTTGAGTCCAATGAGCAATGTCAAAAGGGAGTTTCTAAAGGTTAAGAGAGAGAGAGAGAGGAGGGGAGAGAGAGTGGGAATAGGGGCTGGGCACTGTGGTCTGAGCCACAAAAGTGTCGCAGGAAACAGGCGCTGGCATTGTAGGATGTTGTTGTCGGTTGTTGTCGGTTGTTTGACATATTTTATAATTGAATTTTCAAAGCGTCGCACGGGGCATTTAATGCAGGCGGAAATGAAAGGCGCCACAGCATGTTGTGTGCGGCACTGTCAAGAGCAAGTCTCTGTCCTTGCCACAATGAGGCGACCAAATGGCAGCCTGTTGCTTGCCACCATTTGCACGCCTGTTGCTTGTTGTTGTTGTTGTTGCGTGTTGCTCGTTGCTCGTTTGAAAGGAAATTGAGTTTTTGCAGCATTTGTGTTTTTGAGTATAGCATGCCCCTAACCAAGCGCCCCCCCCACTCCATTCCACGCCATGCCACCTAACTGCCTTAACTTGCAACATAAAGTGTTTTCAAAACGGATGCCAGCTTGATTGCCTGCTGACCCAATTTTGAGACAAAGTGTTGTCCTTGCTGCAACTCGTGTTGCTGTTGTTCTTGTTGTTGTTGTTGTTGTTGTTGTTGCCACTGCTTACCTGCGTCCGTTAGCTCATTGCGTTGATAGAACTGACATTGCTGATGCAAACTGGCAAAATAAATGGCCAATGCTCCAATTGCCGCACCAAGCACCGTGAATGCAATTGCCAGCACAAACAATCGGCGTCGTTGTTGCGTCTCCTTCAGCAGCAGCCAATCGCTTGCCACCGCCGTTGTGGCAGCAACTGTTGCATTCCGTTGCAAGGCGCTGCCAACCGCACCGCTGCCATCCGGACTGAGGAACACAACAGTTGGCAGCTTGTGTTGCTGTTGTTGCTGTTGTTGTTGCTGTTGCTGCTGCTGCTGCTGCTGCTGCTGTTGCTGTTGCTGCTGTTGTTGCTGTTGCTGTTGGCCCAGCAGCGGCGATACAACCGTTGCATTTAGCTCGTCCAGCGCATTTGACTGCAGATAACCATTGTTGAGCTTCTCATTTGTAGGCGCTGTGCCGCCGCTGGGCGTGGCCAACATATCGCTGCCGCAACCTGCCGCAATCGCTGTCGCAGTCGCAGTTGCTGCTGCTGCCGTTGGCCTTTTATCAGTTTCGCTAGCTTTTGATTTGCTATTGATTTATGAGTGAAGGGGCAAAACGACGCCGCACACAACGCGGCTTATGAATTAATCTCCAATGATTTTCCAGTTAAGCTTCGCGCTCTTCACGACGACAGCGACAACGATAACAACGTTGTCGGCACTGAAAATATACAAAAAAAAAAAAATAAAAATAAAAAAAAAAAATTTCAACAATACTTAATTCTCATTATCATTTGAAATTTTTAAGTACTTCACATGTGCGGAGCTTTAAAATAAAGTTCTTTAGACATCCTGCTAATGTTGTCTATCAAGCAATCAAAATGTGGCATTGATCAACACTGTTTTGATAAACTAAAGCAAAACATTTCGTTAACTTCAATACTTTGCCTTTTTATCTTCATGTTAGAGTTTCAAGAGAGTGACAAGTTGACAGGCCTCCTAAGCAAACTGTAGCGTTGCCCAACACTGTCATTCTACGCTAACGAGCAGCTTTAACACTTAGTTACTTTCAACACCTCTGTAGTTGTCAGATTCGTATTGTATGCAAATCTCAGGTCTGTGTAATAAATTGGCAGCACCTTAGTGAGAAGTGGGCAGGATTCATTTTTAAGTAACTCCAGCGTTTTCCAACACTGTCATTCTACGCTAACGAGCAGCTTTAACACTTAGTTACTTTCAACACCTCTGTAGTTGTCAGATTCGTATTGTAATCAAGTCCTAGTTCTGTGTAGTAAGTTGGCAGCACCTTAGTGACAAGTTGACAGGGCCATTTTTTTCAACTTTACTTTACTTTACGTTTTCCCTCAGCAATATTTTTCAATTATTTTAAAAAATATAAAAATTAAATCTCAAGGTGAGTGGGCAGCACCGTTCATTTAAAGTTCAGCGTTAGTGAACACTGTTTTTACACTGACAAGTTGGCAGAGCCACTCACTACACGCGCTACACTTATTTATTTAAAAATAACAAATCGTCTAACCTATTACTTACATTTAACTTTAACTAACTACTTCCAAACATAAATGTTGTTGTAAGAAATTTTGCAGCATCTTAGTGACAAGTTGACAGCGCTAATCAATCAAACTGAAGCGTTGTCTAACACTATAAAATTAAACTGATTATTAGCTATTGCAATGAAATGTTTTTAATCTATAAGCTATAGTTAACACTTTAAATTACCCATTAAAGTTGATGTTAAACTGAAGAGTGCTCATGTCTATGTCAATGGATTCAATATGAATCAATTCACGTTGAATCTATTAAAATGTGGCAACGCTAGGCTGACATATCTTATTTGTCACATAATAAACATGCAAATTAACTAGCTAAACTTGTCATTAATCAGCATGACAAATAATTTAAGTATACTTGAATTTTTGACAGACAAAATGATTAAGAAAGACGCGAAATCAAGTTTGACAAGATGTTAAGTTTGCTATTACTTGTTATTACACTTTGACAGGCACATGAGAAATGGTTTTAAATAAAATTGAAATTGAAATTGAATTACAACTAGAATTTCTATTATATATATGACAAATGTCACTGAACACGAACACGTGCTATTCAAACTGAACTAAAAAAGCACTTATATAGCTATTACCAGAGTGCAGCGGAGTTAAGCAGTCGGGTAATACGATACGCCCACGCAGTCTGAGTGCATTAATTAGCTGGCATTTTGTAACTTTGTAGGTGCAACAACAAAATGAAATGCTATCAAATTTACACGTTCGATTCATAATCATAATAAGAGATATACATAGATATATATAGGGTGAACCACAAAATTGTGGTTGAGAATATAAAATAATTGTTGCTCTTCAATATTCAATTTCCCTTTCACAACTAACTTATTAAATTATTATAGGAATGAGAAGAAATATATATATATATATATACATATATATATATTATATTTCTTCTCATTCCTCTTTCTCTGACTGTTCTGTTCTCCTTCATCCTTCATCCTTCAATTTGGAAACTTCATTCAAGAACCCACATTCATAGCGCCCTCCCCGTCGTATGATTAATATGTATAGAAATCTTTGAACCCCTTAGAAATATGATATGTAGATGAAACCTGCATATAAATCGAAACTGGTTGGATCAGATTGTGATATCATATAGCTGTCATTGGAACAATAGCTCAATAGAACGAGTTTCTTAATGAAAGCATTTGGTTCTGCTTGAGAAAAAAAATATCAGTTAATATGTGAAATAATATTCTGAAATAATCACTGTCATGTCAAAAGTTGTTGATTGATTATCGTTGATTATTATTATCATTTGGGAGATATATATAAAACTCAACTTAATATAGCGATAACCACATGTTAAGTAGATATTTCTCATATAGTATACGTAAATCAATTAAATATATTTTAAGCTCATTAAATACAGGAATAACAGCAAGTATAGATATATTTATATATTTCTATTTCGTTTTGATCAATTAGAAATTTGTAATATATCTTTTATATATATGATAGGATTTTTAACATTTCAAAATATTTGAAATTTAATAATAATTCTATTTAATTAAGTAGACATCCTTTAGATAGATTTTGCACTCAGTTAATGTAGGGTTACGAACGTGTACTTGATATGATTTTATTCATAAAATTATCATATAGAATTTACTATTTCCTCTTAATCAACATACAAATCTTCTAGATATGTTTTGAGCTCAGTTAATATATTAAGATATATGATTTCATATGATTTTATCCATATCCAATATTTTATATAAATTTCATATAGAGTTTTCTATATTCTTTTAATCAAAATAAAAATCTTTTATTTATTAAACAATTTTGTTTCTTTTTTGTTTTGCCCAAAGAGTAATACTTTGAACACTCTTTACACTCTAAGAACTGAAAGTGAACTTAGGAGTATCCCTAATCCATTGTGATTATCTTAGTTAATGTTCACCCTAATGTTGTTGATCATTATTGCATTGATGCTGATATCACTGATCGCTCCTTGTTTCAATACAATTCATTGATAGGCCGGGTGAACAGCTGGCTGGCCGTCTTGATCATGGCCAACATGTTTGTGTTGGGTCGCCAAAAAGGCCGCGCATACGCAGCTGACGTCGACGTCGACGCCGACGCAGACGCCGTGCTAAGATTGAGATGCAAAAAGTTGCTCAAGTTTAAATACTAAATTTAATTGAGATTTATGCGCCTCGGGGCGAAATTTGCAAACTGAAACTAGTTCTGAGCCAAAGCCAGAAACAGAAACGTAAATTGGAGATGGTGATTGGAAACAGATTAGTAGAGACAGAGATGGAAACGCAAATGTAGACAGAAGCTGTCATTTAAGCATGGGCCGCATCTGCGCAGGCTGCCATTGGAGACTTGTGAGTGGAGACCGAAGATCGCAGATTGGAGAATTGACATGCGGCTAAAGCCGGCATCGCTGGCTAATTTGATCGCGTGATTAATATTAATACTAAATACGCGATTTATGCAAATTTTTAAACACAGACAAAAAAATAAAACTTGAAGAATTGAAATCTCAAGCAACGCGACGTTAGCAACACACAACAAAAAAGGAACACAAAAAAAAAAATGTATTTAAATTACAAAAAATAGCAACAAAAAAAATCACACAATATATTTAAACAGTTGTATTTCACATTGTATAACAAGTTTGTATTTTGCATTACTTTTATGGTTGTTGTAGAGCCTTTGTTTATTGTTGCTGCACACTTTCCCGTGCACTTAAACTATTGTCTTTATTAATATTATTATAGTTTTGATAGGCCTTTTTCTCGGCTTGTTTTGAACAACAGTTACATTTAACGCTTGCTTTTGCGTGTTGTTTCGTGCGCGCGTTTGAACTGAACGTTAGGGCGCGTGTGTGCGTGTATGTGCGTGCAAGCGAGCGTATAAGTTAGCATGTGTGTGTGTGTGTGAAAGTGTGTGTGCATGTGTGAGTGAATGGTTATATGTATGTATGTATGTTTGTCGTGTCGCCAAACCGCGCGAGGCGACTTCTCGTTACGAACTGAACGCTATGAACTGTCCTTAGCTTTTAAGCAGGCGGCGGCAGTTGCCGTGATGGCCAGCGGCAGCGACGCGACGCCAGCGCAGACGGGTGTGCGCGCGCTAACGGCAAAAACGGCAATTTGACAGCGCCGGCAACGGCATAAAAAGCTCTTTTTTTTCTTTACACATTTACCATTTGCCTTTGGCTATGGCTATTTTTTTCTTTTCCTTCTCTTGCGTTGTGCGCGCGCTCTGTCGAAAAGGAAGTGCAGGAAAAACACAAACACACGTACACACACACACACACGCACACGCAAAACTAAGCGCGCTGTTTGCTTTGACAGGTGTCGAAAACTATTTTACATGCACTCTGGCAGATTGCCTGACATTCGAAACAAAGTTACAAATAACGAACGCGAAGAACAACAGAATGTGCCATTCTCAATTCACAATTCTCCACTCACTGTCATTTCTCCTACGCTCATACGTCATCCTTCATTATCCATTTGGCATTATCAGTGCGTGATCATCGTGTCTGTCATTTGTTAACAATTTTCATGTTGTCCGTTTGCCGAACCAAACAAAAATTAATTACCGCCTGTTTTGACGATAAGCGCCACAACAACAATAACAATGGAAACCAGATTAATCATACTCCAAAATTCATATTGATGCTAGTACTTGAGATACTTGAGATTTAATAGCATTGATAAAACTGTTTACACGTTTCTTTCGATGTTCCTCTCATTTTCCTCATATTATTAATATAGAAATGAGCGCGAAAATGCATTTGAAAACTCAATGCGACATGCAACGGTATTTTTTAAATTTGTTTTTGTTTTTTTTTTTTGTGCTTCATCCGTTTGAGGTTTTCCCTTATGTGATGTAGAATTGATTAGACTAAAAACCCAGAGGGGCCACTTCATGATTAGCAATTCACAATTGCGTGGCAACTTTCAATTACACACAGATACGACGAGCTATTCTGATTCCTGATTGATTGTGAATTTAATTTCGTTAAGTTTATTTGTTATTGATTGAGATTGATAGTAATAACTGCTGAAATTCAAATAAAACACTACATATCGTAGATAATTTTGCAACACAGACACCAATTGTGGAGGTTCGTGTCACGGCACGTGCCCAACACTATATTTTGAACCAGGCCTTTAAAGCCAAAGAGCTTACAATTAGCTAACGCCTTTAAATAGAGTTTTTGTGTTTATCGTTACTTTATTTCCAATTTTATCTATGACAGCTCCTGATAGTGTAGCTAAAATTCCATAAATAAAATGATCTATAACGATCAGTTTGGCAACCGCGACGCATTTGCGCGGCATGTATAACGGCATTTAAAAGCATAGTGCCCAACAACAGGTGGCGTGCCAAATGGAACTCAGTATTATTGCGTGCAACAGCGCAACAAATCACATTACATTGCGTTACACATCCTGTGGCAAACACAAAGGGTCTGTGTGTGAGAGTGTTGGGGCAAGGGTAAAGGGTGCTTTGCAGGACAACGACCGTTAGGTGGGCATTACCTCTTATTAGTTTTTGGCGCAATAATCAGCTGGCACGTGCGGCGGCGCATTTTCCGGCGCCATATGCTAGGCCTTAACACGACATTTGCAAGTCGAGCGCCAGGATATCAATGGCCAAACAAACAAAATACTTTTTAAATATGTCACACAATATTTTGTATTTATTTATTCACATTCACGGCTTTCGCTTATTTATTATTATTTTTTATGAATTTTTTGTTTTACATTCCTCCTTCTTGGTTAGCGAGTCCGTCACACTGGTTGCTCTTTGAGCGACTAAATATACAATTTTGTACGCGCACAAAGCCAAGTTAATCAGACAAAATGCCAGGCGTTAAGCCAACGTCGCCAGCGACCAAGACTGCCCCCCATTAAATGGGCGGT
The DNA here is from genome assembly GCA_018901825.1 of Drosophila funebris. Lineage (NCBI taxonomy): Eukaryota > Metazoa > Arthropoda > Insecta > Diptera > Drosophilidae > Drosophila > Drosophila funebris. Next base: position 18,764,624 of record JAEIFK010000454.1, on the reverse strand, counting down.
CGGCCGGACGGTTGAGAGCTTTTGTTTGGCCCCCAAAAAGCTCACAGCTTTTTTTTTTTTTTTTTCCAAGCACACACTTGTTGACATCGCGTTGCGTCGCGTATGCTGTTCCTTTACTTAATAATAATCGACAAAACAAAACCAATAATTATAATACATAACTCACTTCAAGACGTAGAAATACAAAAAAAAAAAAAAAATAAGAAATACAAATAAACATTAGTTCTTAATTATTAAGTCTCCTGAGTGCGATTGTTTCTTACTTTGTCTACACGCTACATAAAAAAAAAGAACAAGCAACTACGATCATGATAATATTCTCAACTGAGATCGCGACTTCAATTACAGAGCTCATTTCAAACGAGCACAGATATAAATCAATAAAATTAATAATTAGAGTATTCCGAAATTGGAGATTTTTTACATAGAATTATATCAGATTCGTGGAGCAGGCGCTGTAAAAAATAAAATTTCATTATAAGCATATCATTTTAGAAGCCAAGTAACATTTGAAGGTTTATTTAATTTACTCGTTACTTGTTAATAGCAGTTTGTGAGTAACGAGTAAGTGAAAGAAGCAAGTAAAGCTAATAAATGTGTAAATTAAATTCATATGAAATAAAATTTAAAAATTTAAATTTATATTAATTAAAGATTATTTCATTTTTTAATAGCAACAAGTAAATTAAATAAATAAGTCAAGCAAATGTATAAGTTAAATAAAAAATTCCTTTTCATTTGCTTGTATCGCTTAGCGAGTAACGAGTAAATTTAACGAGACAGTTGAGCAAACAAATATAGGGTTAATAGCGAGTAACGAGAAAATTGAATGAGCATTACAAAATTAAATTCATTTTATTTGCTCGTCACTCGTCAGTAGCAAATAGCGAGTAACGCGTAAATTCAATAAACAAGTAAACATATATGTGCATTAAAATACAATTAAATAAATTCTTAAAGGAAATTTCATTTGCTCGTCACTCGCTAATAGCGAATAAAGAGTAACGAGTAAATTAATCGAACATTTCAAATACTTAATTTCAACTTACCGCGCAGTGGCGCCACGTACAACACAAAAGGCAATATAACGTTCTATCTGTAAGGAAAGAATGTGAAAGAAATTGAGTGAAAAACTTGGAAAACTTATGGAAATAGGAGAGCACTCACCATCATGGCAAAGAAATTGTAGTTTGTGGAGAATCGTACGGTGCGTAATACCTTCATGAAGAACTTGTGTATATCGCTGCCCAACTCCTGATGCCAACAAACATGAGCTTTGCGATTTTGTTGCGTATTTATGATCAGCGAAAAGCAGCGAACAAGCACAAACAAGTCTGGCCCACATCCCAACTCCACAAGTTGCATCCAGTCCACTAACTTTGCCATTTCAAAAGCCATCTTAATCTGCAATGGGAATTGATTAATAAGTTGAATTCTACATAGACATAATACTACTTGCAATATCAGTTTCCTTTTCCGGCAAATCTATGCCAGAGACCTTAGCGAATGTGGCCAAAAGCGTTATCATGGCAATTCGACAATTGACATCGCTATTGTTTATCAACATCACAATGGAACTGTGCATATTGACAACTTTCTCCATGCGTCTCATGCCCGTGTCAATCACAAATCGATCACATAAACTAATACCAATATATTCAATATCTTTTGGCTGCAGTTCAACTGATAGTTCGCAGACGGCATCCAATAACTCGTGGCGATAGCCCATGTGTGTCTCCAGCTGTTGATAGTTTTGCATTATTATAGCCAAATGATAAAGATCAAGCAGTTGATCCAATTGAACTCTCTCCAGTTCGTAAATGACGCTATTGAGACGCTGAAAGATCTGTAAATGCAATTTATGATTACATAATGTAGTACACATAGATAGTTAATGCTCATCAATTATTCACCTCGGTGGTGCTATTTAGCTCCAAGACAAATGAAAACATTTCCTTTAGCGTTGAGTTTAGTAGGAACTGCTTCAGGTCATCATGTGTATAGCCGGCTTGGGCTTCCGCTTCTGGAGGCTCCTCGAGCGCATCGCACAGCGCCTCCAGCAATTCCCCTTGTCGCTTCCAATTTTTATCAAATTCCTCTTCATGCTCATTATTTATATAATTATTATTGTTATTCTTGCATGGTCTTGGTGTTTTGTTTGGTACGGCCTTCAAGTCAATTATGAGCACATCATTTTCTGTATTTTTCTTATCATTGTTGTCTGATTCGATGGAATTGCTGATTTCATCTGTAATTTTCAACATTTGTTTACCTTTTTCCATTTTTTCCATGACGATATTTATGATATTTTCAGTACAGTTCTGTAAAGATTTCCTTTGACGTTTGTTTGTTATGCATGCCGGTGACTTGGGCGTCTCCTCTTTGCGTCTCCGCCTGGTCTTACGAGCTGTCGCCTTCTGCGTGATGGCTTCATCATCGACATTCTCTGAAGTTTCATTTTGTGGTGGAAGAGACTTGGGCGCCAATTTCTTGTGTGCCCTTGGCTTTGGAACTATTTTTGTTGTCTTCTCCATGTCGCCATTCTCTGAATATTTTTGGGGATTCTTTGGAATATCTGGTTCGGGGTTCTCAATTGTCTTAGATCTGTCCTCCTTGCGTGACCTGGGTTTTTTCAAATTGGACTTTTTATCACTTAACTCTTCATTTTTAGACTCTGCATCTTTATTTGCTTGTGTTTGGGCGCGCGTCTTTCGCTTTGGTGACGTTTTGGGAATTGGCTTCTTTTGAGCGGCTGGCGCTGCGAAATAAAAAAGTATATTAGTATATTCTTAGTGATTTGGATAATGCATTAAGTTTTAGCTTACCCATAGTTAGAATGTAAATCCTTTATTTCTTCTTCACCATAAGATTTCGCTTAAAATGTGGAAGACGCAATTGTTTGGAAACGCGCGGTTCTGACAGCTGACTGGCATCGATGCTGTGTCTGCAATGGATAGTATCGCAGTATACCGGCATATCGATTAATTATTGTTCTTAGGCTACCGGACATTTTTCAGAAATATAAGAACCCTGGCAACGCTTAATAAGCATTCTTTTTTTTTTTTGTTATGTCAGCCAGCACCATATATATGTAATTGCAGCTTCCTTTTTATCACCATTCTCATTTGTATTTACCTTTGCCGTTTATTCGTGTTACATTTTTTCACGTTCGGCGTGTGTGTCTCGTTTTTTTTCTTTCAATGTTTTAAGTTTTTAACAAATTTTTATATTTAATTTTGACTTTTAATACCTGACAAATTTTTTCCCTTGGAAAAATGCCTAATTTATCTGCCTTGCTCATTCCGCTGCTTCTATTAACATTAATATCAAAACAACAACTACAACTATCATTTGCGGCAACAGCTGATTCAGCAGCCTGCAATGGTTTGGAACGCTATGAAATCGAGCGTCGTCTATCCACCAAGACACCATATCGCGCCATTGCCAATTATAATGATACTTCGCCGATATATAATGGTATGCCACTTGCTATTCTTAAACATGGCATTTGCTATGAAAATCTACAGCACAGCTGTTTTTGTCTTGTCCTCTCCACATGCTCATACGTAATTGTTTTCATTTGGTAAAGGTTGCCACCCAACGCGAATATGGTCTATCATACGGCATGGAACTCGAAATCCCAGCAAATCAGTTATTTTACATGCCCAAGAGCGTCTGGTTAAATTGCAGGAGCTTATTTTACAGCAATCTAAGCCGAATCTCTGTCCTGATGATCTAATACAGTTACGTAGATGGAGTTGGACCCATATTGAACCGGACGAGGAAAAACTATTGGTCGCCGAGGGTGAAGATGAACTAATCGAACTAGCAGAACGCATGCAATTGCGTTTTCCAAACTTGCTGCCCGATCTGTATAATCCAGAATGGTTTTATATGAAATATACGGCCACGCAACGTACACTGATGAGTGCACAAAGCTTTGCAACTGGTTTATTTGGACGCCATCGTATACATGCCATCATCTATCCACAACCATTAAAACAAGATCCAGTGCTACGGGTAAGTTCAAATATGTAACAATATGATAAAAACAACAACAAAATTTACATTTTAAAATGCAATGTAGAATCGAACGAGTATTGAGTTTTATTTAATAATTTAAAATAATTATTAATAGAAATTGAATTTAGCGCGCAATTCGCAGTTGTTTTGCATATAGTGGCAGCACTGTCGAACCGAAAAAAAGACAAGGACGATAAATCGAAGAGGGAGATAGAAAGAGAGTGATAGTGAAAGACAGCACAAGAACAATCGCAAATGCGTATTTCGTATTTCGTATTTGGGTATACAGCGCGTGCGTTTCCAATAATTTTGGTGGAAATTCATTTAAAGCATTTGTTTATTTTTTGTTTATTAATTTGTGCAATCGAAAATAACGAAAAGTCAACGGACTCAACATAATGAATCACAAGCGCAGCTAGGCGTATAAATCGTTAAACTTCTCACATTGTCGTCGTAGTCGTTGCCGTCGCCTTCGCTGCCGTCGTCTCTTCGTCGCCTTTGCCGTCGTCTTTGGCTGAAGTGCGAGTGCAAAATTGTTTGGTTATGTGCAGCAGCCGTCGACGTCGTCACTGTTGTTGTTGTTGCTGCTGTCGTCGTCGCCTTCGCGCACACGATATGAGCGTGTGCATGTGCTGCAATAGCTGCTAAAACTGTATAAAGAAATTGCAATAAACTGTAAATAGAAAAAAATACACACACACAAATACATATATATATATATATATATATATATAGGGTATATATATAGAAAGAGAGAGAGAGAGAGCGAGCGATACGCCAAGCATTAGCTACATCGAATAAAGATGATGGAATCGCTGTGCAATGAAAGCATTGCGGCAATTGCCACCGAAAGCAAAAGCAATAAAAGCAATAGTAGCAACAACAAAACTGCCAGTGCTGTCAATAATGTAAAGAGTGAAACGTATGGCAACACTGGCAAGATCAACGCCACCGACGTCGCTGCAGCCGCCAGCACAAGCAGCAACAACAGCAGCAGCAGTAGCAACAACACCCCATTCAGCGCCCGCAATTCAGAATTTAAATTAATTAGAAATGAAATTGTATATGCGTACATTTCACAAAAACTACGAAAATCGGAAAAATCTATGCCGAGCAAAGAATCAATAATATTTACAGACGATGATGAAATACCATTAAGTTTCTCGGCAAAACGACATCAGGAATCGATAGAGCCCTTTATATATGAGCGTCATCCATGGCGGATCAGGGAACGGATGAAAACGGCAAGTGTTGCATTGGTTCTCTGCCTCAACATTGGTGTTGATCCACCGGATGTGGTTAAAATACAGCCATGTTCACGCCTAGAATGTTGGATTGATCCCAGTTCGGTGTCGGTGCCAAAGGCAATGGAATTAATTGGTAGCAATCTGCAGATGCAATATGAACGATGGCAACCGCGGGCACGTTACAAAAAGTGCAATGATCCCACCGTGGAGGATGTCAAGAAATTGTGCACATCATTGCGTCGCAATGCCAAAGGGGAGCGTATACTCTTCCATTATAATGGGCATGGTGTGCCAAAGCCGACGGCCAATGGCGAAATTTGGGTATTCAATAGAACCTTCACTCAGTACATACCGCTGAGCATATTTGAGCTAATCAATTGGATGGCCGCCCCATCGATCTATGTATATGATTGTTCTAATGCGGGAATTATAATCAATTCATTTCAGCCCTTTGCCGAGCAGCATGAGCACGAGCTGGAGAAGGCATTGGCGGCCCAAGCGGCGGGCGCACAGACGACATCCCAATTGGTTAGCTACAAGAATTGCATCCATTTGGCGGCATGTGCGGCAAATGAGATATTGCCAATGAATGCACAATTGCCGGCGGATTTGTTCACCAGTTGTTTGACCACGCCCATTAACATTGCCCTCAAATGGTATGCGATGCAGGAGAAGCTCGGCATGGTGCCACGCATACAAAGCGAATTGATTGATAAGATTCCCGGCAAGGTGAACGATCGTCGGACAATGATGGGTGAACTGAATTGGATATTTACGGCCATCACGGATACAATCGCATGGAATACGCTGCCACGTGAGCTGTTCCAGCGTCTGTTTCGTCAGGATCTACTTGTGGCCAGTTTATTTCGTAATTTCCTGCTGGCCGAACGCATCCTCCGTAGCCATGATTGTACGCCCGTCTCATTGCCAGCATTGCCGCCATGTCATCGTCATGCGATGTGGAAGGCATGGGATTTGGTTGTGGATCTGGCATTGCAACAATTGCCTGATATACTGGAACAACAGGCGCCCTATCGTCAATTGCCATTTTTTGAGCATCAATTGACCGCGTTTCAAGTGTGGCTGGACAGTGAGTCGGAGTCCCGTACACCGCCCGAACAGTTGCCCATTGTGCTGCAGGTGCTCCTCTCCCAGGTGCATCGCCTGAGGGCATTGGAATTGCTGGCACGCTTCCTGGATCTTGGCCCATGGGCTGTTAATCTCGCTCTGGGCGTGGGCATCTTTCCCTATGTGCTGAAATTGTTGCAGAGTTCGACGCGAGAGTTGCGTCCCGTGTTGGTCTTCATTTGGGCCAAGATACTTGCTGTGGATCCCAGCTGTCAGGTGGATCTGGTCAAGGAATACAAATACTTTCTGTCCGTGCTGCAGGATAACACAGTTAGTAAACAGCATCGCACATTGTCCGCCTTTGTGTTGGCCTCCATTGTCCACAACTTTCTGCTGGGACAGACGAGCGCATTGCAGGGCCCCTTGTTGTCCATATGCCTGGAACAGTTGAATGACAGCAGTTGGCTGCTTCGCCAATGGTTGGCCATTTGTCTGGGCATGCTCTGGCAGAACTTTGAGAAGGCACGCTGGTCGGGTGCCCGAGATTTGGCCCATGAGAAGCTCTATGTGCTGCTCCGTGACTCCATACCGGAGGTGCGTGCCGCCGCTGTCTTCGCCCTGGGCACCTTCATCAGCTCCGTGACGGATCGCAGCGAGGAGCAGGCGAATAACATTGATCGCATCATTGCCATCACATTGCTGGAGACGGTGGGTGAGGATATGTCGCCGCTGGTGCGTCTTGAACTGGCGGCGGCACTGCAATGGATGGTCTTGCTCTTTGAGACGCAGTTCGTCACCGTTTATCTGGCGGAGCAATTGAATAGCCACAGCTCGGCGTTGGTCTCGTGTGGCGGTGAGCGAAGTGCCAGCATTACACATGGCATGCCACATGCACCACCGAGCTATGCTCAATCCACGCATAGCTTGGAACGCTTCGGACATGTCACCATACGACGCGGCGTCAGTTCCAGCTCCATATCGAATATGAGCAGCTCCAGCATTGGCGGCACTGGCAGCAGCAGCACCACAACAACTAATTTCATACCCTTTCAGTCGATCTTCACCAAACTGTGGCAGGGCATCTATAATCTTGGCCAGGATCCGTTCCCAATGGTCGCAGCGACAGCACAAAAGATTATCGCTCATGTGCGGGATGCGGCGCTCTGCATGATCACGGCCAAGGAGGCAACAAATGCCACCGCTGGCAGCAGCTGTGGTCCTGCCGGTGGACCAGGTGGTCCTCGGGATCTGGAGAAGTTGAACAACAGCAGCTTAAGCGTCAGTTTGCCACCAAGTCCGAATACCCGTTGCAATTATCTGACTGGCAGCGGTGAGTCGCCGCCAGTGGGTCATGTTGGGCCAGGTGGCGTTGGTGGTGGTGGTGGTGGTGGTGCCGTTGGCGGTTCCAGTCAATGGGTGCAGAAGCTGCGACTCTCCGGCGGCGCCAATGCGGATACACAGCGTAAGTTACGCACCAGCTCAATGAATGATGAGACCGATGGTGGGGCTGGTGGTGCCACAGCACATTCAGGGTCCGGCGCTGGTGCAGCGGCAGGAGGATTAGCGGCAGCCGCTGCCGCCGGAGCAAATCTGGGAGATGGCAACCATTCAGCGCGTAGCAGCGGCAGCGAGACAAATCATTATCCTGATGGTAAAGCCCAAATCCTGCAACCCATTGTACAAACGCAGTTCGTCTCCTGGGCCATCTCCTATTTCACTCGACCGGGCAATCAGCGTTACAGCAGCGCCGAGGGCAGCACCGAGGAGGAGGAGGGTCAACAACGTTGGCCCATCGATCGCAATTCAACGGAGTTGCGTTCCCGCGAGTATCGCTACCAAAGGAACAAGCTGATACGCATGGATGCCTGCCGTCAGCGCATGGACCGTTTGATACGTCGCCTGGATACCTACAGTTGGGTGAGGAAAACACAATTTACGCCATCGCTGGTGAAACTGCTGCCGTATGAAGCACAAATTGCCGTCGCCTACAAGGATAAGGTGCTCGTCTATGACTTTGTCAAGAACTCGGTGCTCAGCTATGCGACGGAAGCCAATGCCGACAACTCACTGGGCATCTCACAGAATCACAGTGGCAGCAGTGGAGGCAGTGCCAGCTCCAGCGGTCGCAAGACATCTCGCTTGGAGGCGAGTGGATTTGCTGGTGCAGTTACTCCGTTTGCACGCGTCAGCAGTTTTGAGCTATTGAATGCCCAGGATGTGGGCCTAATGCTTGTCGCGCACGATGATGGCGTCATACGCGTCTGGCAATCGACAGGCGGAGCACAAGATGAATCCCAGCCGATGACGACGCGTTTGATAAGCGCTTGGGATGCACTGTCGCGTGGTGGCAGCGGTGGTGCTGGTGGTGGTGGTGGTGCTGGTGGTGGTGCAAGTGGTGCGGCCGCTGGCAGTTTGTCCACCAACAGTTCCTATCTGCAGCGTCTGCTGAAAGCGGATCCACTCCAAACCGGCAGCAGCAGCAGCGCTGGCAACATTAGCAACACCTCAAGCACATCATCCGCTGCCGCCGCAGCTGCCGCAGTTGGTGGCGCCACATCGAATAGTCTCGGCAGCGGCAGTAGCATACATTATGGCAGCAGCAATGCTGGTTCTGGTATTGGCATCGTTACCGCCTGGCAGCAATTCAGTCAACATTTGGTTGTCGGCGGCGGTTTCTATCGTTATCTGCGCATTTGGGATGTGGAACGTGAGCTGAAATTGAATGATTTTCAACTGGGACGCGACACGAGCGTCCGTGTCCTATCGCCATTTATGGCCAACAAACATTGTGATATTATCGTCGCCGGCTGCTCCGATGGCAGTATCCGGCTCTTTGACAAACGCTGTGCCCCCCAAGATTCTCGCATTAATGTCATTCGCGGTCATGCCGCCCCCCATACTACATGCCTGTCTCCGTGCCGATGAGACATCCTTGGTGGCCGGCTGCACCGCCGGCAAGGTATGTGTCTTTGATCTGCGTGCGTTGGATGTTGGTAGCGCTGGACCACACGAATGGCAAGCCGGTGGTGATATTACGGCAATGGCAACACATCCAATTGCGGACGCTGTTGCCTGTGGGAATGCATCGAAAATCTGCATCTATTCGCTGAATGGCAGCTCACAGAGTTTATTGCGCAGCAACGAGGGATTCATGGGCTCGAGGAATCCGCATCCCACGTGTCTCTCATTTCATGCGTTCAACGTCCAGCTGGCGGTGGGTTTTGTGGACAATACGGTTGCTGTCTACAGTCCCACACCAGGTAATCCAATTGCTTCTAAATACTCGTTCGTTATACTTACTCGTTGCATATGCATCGTATTCGTTATTCTATCAATCACTCGCTCTGTGTTAGGAATACTTGTTAAAATATTTACTCGCTGCTTTTGTAACGATCATAAATGTTACTAGTAGCATCAGAAAGACGCGATGAATTACTTACTCGCTGCTTTTGTAACGATCATACATGTAACTAGTTACTAGTAATATGTAATACACACTTCTCTTGTTAGATGTGTCCGTTGAATCACTTATTCGTTGTTTCTATCATAAATGTTACTAGTAGCTATGGCTCTCATTAGAAATACTCGTTGAATTACTACTCGCTGCCCTTGCAACGATCATACACGTTACTAGTAGTGAGTAACATTGATAGTGCTTATCTACATAGGAATACTCGTTCGATTAAGATATTAGTATTTGCCATTTTAAAACTTCCCGTAGTTCGTTGTATTTGCAACTAGTAGCTAGTAATTGTACATATCTTTTGTAATTTGTATGTAAATACTCGTTCGATCAGGGACTCGTTGTGCAAATGTATTACAAGTTTGCAACGAGAAGCTAATACTAAACTCGCTAAAGGGAAAGTGAGAGAATAATAGTAGTTATCATAGCGAGTAGTTGTTACTCGTTACTCGAGTAGTTGTTACTCGTTGCTAGTTGAAACTACCCGCCCAATTACAAATTCGTTTGTGCATTGCTCTCGTTACAGTTTTATAAACTCTGCAGCCGCTGGAAAACGGACGTCGATAAGAATCCTGAAACAATGTTTAATGCACGTAGCTTCAATGCGGAGCCAGCGATGCAGTCAGCAGTGGAGCATGTGCGGGCGAGCACACAGTTATTGGATTTAACGGTACAGGACGTTCAACTCATGTACACCGTGTGCGCCTTTGAGACGGCCTGGCAACGCCATAAACCGCCATCCGTCTGGTGTCGCTTCTTCGATGTGAACTCTTTGAGCGCCTTGGAATTTGCCGAGGATCTTGAATATTACTGGAACGATGGCTACGGCTATGAATTGACCCATCGCATTGCCTGCCCGGCAATCGCCGATATGTTTGCGGCCATCGAGTGAGTTTTTATCGTATACCAAATACAATCGATTATCTAATCACAATGATTAACGAGGCTATGATTAAGGAGCAAATATCTATTGCATCAATAGGCATTGTATTGTTTAATTTTGTTTGTCCAAATATAATTTTTTTATTCATTATTATTATTTTAATTTCATGTTTCATTAAATGTATTAAAAATGCGTTTCATTTCATACTTGTTTATTTATGAAAATCCCAACTTATTCTTCTGAAATAACATTGAGTATATTAAGCAAAACAAACACACAAAAAACAAAAACACTTTATGATTGCGAAACCACGGACAATGCCGGCTAACTCTAGCTAGCAGGAAGCATATTACAAATATTTAAGGGTATACAAAACTTAAGTAATTCAAAAAAAAAAATCCATAAAATGTAATATAATAAACAAAATTAAAACATAATAAAATACCAATAAAATATTAACAACAATTTATGCTTAATAATTAAAAAATAATATAATGTCTAATTGTATTTTCAATTTTGAAAAGGAAAATTTCGGACAATGCCGCATAATTCTCTAGATATTTCTTAATATGTCGTTGACTTCATTCGGGAAGAATATATTAATTATAATTAATTGGCAAATAAATAATGATAATGCTTAGTAATCATGAAATAATACAATAACTAAGGCATTTGTATTCTCTTAAATAATTATGAAGAATAAAATGGTTAATGAAATAATAATAAAATAAATAATGCAACATTTTTAATATGTTAAATAAATGAAATAAAATAAATAAAGTTAATGCAATAATGATATGCCTAATAATTAATAATATAATAACAAATGTAACTCTTTTCACATCTAAAATGTTTTTAAATAATTAAATAATGTTAAAGCAATATTGAATATGCTTAATAATGAAATAATAATACAATATCTAATGCAAATTTTATAAGATCTTAAATCTTAAAAAAATAATTAATGTTTAAGCAATAATTAAATAATAATACAATAGCTACTATTACAACATATTTGACATCTTAAGTAAATTACAAATAAATAAATAATACAATAATGATATGCTTAATAATGAAATATTAATACAATAACTAGTGTAACTTTTTTCACATTTTAAGTAAATATAAATATAATATAAAAATATATATAAATATATAAAAATATATATAATATATAATATAAAAAAATAATAATAAAATAAATAATGTTAATAATAATGCATAATGAAATAATAATGCAATAACTAAAGCAACTCTTTTCCATTTTTTTGTAGTCTTAAGTTTTAGTTATTTGCACATTAGAACAAATTTTAAAATAAGGTTTAATTAAATTATAAAACAATAAAAAATGCTAATTTTCTGTATTTTTGTTAGCTGAATATTTGTAATATTTAAACTATTTACACATAAATAAATTAATAATTTCATAATACGATAATTAATGTAAAATTTGTTACTATTTTCTATTTATTTATTTATTTTTTGTTGTTGTTGTTTGTAGTACGCCAAGTGGAAGAGCCAATGCCACATTCTATTTTACCCATTCGGGGACTCTGCTCAAGATGTTGGCCCATCTGGGATTGGCCAGGGATGAACATCCGTTGACGCATAAGGATTTTGGCAAGGATCGACTCTGGCGTACGAGTGAAATCGATGCGTTCGCAACCAATTTGGCCTTTGTGCGCTATGAGTGAGTGAAAACGAGCGATATAAAGAGAGAGAGAGAGAGAACGTGATTAATATATATAAATTGCAGTTGCATTAAGGAGCAACCTCAAGTGCTGGTGATGCATCAGGAGCGTGTGGTGCGTCTGCCCGGCTGTCCACAGGATGAAGATCTTTGTCCGCTTGCAACGCTGCGACGCAACTATGCGGATAGCGTTGAGCGCTGCGACTTTGACGCACTCTGCCAAGCAGCCAACTAAAGAGAGAGAAAGAGAGAGCGCGAACGAGAGTGAGAGAGATGATAACGGACAATGGAATGACAATGGATTTGGAAATGTTGGGAAACTGACTGTGAGGATTATAGCTGCTGCTGCTGCTGCTGCTGCCAACGCCGACGCCGCCGCTGCCACTGTTGCTGCTGCTGCTGCTGCTGTTAACGATGATTATGATAATGATGCTGGTGATAATGAAGTTGATGTCAGCTGATAATGATGATGGTGCTGTTGCTGCTCCGCTACCGCAAACTATGTGAAATTTAACATGACCAGGGATTCGTCGGAATTTTGTGAAATTTGAATTGATGTCGAGAATATAATGAACAGTTGAGTTAGAGAAAGAGAATGAGAAAGACAGACAGATAGAGAGAGAGAGAGAGAGATGGAGAGAGCGAGATATAATGATGCTTCATACATATAAGGATAGGGGGATAGGGATTAGCGTTAAGTGAAAGAGAGTGAAAGTAAGCGATAATTTGTATGTTTCAAACAAACGAAAAGAAATAACTAAATTTAAATGAATACCAAAATTAAGTGAAGTCAAAATATGTATGTGTTTTGTATGCCTTATAATCAATGTGGACCATCCAATCCAGATAGAAAACAGCTGCTAAAAACTGAAATGATGATGATGGGAAGGATATGAGAAGAATGTGAAGAGCACAAATATGGAACTTTGAGAGCGTGAGCAAGAGCGAGCAATTTAGTGGACGCAAGACAGAGACAACACAGGCAGGGAAAGAGCAAGAGATAGAGATGCTAGCCAAGTCTATAGAGAGAACAATAAAACAATAACAATGTGTACTTCTTTAACTCAAATGTATACTCTGTATGCCGCTAAGCTGCTGAACAATATTTCCTAACAACACTTTTTATTATTATTATTATATTCTCTTATATATTATTCTATTTTTTTTTTTTTTTTTTGTATATTTTATAGTCAGTTTCTTTTGCTACATTTAACAAACTTATCTATGAAACAATCTATCTACCAATCTATATATATACAAAGAAAACATGCATACAAAAATGTGTAATCGAAGAAACTGCTAAGCTATACCAATATACCCTACGCATAGCCCTTGTACATACCTAACAATATGTATATAGTATATATCAATCACATATGCATATATATTAATATAAACATATTTGTAACTTTCAAAACTTTTGTTGCAAACGAAGAACAAGAAGAAGAAGAAGAAGAAGATAACACAAAGAAAACTAATTTTGTGTTCGTTTTTTAAGCCTATTTTGTATGTGATTTTGTTTTTGTTAGTTTATACCATATATATATATAAATATATCTATTTTTTTTCTGCGCTTGTTTATAAATTGATTAAGATAAATGAGAAAATGATGTGTTAAATAAACAACAACAACAAATGAAAGCAATTAAAATAATAACAACAACAAGAAGCACACACAATAAAAAATAAACATTTTTAAGACGCATAAATAGACAAGTTAAGAGTTTAACGCAGAAAAAATAAGCAAATATAAACAATTACAGCATTTCTAACATTTCCACATACAGTGGTGTCTGAATACGGTGAACACCCGTTATAAGCAACAGCTAAATAGCTACATGGAGAACTTCTAATAGGCTATAGTCGCGCCAACTCGACTGTGAGAGACCCTGTACATGTAGCACATGTGTAGTTAAAATCCAATAATGTTATTGACGCAATTACACGCGCATGCATGTACCTTCCTTTGGCTTCAAGCTGCCTAAACTTGTTTCCTGCGTAACTTCCGAGTTTATTATCCGACTTGCAATGAACTTTTCAGGACACATTGGCACTATGAAATGTATCACGTACGCCGAATGTTAAGACAAGCATTTACAGTAAACGGTAGCAATTAAATTTGTTCGATTGCTGTGGGCTGAGGGACGCAAGCCAAAATTGTAAAGCAAACTTGAAATGGAAACTTGGGTAAACCTGCTAAAACCAAATTTGCTATCTCTAGCTTTTATAGTTCCTGTTACTCTCGATGCTATACTTGATTGTTGATGTGGATCCAGCATTTATATACTTTGTGGGATAGGAGCTGTCTACAGTCTTATGCAGATTTCCGTGTCCGCCGACTGAGTAGACCAATTGTTCTTTTAAACTACAGGGTCTAATGAGTGTTATCTAATAAATTGTACTTTTGCTGTCGAAAAAAATGAGGATATTCCGATAATTGAGCTGAGGTAAACATTACAAATTTTGCAGTTCACAATTTAACATATAAATAATAAAAAAAATATATTCCCATGTTTTTCTGGAGTTGAATTATCCAAACAAATTTCAAATCTTAAGGGATTTTCAACATTTTTGTAAATATGAGTTCACTATATCCAGACACAACTGTATATATACATATATATATTCACTTCTATATTATATTTGCAACAACACGAAATATTCTAACTAACAACGACTTGAATTTCGAACCTTTCAAATTGTGTTTCCACTTGAGAGAACAAAACAAAAACGTAAAAAAATACAAAAAAAAAAAAAAAAAAATATTTAAAAAAAAAACCGAAAACAAATAAAGGGAAATCTGAAAAATGTAATTGCAATCCATCGCATCATCTACAAATACATATGTCATAATACCCTTGCCCCCTACGCCCTATCTCTAGGTAAGCCCCCTTGGCAAACTTCCCATGTGTGCACAACGTGTGTAAATTTTGCTAATTGAAATTCTTTTCACATTCGGAACTATCAACTTTGGAGTGTATGCGATCGTTTGATCGATCGAGAGTTATTTGATCTGTGATACATATGTACATACATACATATATACATATGTGTGCATCTGTTCCGGGTTCGATTTCCCATTCGGGATCGACTATGTAGCTATGTAGTATGCACAAAAATAGTGTTAAGGTCATGCAGCTCATTTGTGATTTGTATTCAGACACTTCTTTTGGTGAATTCAAAAGTTCTGCTAGTTTTTATAGGGTGTCTACGAGTACATCAGTTATTTGTGCTTATTAAGCTAAAACAATTTCATACAAATTCTAGATATATCACTTCAAACTATATTTCTGTCTGAAAAACTTATGATTTGTAACTACTTGTGCTCTGATGTAGCTTAGGCATGAACTACTATAGCAAGAGACAGGATATATAGTACATATGTCTATGTATATTTTAATGAAAAAAGTTTTTCATTTAATTGGTAGAGTTGTTACCACTCAATTCTAGAAATCTGCTTCAAAATTGTGTTACATCTCTTATTTTGCTTATAATAGGGTATGCCTGAGTCTGGCTCAAAGAATAGTCGAATAGCTCGAACTTTGTAACTGTTTATTTGCGACATTTTATGGTTAATAGGAGAATTTAACAGTTGAAAATGTCTGGCAACAACAACAACAACAATAATAATAATATTTACAGCTAAGGAACTTTCGAGAGCTGATGCAATTAGCAGCTAGCGGAAGCTGAAGCTCGAAAGCTTTACGACAACTAGCGAACTGGCAGCGAAAGCTTTTAGAGCTAAGCAAAGCAGCAACCATAGAGCAACGGCTGCAGCGGCAACAGGTTCAACCCTTAAAGAGCTTTTAGCTGCCGTTAAGCTTTTGTGGGTCGTCGCTCAAAAGCTCTGGGCGAGGATGTTAGCGCGACAGAAAGAGAGAGTTAGTGATGAAGAGAGGAAAGAGAGGAAGAGCAGCACTAGCAGCAGCGGCAGCAGCAGCAACAAAGACATACAGCGCGCAGACGTCGCAAACGTCGCTGTCGCTGTTGCAGTCGCAGTCGCAGTCGCTGTCGGCGCTAACGTTTCGGCTTGAACTCGCTCGCTACAACGGCGGCAACAGCCAGCGAATTGGCCAAAAAAGTTTTTAGTGCGCTGTTTGCCGTTGCGGTTGTTTGGCGCGCGTTTTTTTTTTGTTAATTGAGAATTCAATACGAATTTGATTGTTGGCCGTGTCATGTGTTTGTTGGTGCTGTCACTGTTGTTGTTGTTGCTGCTCTTCCCGTTAGCCTTTAAGTGTTAGTGTACGCCTTTCCTTTCCTTTCGTTTGCTTTGCATTTCCTTTCTTTGCATTCGATTGTTTTCACTCACTTTTCGGCAACACCGCAAGTTGTCCTTTTGTGTGCATGTACGTGTGTCTGTGTGTGTGTGTGTGCGTGTGTGTGCGAATTGCCGTATCACCTGATGCGGCGTCGCGGCCAAAACGTCAGCAACATGACCTAATTTTACTTCAACATCGTCAGCGTCAGCGTCCGCATCAGAGCCTCTTTTAGCCAGGACATCAACCCACCAACAAAAAAAAAAAAAAAAAACCAAAACCAAAAACAAACAACAACAACACGCAGAAGACATCTCCTACTATACCCCATACATTGCCAATCAATTTGTACATCATCCTGTATACAACGCGCTTGATAGGCTTCCCTTTTTCTGTCCGGGAAGGTTCTGCTTCTTCTTGCTGCTAATTTTGTGACAGCCACATGGAACAGCTGTGCTATGTGGCGCTCAGCTGCCTGCTGGCCATCATACTACTCTATGGTCTGCTGGAATTGCATTATTTCCTGCGCATGTGCATCTGTGTGCTGCTGGCGCGCTTTGTGAAACGCCGTTGCCACATCCTGGAGTCCACAACGGTCAATGGTAAGTCCAGACATCAACACTCACGTCCAATCAAGTCCAGGCAAGTCTAGTCAAGTCTAGTCCAGGCAAGTCTAGTCTAGTCAAGTCAAGTCACGTCTGGTCTGTGGCATGCAACTTACTTACGTAAAGCTGCCTTGCAAGTGCCGGCACTGCAGCAACCACCTTCACCTTCAGCCAGCCAGCCAGCCAGCCAGCCAGCTAGACATCTAACCAGCTACCCACCTCGACACCTAGCCACCCAACCACACAATCTCACGCCTAAACCACCCTTGCAACGTTTCGTTATTGACACCCATTCATTGCTTCATTGACAGGTGTTTGCCTCAGCAACGATGTGGACACTTTGCTGTATCATATGAACAACGCACGTTATTTTCGGGAACTCGACTTTGCCCGCGTGGATTTCTATGAGCGCACCAAACTATATAGCACCATCACCCGCCTGGGTGGTTCCGTGTTCCAAGGTGCGGCAACCATACGCTATCGACGCTTCATTCGACCCTTTCATCGCTTCAAGATTATTTCCAGGGTAAGCTTCTAAACATCATCAGTTCTGTGACTAATTATAGATCTACTTTTCGGACTTTAATTCGTGTTGTTTCCTTGACAATTTCCTGAACATATTTTTCGGCGATTTGCCAGAGTTCTTCCTTGACAGTTTCTCCGACGATTTTTCGGAGTTCTTCCTTGACAGTTTCTCCGACGATTTTTCGGAGGACTTTCTTGACAATTTCTCCGACGATTTTACGAAGTTCTTCCTTGACAGTTTCTCCGACGATTTTTCGGAGTTCTTCCTAGACAGTTTCTCCGACGATTTTTCGGAGTTTTTCCTTGCCAATTTCTCCAACGATTTTTCGGAGTTCTTCCTTGAGAACTTCTCCGATGATTTTCTCCTACTTTTCTTACTTCGAATATTTATTAACGCTTTCTCCAAATATTGTTCCTACTTCCTTCGCTTACTGTCCGACTATCTCTGTGATTATTTTCTTAACTCAGGCTCCGAAAACTTTTTCTAGTTTCTTGACTTTTTGTCCGACAACTTTTGTTACTCTCTCTCCTACATATTATTTAATCCTACACTTTCTTTGACAGTTTTCTTGACTATCTCTTTGGCTCCTTCATTAGCTATTTCTCCGACTATTTACCTAATTATTTTTAATTTTGTTTCTTCAACTATTTCTTCTGCTACTTGCTTGACTTACTTCCCGACTATATACATATTAATCTTTCTCGTAATACTTCTCTCATTATTTCTCCGACTATATGCTTATCTTTGTTTTCGACTCGTTCCTTTGACTATTTCCTTGACTCTTTTTCCGTCAATTTCGTTGACTATTTTTCCGATTATCTCTTTAACTGTTTCTTTGAGTAGTTCTGCACATATTTCTATAATTTCCATGATTATTTCCCTGAATAATTCGCCGACTAATTCTCCTACTATTTATGTGTTTTTCTGACTATTTCTCCGACTATTTCCTTAACTTCTCCGAGTTTTTTTTGTGTGTTTATTTCTCTGTCCTTGATTATTTTTCCGATTATATCTCTGTCTGTTTATCAGACTATTTCTCCAATGATTTCTTTCCCTACTACGTGTAACTCCGACGATTTATCTGATTCTATTACAATTCTCCGATTATGTTTTGCACTATTTTTGTGACTATAAGTCGACTTACTTATCGAGAGGTTTAATCTATGTTTCCGAATCTTTATCCGACTATTTCCCCAAACTATTTTTATACCCCGTGCCCATTATTTCTCCTATTTGCTTGACCATTCCGTACCTTTGACTTTTCCGCGACTTTTTCTATGACAATTCCCCGACTATTGTCTTGACCACGTCTATTAACGAACCTCCAGCTATTTCCTCTCCTATTTCTTTGACTCTCTCTCTACCCGAATAGTCTTTTCCCATTTGCTTGACTATTATTCGGACTATTTTATCGAATAGCACCGACCATTCCCTTGACTTTTCCTTTTCGTTTTCTATGAGACTTCCTCGACCATCTTCTTGACATGTCTACATCTATTTATCTCAAACTCTTTCTTCCTCCGACTCTTTCTCTTTCCCGCGACTATTTCTCCATCTAATCCACATTTGTGTTGCAGATCATCTACTGGGACGAGCAATCACTATTCATGGAGCATCGTTTTGTGCGTCCCTCGGATAAGTTTGTGCACTGCATTGTCATCTGTCGCCAGCGTGTCATCGATGTCTCCATGGACGCGATCATGGCCGAGTTGCTGCCGAGGACATCGACGACGCCATTGCAGGCTTCCAGGCATACGTTAAGTTCGACGGCGAGTCTGCAACCTGTGGGAATGGGAACGGCAACAACGGTGCCGGCGGCAACATTGGAAGCCTCGCAAGCGGAGAATGGACATGTGACAACGACGGCGACGGCGACGGCGACGGCGACGACGACAGCAACAACCACTGGCAACACGACAAGCACAACGATAACAACAACAGCAACAACGTTAGCTAAACTAAAGCCACCGTTGCCGCCGGAGTTGTGTAAATGGATCGAGTACAATGAGATGTCCAGCAAGAATCTACGCAGCGGCTGCTGACCGAGCCTTGGAACTGAATCTCAACGAATCGGAGCGGTTGGCAAACAAAGAAGTTCCAAAGAAATTAACTTATCTAATTGGAGACTTTCCACGGAGACTTTAGTTCGATATTGGAATTTTGATATCGAATTGCGTTTCCGCTTTTTTTTTCTTTTCATACATTTAATATAATTTGTTTGTTAGACGTTTAACTTGATGTACTATATGTAAATTTAAGTGGGTGTGTGTGCGTATCTGTGTGTGTGTGTGTGTGTGTGTGTGTGTGTCTATTGTGGACTTGTGTAAATGTTGACGCATGTTTACATGTGTCAAGTGCTTTAACTTTAACTTTAAGTTGTCTGAATCTCAATGGAAAAGCCTTAAGTGCATCTATAGTCGAGCCCCATCGATGTATACTGTAATATCCAACAAGCAAACACCAATACTAAAAGCTAATAACCCCTAATTACTATACATATGTACTTCTCCCCCTCTCTCACTCTCTCTCTCTCTCTCTCTCTCACGCTCCCTTTTTCTCTGTGTGTGTTTGTGTGTATGCTAGTCTAGTAAATATGTGCTTAGATGTGCCCAATTGAATGGTTGTGCGTTTTTATTTTCCACTCTTTCTGGATTCAACAGGATTCTGGCTACTCAACACTGGGGTGTACAGTGTTGGAAAGTGACTGATGATGGATGAGCAAGTACATCAGATCCGTAACGTTCTTGCGCAACTGCAGTTAAGTGCGTTTGAGAATAAAGTTTAAGTTAATTCAAGTGTTTCCCTACTCAACACTTGAGTATACAGTGTTGAGAAGTGGCTGTAGTTTTCAAGAGCATGAATTTCAATTGCGGATATGTTCAACGTATCTGTAACTTTGTTTAGTAACTGCAGTCAAGTGCACTCGGGCAGTAACTTTAAGTTATTTCAGGTGTTTCCCTACTTAACACTTGAGTGTATAGTGTTGGGAAGTAACTGTAGATTTCAGAAATATGAAACATGAAGAAGCACATGACATTCGAAACTTTGTTTACTCATTACAGTCAAGTACGTTGAGCAGGAACTTGAAGTTATCTGAGCAATTACCTACTTAGCACTTGAGTGTACAGTGTTGTGAAGTGGCTGATGATACATGAATAGGTATATCAGATCCGTAACGTTGTTTAGCAACTGCAGTCAAGTGCACTCGTGCAGTTACTTTAAGTTATTTCAGGTGTTCCGCTACTCAACACTTGAGTGTATAGTGTTGGGAAGTAACTGTAGATTTCAAGAGTATGGATTTTAATTGCGGATATGTTCAACGAATCTGTAACTTTGTTTAGAAACTGCAGTCACTTACTTCAGGTTTTTCCTACTTAACACTTAACACTTGAGTGTTGGAAACTGCTTGCAGATGTCCTGGAATTACAATTGCTGAAAGACTATTCTTTTTTGTTATTATTTTGTATTCATTAAAAAACAAAGCTTAAACACGTATCGGAAAATTAGTTTTTCTAAAGCAAAATTTGCATTGAAAGATTTTCTTTAGGATTTTCTTCTATGGAATTAGATTTCAACTGCGTTTATGCGCTCTGTGGATTAGATAAGCTGCTTTATGCAAGTGCGACCAAGCAGGAAACTGAATTAACTCAGGTGTGGCCAGCACTTTGCGAGGGTAGTATCAAAAGTACTTAATTCGGAGTACAGTCAAAAAAGTTGTAATGTGGATAACACTTATGTAGAAGCTAGACACTAGAGCAAGAGATTACTTAATAAAAATTTGAGAAACCTTGTAATCAAGAAACTTTATTCTCACTGATCTAAGCTCAGCTACTTATGGAACTACCCACGGCTGCATGTTAGTCCAGTGCTGCATAATGCTGTTTAATTTGTGCATAGGAAGTATGAAATTTGATCAACGCAAATGTGATCATCAGAGCTGCTTGGTTTGGTTCAGCAAATTGCAATCAAGAGTCTGGAATTTGATCACCATGAATGTGATCATCGTAGGTAAAGCTTGTTGCAGGGACTTCAGCTCAAGTGTTACCAGAAATGGGCTACACTTTAACACTTAGTTGTGCAGTGCTGGAAAGTGTTTGTTGAACGTCAAGAGTTGTCAATGGGGAGGGGGGAATTTGATCAACGTGACGACGTGTAGGGTATGCACAACTTGTAAATGTCAAGAGCATGGAATTTGTTCTCTGCTTAAGATCAGTGATCAATGATCAATGTATCTAGTAGGTGCCACAGCGTGGCTGCACTTCAGTTCTTGGTTCAACAGTTGTCAGTGATCGGAATCAGCTGTCAGCCATATATCAGGTGTAAAGTAACGCCTTCTTTGGAAACTACAATGTAACTAACGACGTAACGCCTATTAGCTCATTATAGCTATTAATTGTGTGATTAGGAAACAGTTGTTAAACAATAAAATATAACACTAAAACCAATGGGTCTAGAAGATACTAACAGGTCAATAGGGCTCTACGTGGGAAAGTGAGGTAGTTCAGTTCATTTCGTCGAGTCATTCCCGACCAAGGTTGACCCAAGCTTCAACTGTAAGCAAACAATAAAATGTTAAAGTCAACAATAACAGGGGATGTTTGCTTAGATTGAGTTGCTAGACTGTAAACAGGGTATTGCAATACCCTGTAATTGCGTTATATATATAATATACTTATATATGTATATATATAAATATAAATTTAGAAAAAGTATTATTGTTCAATATGAGTAGTTTAGTAGTACAACATGTAACGCCAGTTATACCCTATATTTATAACATATGCACAGTGGGTATATGCATGGAAAAGCACAAATATCGACCCAAATGATTTAAAGTATACTATAACAACATTATCTATTAAGTTGCTGAACAAAAGAAGCAAAATTCAAATCGTTATACCCTGTAGGTGCAGCACATGCAACGAGGGTAGCATGATTCATGAAAAATATTACCTAATATCTTACAAAGTCTACTTAAGCAACATAATCCGTTCACTTGGTCAGTAATTGCAAAATGTAATACCCTGCATTTTTTGGTGCATGCAAAACGGGTGGCTTGGCTCATTGGAAGCTTACACGCAATTCTTTATCAACATTGCGCAGTTATACGATCAACAGCTGGAGATTGTTGTACCCTGTAACTGAGGGAATATACATAGAGGGTATATACATTACAAAGTATTTTCGAACATCAATGACCTATTATTGAATTACCATATAAGGTTAACATACCCCGTAAGTTTTGTATGTACAAAGCGGGTAGCATGGACATGTTTGTTTTTGATATTGTATTCGACTTTAGCGTACGATTACTATATGAGACAACAATAGTATTGGATAGAGTACACTATATACTAAAGAACAATCCCTATTCATACAGTCAAACTTCCCTTTCTTATCGCACGTTTTAATGCAGAAACTTTATGGCACAAATTACGCTTCCCTTTAAGTTCCCTACATAAACTGTTTGATTTTGTATAAAGAATATGATTATACAGGGTATCATTTCGTCGCATGTGCATTTGTGCCGATGACGGCACACAAAATGCAAAGCAAGTGAAAAAGCTGCCACTTGGCTATGAATCGATCAAGTGCAAGGTGCTTAAAGCTAAGCAAAATAAAAAGCTAAGCAAGCGTCGCGTCGTCTCGCTTACGCCTTATGCTTTCCCCACCCCACACACACACACACACACACACACACACGCTCTGTTGCTCTGTTGGCAGGCGCGCGCGCTCTCTCTCTCTCTCATTGGCTCTCTTTCTTTTGCGCGTTCGCTCTCTGCGTGGAAACGACTTTCGTTTGTTGTTTTGGACTTGCAAGCAACTTTTACAGCTGTCTTCACAGCAGTTGTGTCCGGTCGCTTGCCAACAGTTGATCGTCTTCGTTTTCGTCGGTGTTTTGCATTGTACAAATTAGTTAATCGTTATCGACGCTATTGCTTTATCGCACTTATGCAAAATAAGTAAGTAATTATCGATACTACTTCGTATGCAATTGTTATGTACACATGTACATATTTAATGCTCATTGATCAGCCGGGTTCAATGCATCTCATTGACACATTGGTGAAACGGGAAGACTTTGGTTTGGTCTATAAATCAACCTAGAGCCAAAGTCTATGCAGGTATATGAAAAACTTTCGCCGCTAACGGGTTTCTACTCTCTGCAGCTTAAACTCTTGTTGCAACCAACCATCAAAGATCGTTAAAACTGTGTGAAGCGTCGTCATGTCGTGGCTGGTGTTGCTGCTCATCTTGTACATCATTTGGGATGTCAATTACTTCATTCGCTGCATCTTCACGGTGCTCGGTGGCCGGCTGTTCCAGCGCAAACGCAAAGTGACGGATACGACAACCATTTATGGCTTGTGCACATCCCAGGATGTGGACATCTTTCTGCGACACATGAACAATGCGCGGTATCTGCGAGAATTGGACTTTGCACGCTTCCATTTCTATTCGCTTACCAATCTCTATGAGCTGGTGCGTCAACGTGGCGGCGGCGCCGTTCAAGGTGCCAGCAGTGTTCGCTATCGTCGCACCATTCCCATCTTCCATCCATACAAGATCGAAACGAAGCTCGTTTGGTGGGACGACAAGGCCATCTATTTGGAGCAACAGTTTATCACATTGGCCGATGGCTTCGTACGTGCGGTCGCCCTCTCCAAGCAGTGTCTAACAAACTGCAATGTCAATGATCTGCTCAAAACGTATCCGGAAGCGGCCAAGCGACCGGAGATGCCAGCCGAGCTCAAACTTTGGCTCGAGGCGATTGAAGTCTCCAGCCTAAAGTTGCGCAAAGACAAATGATTCCGTTTGCTATAGTTGATGTATCTCAAGCTCAAGCGCATCTCGCTCTTTTAATTCTTTTTTCTTACTATTATTATTATAGTTTTTTTTATTTTTTTTTGTTATTGTTATTAAGTCTCTTTTGCATTCCTGTTTCGAAGTTTGCTTTTGTCATTCTTTCATCATATTTACATAAATAAAGAAAATTTTGTATATATTATTTTTTTTTGTGATTGCGGTGTTTTTACTCAGCAGCTTACGTAACGTAAGATGACATTACGTTAAAGAAACTAAACAAGTTTAGAGGAACCGTTGGATGCTCAAGCAAAACTGCGGAAAGTTCCCAGCAATAAATTGACTTAATGTTATTACAGAAACGAACTAATTAAATTGTTTGCATTAAGCTCCTCATATTGCATTATATTGAGCTTATTGTACCGTTAGTTTCAAAACGCTGTTGCCGTGCCAGCTTTAAGCTCAGTTCACAAAAGCTTTTGCAGAGAACCCAAAACGTAACTATGTATATGTATATATGTATGTATGTACATACATATACTATGTAATAATAATGTATATTATATGTAACTAACACTTGGATAACTCGACTTACCCAGACGCATGCAAATCTCTGTTATAAATAGACTTTTAATCGGTTTTGTAATACGATTTATACAAACTGTAGTCATTTGCTAAGCTTTCACTTTCATTTGCCTAATCAATAGCATAATGTTTAAACCAAAAAAAAAGGAAAAAAGAAAATACAAATAAAAATAAACAAAAACCATTCATCAATATTATGATGATTTGAATGGTCAAGAGAGCTGCGGCAACTTGTTATACTTATGATAAGGTATTCATATCAGCCTGAATAGAGTCTAAGAAAGCGTTGCCAGAAATCGAATCTAACTTTTTTCAGAAGTAAAAACAACAATATAAATTATTTATAACATTTGCATTTATAAAGTGACAGCGTTTAAATTTGAGCAATGTCTAGTTAAGCAGATTATCTAATGATTCTACAAATTTCATGATAAAGGAAAGCTGCAAGGCATCTGTAAGTTATCTAAATATATTAATATTCATATATCTACTCTTTTTTAAAGGGTATTTGCAAGTCGCCTAACAAACTCAACTTAAATTGAATAATTATGTTTTTTTTTTTTTATATTTTTAATGCGCTCTTAAGTTATATATTAATTTATTGTATGGCTTTGAGCGATTGCAACATTAATAAATGGCACCACAATTTTATTTCGCTTTTTTGTTTCAAATAAATTTATGCGTTCGTTTTACGAGGCGTATGAGCGATTTGCTTATAAATATGCGCAGATTCTGTTATGGAAAAGAAGTGGAGGGGTGTGTGTGTGTGTGTGTGTGTGTGTGTGTGTGTGAATTGATCATTTGTAGTTTGCATTATTCAGGTCTCTTTTCAAGCTATTTCTCTCTGCTGCTTGCACTGTTTCTTTGTAAAGTTTTATTTTGAAATGTGGATCAAAACGTGACACTGAAATCTAAACATAAATCTCATTCATAAAGTATGCAGGCCGCAAAAGCAGCAGAGAGCAAGAAGAAGAGCGAGAGCGAGAGAGAGAGAGAGAGAGAGAGAGGGAGAATAGGGAGAGCGCAAGATTGCAAGCCCCAACATGTTTGAGGCAGCAGCTGCATGCAGACGACAACAACAACAATGACAACGCCAACAACGACAACGTTGTTGCCTCTCGTTTGACTGTTCGACTGTTCGGCTTTTTATTTGTCGCTCGCCTCGGCGTCTTCTTGACTATTTTTAACGTCGACTGCGGAGAATTTTCAGTTTTGAGTTTTCAGTTTATTTTGAACAGCCGCTGCGAACGCATAGAACACGCGACGAGCCAAAAAACATAACCTAAAAATAATCAAAATAAAAACAAATTGAAAAACCCAAAAAAAAAAACTCAAAAAAAAAAGAACTAAAACAACGAAATAATTTGAAAATAAATTTAAATTAAATACGATATTGTTGCTTTTTTTTTCTCGAAAAAATAAAAACTAATTGTTGTAAATATCAAAATTTTTGTGTTTTGTTTTTTTGAATGTGTCGCTGTCAAAGGATTGAAGGATACAATACAAATTAAGGATACGCCACGTGACACGTGTGACAGGAGCAAGTTGCAAATGTATGTGAAACTCCATAAATATATTAAAAAACTTTAAATAAAATAAACATATATGTATATTGGAGAAAGGAAAATATATAGGCAGTCCTACCAACTAAATATGACAAATGTGATAACAAATTAAAGCAAAGGAAATATCAATAAAATGATAATAATGCATATTATTCTTAATAAATAAATATGCAAATAACTTTAAAGAAATTGTTATAAATTACATTACCCTTTAAAAATAAATATGCAAATAAATTAGAGTAAAATAAATAATAATGAAATTGTTATAAATTATATTATATATTATAAAAATAAAAAAATAAAACATATAAAATAATAAAACATATATATGAAAATAAATTAAAACATTATAAATATTAATTAAAGTATTTTAAATAATATAATTTTAAATTATATATTTTAAATATATAAGTATAAATTTATAGAAATTCGATAAAAAGTAAATACAAAATAAATATAAATTATAATAAAGAAATACAAATTACTAACAATAATGTTAAATTAATAGAAATAATATTTAATTTAACAAATAAATCAATATATGTATATGCATTGAATATATCAAGTAAATAATAAATATAAAGAAATAAAATAAATAAATTGAACGTTAAATATATTTTGGGCAAAAGAATAAATAAATAAAATATTAAAAAAAAAAAAAAAATATATAGGAATAATTAATATGAAATTCTTAAGAATGAAAATAAAAACTTTAAAAAAAAAAAACAATGGAAAATAATGTTAATATATGTACTTATATGTAATAATAATAATAATTATAATAATAAACAATGATTAAAACTATAATAAATAAATCACAAATATTTCGTTATACACAAAATAATATAAACTGAGTAGAAACAATAGTAATATACCTTGACCAACTCCCTTTAAAATACTCCCAATATTAATTTGTTGATCTATAGAGTAAATGTTGTATATATTTATATATGTATATATATATATGTATGTAGTATGTATACGTAATACATATATACAAATGTTGTGTATACGAGTATTATGCACAACAATAACAAAACAACAGCTTTGCAGTTTATTGACAGAAGCAATAACAACAACAATCGCACAAAACCAGATTCCAAGCAATACAAACGACAACACGAACAACAACAACAATGACAGCAACAACAACAACAACAACCAACCAACAACTTGAAGTAATTTGCAACTGAAAAGAAATGCCGCAATGGACAGCAGCTTGCCACAAGACTAAGGCAGCCACGCAGGCAGGGAGTAGAAGTGGGATTATCAGCAAGCTGGCAAGTTGTGGCAAGCTGACACAGTTGGGCAGTGTGAGCGGGAGGGGGAAAGAGACATAGATTGGTTGCCTGACGACCCCAAACTCCCGACTAGACAGCGGGAGAAAAAAAAAAATAAAAGAGAAAACTTTTCGTAAACGCGACACTTTGTAAGACCAACAACAATAACATATAGCGAACATAACAACAACAACATTTGGCGTCTGGTCAAGCGTTGGTGAAAAGCGGCAAATGTTGTCTTTTGGCCAACAACGCTGACAACTGTTGGCAATGGAAACGGGGCAGATGAACAGCAGCAGCAGCAGCAGCAGCAGCAGCAACAGCAACAACAACGACCACAACAAACGATAACAACAACTGTTGTAGCCTCAGCAAGATCAGTACTGCCTCCATTTACTCTCTTGCCCCCATTTTGCTCGCACTTGCCTCAGTCCCCTCCCCACCCACCGTTTGGTTCAACCTGCTTAACCCTATGAAGCATTTGGGCAAATGGACAATTTCCCTGCTCACATATGTGTATATACATACATAAATCACTCTCGCACATCCGCACACACACATACACACACACACACACTACACACAGCTAGTGCTAGTTTGGTAGGCGGCAGCTGTGTGGGCGTGGCCATAAGTAAATCGCAAATTTCCAGCGCCAAATGGCATTAAGTCCGTCGCGTTATTGAGTTAAATTGGAAAATAAGCGACAACGACAGCGACAGTTGTAGTTGTAGTAGTTGTTGTTGTTGTTGTTGTTGTTGTTGCACTCGTTGTTGTTATTGTTGTGGTTGCTCTCATTGTTGCTGTTCTTGTTTTTGTTGTTGTTGTTGTTGCTAGGCAATTGTTCGCACTTGGACCTCGAGAGGCCCCCAGGGTTGTTGTTGCTTTTTTTTTCTTATGATTTGCAACTATTTCATTATTATTTTAGCTGTGCTTCATCATCATTATGATCATCATCATCAGCAGAGTTAGGCTTATCACTTTATTTCTTTCAATTGCTTTTGTTTCTAGTTTCTAGTTCTTGCATGCAATACACATTTTATTTTTGTTTTTGCCTGCTACGAGGATCGCAAGCTGAATGGCGCGTGCTCTCTATTAACGTTCGCCTCTCCTCCCACGCTTGGCTTTGCCCCACTCGCTAACTGCCCACGAACACTCGCTATCCCTATCTCGCTGCTCTAATGCAACTTGCTTGAAGTTTGTGCCATGCAGCTGAGCTTTTGTCTGGCTTGTTGCTTTGCCGTATATTCACACGTGCAGACAGATTTCTATTGCAGCCAATAAATTGTCAATCATATCGCGCTGCTCCAATCAAGCAATGCAGCTGAGCTTTTGTCTGCCCTTAGCTTTGCAGTGTTCACACGTGCAGACTTTGAATGCTGTTTTATGTTGATCATAAATCAGTTTCACTGTTTCAAATCAGTTAAATAAACTTCAAGTCCACAATTATTCGAATAAATTTGCGAAATTAATTGCATTGGAAATTGTTGCTTAAAATGTCTATATTGTTATCATGGCACGAATACTTTCGCCCTATTGATTTGTAAGGCAAGTACTTTATACAATTCCTTCTATTGAGCACTTCTTTATCCTAGTTGAAGACATTTCAAGCATACAGCAAGCACAATAAACAATTGATTTTCATGTTTATCAGAGAGTTTATATACATAAATGTGCATAAATATGTAGTATAAAATAACAAAGCGACAACCAGTTGAATGTTGGTCCGCATGTTCACGACATATTCGCAATTTGCATATGAATTTTTTCAGCTTTTCTTTCGCATGCAAAGCCATGAAACGTCGCATATCAGTTTGGTTTGACAGCGTCTGAAATTGACATACCCTGTGATTTAGTTTATCTAACTGAGTTTATAGTTTTAGCGCAGAGAGAGCTTGGATATGAAAGACTATAAAAGTAAACGTTGATAGAAGGAAAACTAAAAAATATTAAAAATATACATATATTATGGATAGATAGATAGTTTGTACAAAATATTGAAAATATATATTGTAGATTTTTTTTTAAATATATATAAATATATAAAAAAAATTATAAATATTTATTAAACTAGCTCTTAAAGTCTCTGAGATCTGGGTGTTCATACGGATGGACAGAAGAACAGACTGACAGACCGACATGGCTATATCGACTCGGCTGTTGATGCTGCTCAAGAATCTGTATACTTTATAGGGTCGGAGATGACTTATTCTGCCTGTCACGCACATTTCGCTTTCGTCAAACTTAATAGACTCTATAGTTTTTTAAAGTACAGAGTCTAAAAAATATTAAAGAAATTTGTCGAATATATAAGATTATTTAAATTTTATGTTTTCTAATTTACTGTGCAATATTAGAAAAGATTCATGTAAAGCTGCAAAGCAATTACAGGGTGTCTTACAGTCACGCTTCGTGTGAGCAGTATTAGTTTTAGAGCAAATCTAATAATGAAAGCTAAGCCAAGTCAAGTCAATTGTATTGGGGTCAGTTGTGTTTTGACTGAAAAGGCAACAAGTAGTTGATGGCTATGTAAATCTCTTGATATTTAGTTCTACTCACCAAA
Source organism: Drosophila funebris (assembly GCA_018901825.1). Taxonomy (NCBI): domain Eukaryota; kingdom Metazoa; phylum Arthropoda; class Insecta; order Diptera; family Drosophilidae; genus Drosophila; species Drosophila funebris. Next base: position 18,734,069 of record JAEIFK010000454.1, on the reverse strand, counting down.
TACCCCCCTCCCCACCCCCACCGAGCACCAACACACGCCTAACACAACTCCCCCGCCTGTTAGACTCGCTGTGTTTTGTCGAGTAATTTGAGCTGCCAGAGAATTTCATAATAATTGCTGTCGTAAATTTATTAAACTATACAAAATAATATATGTACATATATGCAACAGCTGCATTTTCTGTGGCTAGCCAATTGCTTAACTAAACAGATATATATACATATACATATATATATATATATATATATATATATATATATATATATTCATATACACCCCGCTGACACACACAAACACACTTATCCAGTTACATGAGGCAAAGGAAATGCTTTGCACAAATAAAACAAAAAAACAAAAAGAACATTTATTTGTTGAAATTTATGAATTTGAATTTATTTATACACACACATTGTTAAGCATAGTATGTGTGTGTGTGTGTGTGTATGATTTCCGAAAAAGCGCGCATTTAATAGATACAAATGTATCTAATGAATGCAGCGCAATGTCGCTTGTTGTGCTCCCCAAATGTTGCCAGCTTGTTATTTATGCTGTCTCAGTTCCCTCTCTCTGTCTAGCTCAATCTTTTATGCTCTCACTCACACACTCTTTCTCGCTCTCTCTTTCTCTACAGTTAGCTGCTCCCCCATCCAACCCGCAATGGGCAACGCCGGCTACACATGCATCCGCCGCACCTTTTGCTGGCTCAACATCATTCTCTGGGTGAGTTGCAAACTGGGAGATGCCACACAGCTGTTGCAGCTGCCACATGACAACTCGGCCATGGGCGGATATGCAGCAACAACGGCAACAATAGCAAATCGATGCGACGCCGGCAACAACAGCAACAACAACAACAACAACAAAATAAAATAAAAAGTTCTCAGCCTCGTCTGCAGCGGAAACGTTGAAGTTGCCCCATTGTCTCTACCGTCTTTTGTTGTGCCACACAACGTTGCAAACTGCTAGACAAAGCGTCTCCTTCCCACGGCAGCTTCCCAAGTTGCCAATGTTGCCAGTTGCCAACGTTGCCAGCTGCCATTTTGACACAATCGTCAATCGGTTATCGCTTAGCGCGCTGCTAATTATCGTTGAGAAACCTTTGGATAACTATCGATAATTTCTATAATTTATATCAAATTCCTTTGCACTGACAACAGTTCTTAAATGTAGGTCAATCAAGTCTGTTAACTAACTAAACGCAGTTTAGTTACATTACTACATTGAACATTCCCATGATCCGTACTATTCTCTATATATATCTATGTACATCTATGTACATATAGCAAAATCTCAGGCATTAAACAGATTATCCAATTGCTTGCTGCTAAATTGCATTGTTTATATGCGAAATTTACAGCTTAACTTTGATAGACAATGCACTGCTGTCTGCAAAGGGAAATCCTAATATAATATTCTAAAATACATTTTAAAGTATTTAATTGCCCTTAACTGTACAGTACTCTATAATATAGTCTGGCAACACCTTTAGTACATCACATATTTTGCCTTTATTTAAATTTATTTAAAGGACAAACTCTTTCTAATATTACAAATATCATAATAAATGATTATTTTTTTACAAAATTCTGCATACAACATGTAATTGTCGGCAACACTCAGTTTTTTTCGGCGAGAATGTGTATACTTGCAAAAGCTAGCAGCTATGAGCGTGCAATGAATTCATTGCAAAATGTTCTAATCTTTTCTTGCTGCTTTCTTTTCTGAATGTCTTCCTTATTCCTGGACCGATCATTATGAAACTTTCACATGTGTTTCCAAACAGTATTCTTTAAGCACCTGTTAAGTAAGGAAAGTGTACGTTCAGAAACACAGTTTATAACGAGTTTGCAAAACGTTTTGATCGATTGGTGGGAGAAAGCGGGGACGGTATACAGAAACCTTCATGCCAAATTTGGTGTCTCTAGATCTTATAGTTGCTGAGATTGATGCGTTCATGCAGACGGACAGACATACAGATAGATGTACATTTTTTGCACAAATTTAAAATGATTTAATATAGCCCTGTACAGGGTATAATGTTCAAAATTACGAAATACACCGTTCACATTCCGTCCGCTTTGATGAGATCGCATTGCTTGACAGTCTCAATAGAAATTTATGACATTACACTTTAAATTAAAGCAATTATTTGTAACATTCGTCTGTTTTTATAGCCGAACCCTATGTTACATTTGTTTTTATCAAATAATTGCAAAATAAATCGCTTCGAATTCGTTAAGCGATAAGCCTTAAATTAATCGAACAATCGTTTTAAATATGCTTAGCAATCGATTAGCCTTGTCTATCATGCACTCTTTTGCTCTATTTGTTTCACTCACTCACTCTCCACATTGCACTCGCTCTCGCACGCTTTGTCAACTTTAATGCTTCCGATAAACGATAACCGATTTTAAATTGCACAACAATATTCTGCATTGAAATAAATGATTGATCAAATGATTGCTTAATTGCAGCATAAAATACAGGGTATAACATAATATCACCTAGTAATTACAGCAATTTAATGACCAAACAAAATCTGCATAATCATTAATCGATAAATCGATTTCAATATGATTTCCTGTGCAATTTACATATAGCTAACACAGCAAGCAGCTTGCGACTACCGATTGTTGTCGCAATTGTAGTCGTCATTGTTGTTATCGTTAAATGTATAATCGATTGTTGCAGCTGTGCAGCTGCGCGTTCCTTGGCGCCGGTCTATGGCTGCGCCTCAGCTACGAGGGATATGCCACATTGTTGCCACAACATGCCGGACTCAGTGCGGACACGATCTTCATGTGCATCGGTGGCATTGGATTTGTCGTTAGCTTCTTTGGCTGCTGCGGCGCTTGGGTGCAATCGCGTTGTCTGCTAGTGTTGGTAAGTGTTGCAAAGTCATACGATGGAATTATTATGTATAAGAAATATGCGAAGTGATTCGAATGATTCGTTGAACGGCCTACGAGGCCGTAATGCCAGTACTTGTCAATAGAATAGTTCCAAGTGCAAAATAAATGCATAAATTAGAAGTTTTGGAAATTTAACCATAAACTATAAAGTATATATATATATATATATATATTATGGTAGTATATATATATAAAGTAGAATATAAATATTGTATATATACTATAATAGTAGTAGTATACATACATTTACTTTAATATTTCTGTTATTTAAACTTACAAAAGCTCTGACAGTTATTATAATACTTTTTTTTTTGGAAATTAATTATTCAATTATTTTAAATATTTTATTTAAAGAATGACTTTAAGAAGTTCTTGAACTATTCATTTATGTTAAAACGGGGCAACATTTGCAATAGCAAAACTTCAATAAAATTCACAAAAATATTGCTCCATTTGTTTTTATTTATTTTTTTTTACTTAGCAATTTTTTTTTTCTTAATTTGTGAGGCCATTATATTTATTATGGATTAAAGATCTTGTCGACCTGAAAGCACATTTTCCGTCTATTTATATATAATATTTTATATTATTATATTTTATATATTTTATTTAACATTCACTAATAATTTAGAAATAAAAAAATTCAATTGAAAAAAATAACATTTAAACTAATCAATACTTATGTAATAAATATTTAAAAACTTTTTAAATTTATTAAAACAAAAAATTTAAAAAAAAAAACTACACAAATAATATTTAAGTTCTTTAATATAATATTTGTTTTATATATACAAAAATAAGATTTTAAATGATCAAAACTTTACTAATTAATATATAAATATAAATATTATTACTAATAAATTAACAATTACACCATTACAAATATAAATTATAATTTAATAATATACAATCTTAGATTAAAATATTAAAAAACTCCAATACTCGCCTAGCACTGTGAAGCTTAAGTTAATTTATCTACGTTTTTTCACATTTCTTCCATTTCCAAATAAAGTACAATAATCAATTGTACAATTCTCAATAACGACACATTTGTTAATAATTGTTAATAATACTCAAACTTAGTAAGGGAAAGGCAGAAAAAGATCGTATGTCACATTTGCAATCTAAATATATATAATTTAAAAAACAAAAAAACAATTCATAAATAAATAAATTTAAAAATAAAAATAAAAATAACTAAGAAACGTTAGACTGTTACCAAACTGTTGTAAATAATGCAGCAGGATTGTTCAATAAACATGAGAAAAGTAATTGAAGAAACCGTTTGCCATTGCAGTACTTCATTCTGATTGTGATGCTGTTCATGAGCGAGTTCCTTGTGGGCTCCATAGCGTTCCTCTTCCGCGGCGGCCTTGGACGCACATTGGCCAACGAGCTGCGCTTCGGGATTGAGCGGCATTACAATGTCAGCGATCGTGGCTCCCTTTGTGGCCCCGTCCGTGGCAGCCATTTGGGATAGCGTGCAACAGTCGGTAAGTGGCAACCCAACCAATTGAGAATGTTATCAAATTTATACATAATTCATTGCATCTTCAATTAATTTTCGGACAGTTTGAATGCTGTGGCGTTTCGTCATATGAGGATTGGTATGACATACAATCGTGGAGTGGCAAACGTTGGGTGCCCGACTCCTGTTGCCGCCAGCTGTACGATCAACGGCAATTGATCACCGAGGGTTCGGGCGATGGGGTGTTGCGTGTGGATTGCGGCAGATCGGAGAATCCATCGTTGTGGTGGGACAAGGGCTGTGCCCACTCATTGCAAAGTTGGTTCAATGGCCAGTTGAATGTTGTGGGTGCCATTGGATTGGGCATTGCGTTCGTTCAGCTCTTTGGCCTGATCACATCGATGCTGTTGTTCTGCACGGTGAAGCATAAGCGTGCCACCGACACCTACAAGTCCTATTCCCCCTCGATTGATCCACAGACACGCACCAGCAGCTGGGAGGATTGAACGCGACTCTGAACATCTGGAAAAGCCTAAAGAAAACACGGGACAACTGTTCTAAAGCAAAAGCAAACAAAACAAACAAACAAATATTTGCAAATTTACGTATTTTTCTTCAATGTTTTTTTTTTTTTTTTTTTAAGTTTAGACATTTTTTTTTCTGCTGCGAAATGTGCCAAAAATTAATTTAAATACTAGTTTCAGTATCATTATTTTACGTATTATTTTCGAATATCAATTTTGTGTGTTAGTGAAGTATAATACTCGTAACTTATAGCTGCGCAACACAAAAGAAACAAATAGTAATTCCCCTCCCAAAAAAAAAAAAAAAAAAAAAAAAAAAATACGCTGAGTTCACATCACACGCTGACATAATGACACTTGTCATTGTCTTCTTCTTCTTCTATTCATTTTTTGTTAGTATTTTTTGTTGTTGCATTATTGTTGTTGTGAAGTCAGTGCATTTTTTTTTTTTTTTTTTTTTGTGAGGGGGTATCCATGCAATTTTAGTTAGTGGTATATCCCATATTGTGATGTGCTCTCCTTAGTCTATATAACGATATATATATATACCACATGCAGCTAAGTTCCCACACTAAACATCAAAAAAATACCAAAAAAAAAAAAGAGTAGAAATCTTGGTATTTTTTAATTATTTTAAATTATTTTTTATTTGTTTTGTTCTTTTATTGGCACCTGAACAAATGACAAACAACAACTGCCCGCAAAATACAAAATAAAAGACGATAAAAATAATTTAAAAAAATATATATTATAATATTAAAAAAAAAAAAAAAATACAAATATATATATATATCAAGTTATATATACCATAATTTACATATATATGTCAAGCACATTCCTACAACAACATCAATTACTACAACAATTGTGTGTAAGTTACAAAATAAATTAAACTATTTATTTAAATAATAAAAAATATACAAAATATTACAAAAATAAAGATGAAAAAAAAAAACAAAAATAATATTAAATGTAAAGTTTATTTCGATTGCCCATTGTGCATTGTTAACGTTGCTCAGAGACCCACGAGTTTGCCGCCAATGATGTCCAGCTGTGCTGTGATGCCCTTCGAAAAGCTGCGCGCCAATTCTTTAGGTTTCTGCAGTTCGCAAGAAGAAGAAGCAGCAGAAGAGGGGGAAAGAAATTAGTATTAAAACAACAGAATGATTAGAGCAGAAATCTAAAAAAAATCCTTTCAACTGGAACTGAGCTAGCAGTGGCGATAGCTTAATGAAACTTGGCACAGTGCTACTTTTTTTTGCACAAAGTTAATATTTTCCTGTACAGGGTATAACAAGCGGTTCAGTCGAGCACACGCGACAGCCAAATACCCTGTACAGTTGTCTCTAATAAAACAAGCAAGTATATGTATACATATACACGATTAAAACCTGACTGGTCAATCACTTCATTTACGTCTGCAATTTCGCAGTCATTCGCTGTCTCGCTCGCACATATGTGCTGACCGCAAAGCACAGAGATTCAATGGTAAATTTGCTTTTATTTCTTTTCTGATTATATTTCTTTCTTGATGAAGCTTTCAGCACTTCTTCTATATAATATATTCTAGAAGTATGAGTTAAGCTTGAAGTATCTACACGGGTATAAAAAGCGTAGAGCTCAAATCTAACAAATCCTTTCTCTTGGAACTAAGCTGACAGTGGAGATACCGTAATGAAACTTGGTACAGCTGCTACTCTTAGCTACAGTAACAACATAAAGTTTAATGAGTTGCATCATCTCACAATGCCAAAAGTGAAAATTGGTTTAAATAAAGCAAACTTAAGGCATTTGCTTGTTAAACTAAGTAGACTTAACTAAAACAATTTTTATATATTTATAGTTTTTTTAATTTAACTGCAAAATCATTACCAACTAGAAATCTTGGGAAACAGCCTCAGCGAACTCAGCTGTTTGCGAAGCTTTAATGCTGAAATTTGGTATAGTTGACTCTTTCAACGCTACAATCAACATATGTAGAAATGAGTCAGATCATCCTACTATATACTATAGCTGTCATAGCAAAGATCGGTTGAAAATTAACATTTTTTAATGTAAGCTAACTTAATTAGACAATATCAATTTTGAGCTAGTTTTATGTACACGACAATTGCTTATACCCTGTATTTTTTTATATTAAGCTGCTAAATCTATACCAAGTTGAAATGTAGAGAAACAGTCTCTTGGAACTCAGCTCTTTGTGGAGCTTTAATGCTGAAATTTGATAAGATTGTTTGTTATAACTAAATGCTTAATATTAATAATATAAATATGCATGAATTATTTAGATTTCTTGATAATATCATATAGAAAAAATGAATTGAACAAAGTAACAAATTTATAAAGTAAAATGAGATTTTTAAGACTTTTTTATAAGCAAATATGTGTGATTATACGAATTAGATAAGATACGATAATCTGAGGTATTGTTGAGCTCTAATTAAGAGCAATGACCTCAGAGAACTGAACAATACGTAGAGCTGTAATGATGAAACTTGCAACAGTTATTACTTTAAGTTGCAGATTAAACATAATTCGGAATAAGTCTGCTTACTACACTAGAAGCTTTAGCTGACTTAGGAAAATCATTGAAAAATGAAAGAAATCTTAACGATTCTTTTAAGGAAATTATAATAATTATATAGATATATATTATATAGATTTGTATGTACAATAAATTAATTTCAATTGGAAATGTTTAGTCTTTGTTGAGCAGAACAGTCTACATGAAACATGGAGTAGTTGTTTCTTTGCCCATAACTTGGAGTAAGTGTGGATTGTCTTACTAATTCATAAAACTAGCTTGAACTTGAAAGCAATTTCAATAAAATCGAATTGTGCGGGGAATTGTTAAGTCTACAAATTTGTATTGTAATTTCTCTTCATAATTCCAATACAAATTTGTAGACTCTTTTGGGGATTGACCTTCAGACAGGGTTGCAAAAGCGACGTGTTTAATTGTCACCTATGGGCGGTAGACAACAAAGATGATGAGGATGATGATGATGATGATGATGGTGATGATAATGATCATGATGATGATGATTACAATTATAAAGCTGATGATGATGTTACTAACGCCAAAAACTTGTGCAATGCGATGTGCAAACTAATAGCGCAATCAAAACAAATTTACACACAGCTAGACAGACAGAGACACACACACACACTCGCACACACACACGGACACAGACACATACGGTGTCATAACTGTAAACTTACCTGTATGAAGGTGTTGAGGAGATTGGAAAACGCCTCGTAACCATTGACAATCGAGCGAGAGATGCCGTCGAACTTGTCGCCATTGTTGCCATACTTCTCATGCTCGCTGATGGTATCCAAAATGGGAGCAGGCTGCAAAACGATAAAACACACAATCCACACAATCCATTGCACCATTGCAATCCATCGCAATTACAATCCACAATTCAACTCACATGCGAAATATCTGAAATCTTCTTATGTGTATCATCATAGGCAGTATAAACCTTTGAGGGAATCGCCTCATGCTCCAGATTCACAGACTCCGCCGTCTTGACGGGCGTCGGCAGCAATGAGATCTACAAACAAAAAAAAAAAAAATTGTTTATATTAAATAAAAACAACAATAATAACAACAACAACAATAAAACCCCCCATGTTAACTCACCTTGAAGCCCGCCGTCTCGCTGGCCGCCGTCTTCTCGGAATCTTCGGCAGCATCTTCAGCAAAGGCATCCAAGGCGCCAAAATCCGCCGCTGAGACTTGGGCATCAATGGGCGTGGCGCCGTCCAAAGTGGTGGGCGCAATGGGCCAACACGCTGTTAACTGCAGCAACAGCAGCGACAACATTAACTTCAAACACAACATGATGTAAATTGCGAAATGTGTGTGCGTGGCTGTGTGTGTGTGTGTGTGTCTGTGTGTGTGTGTGTTGCTCTTTTTATATTTTTATTTTTATTTTTTATCGTTATGAAACGAAAGCAAAAGCGAAACTGACTGACGTCGAGTTTCACCTCACACGAGACGCGACTTTGGGACTTTGGGAACTTTTGGTGGCTTCGTGAGATTGCGAGGTGCGAATGTGGTCTGTGCTCGGCCAGGTCCAAGTCTCAACTGAGTCTTCGCGTCTGCGCAACGATTTGAGTCGTTTATTTTTTTTTTTTTGCTTATTTTTATTGCTTTAACCTAAACGTGTGGCCATTGTTGCCGTGTGTGTGTGTGTGTGTGTGTGTGTGCCGTGTGTGTGTGTGTGTGTGTTTGTGTGTTGTGGCACTTGCTGACTGTGCGATGCGCTGCTTCAACGACTTGGCCCAAAAGGTGAGGCAACTGAAAGATAAAGGTCAATAATAATTCATCTCGGCAAACAACTGAAATTCAAAACTCACATTATACTTATATTATTATTATATTGTTTATATTTATTATTACCAATTTATAACTAGTTCAACTAATATAATTTAAGTTAAGTTTAACAGTCAACAAACAAACGGAACATATATTTTTAGATTTTTATATTTTAAATTTATGCTAAATACTAATTAATCAATCAAATAATAAATGCATTTTCTAACTTCAATAAAAAATGTAAAACAAAGAAAGTAAAATCAAATATTGAAAATATAAACAAAAGTTATTAATATTAAATTTAATTAAATTAAAATTAAGCTAAATGTTTATCAATTAACAAAATAATAAATGCATTTTCTGACTTCAATAAAATATAAATAAAAGTAACATCAATAATTGAAAATAGTATAAATAAAAGTAATTAATATTAAATTACAATAAATAAAATGTAAAAAATAACTAAAATCAAATATTGAAAATATAAATAAAAGTAATTAATATTAAATTAAAATAAAGCTAAATGTTTATCAATTAACAAAATAATAAATGCATTTTCTGACTTCAATAAAATATAAAAAAAAAGTAAAATCAATAATTGAAAATATAAATAAAAGTAATTGCTGTTAAATTACAATAAATTAAATTTAAAGAAAGTAAAATCAAATATCAAAAAGTAATTAATATTAAATTTCAATAAATTAAAATAAAATTATTCCAAATACAACGCCCACAAAATAAAAAATGCATTTACTAACTAAAAAAAAATAAAATTATTGAAAATATAAATAAAAGTAATTTAAATTTATTTATATATAAATCGATTTGTAGTTTTAAATAAAATAGTAAAACATATGTATTGTTTCAAAGAAAAACCCGCTTAAATATTAAACTATTATTTAAGCGTTTAAATATGTAAATATTTAATGCTTTAAGATTTATTTTTGATTTAGAAATCAACTAAAACTAAACTTATTTACGAGCATATTATAATTAAAATCATCTTCACATACGTACTTATACATACAAAATATATAATTATATTTATAATTATTTTAAATAATTAATCAACTCAATTGAATTGATGCTATGTATAATTATAATTATATCTAAAATAATTATTTTAAATATTTTTTATACTTCTTTCAAAAACTGTATTTAAGCATGTTTAAAAAAAAAACAATTATGAAATATTAAACAAAAATAATTATATTATTATGTTATAAATCTTGGCACTAAAAATAGTTAAAAAATATTACAAAAAAAAATAAATAAATAAACTCTATAATTATTCAACTTATTTAAATGACAATTTGTTCAAAACAATTTATGAAATTTGTTAAATAATTTAGGAAAAATGGTTGTTAATACAGACTAAGGCTGATTGAAGTTGCAGGCAAGAAAGAAACACTTGGTCAGCTGGGATAAGGCAACTGCATGGTCGTCTAGACAGTTGGCCATTAAGTGGCTGAGTTGGTCAATAGACTGACAACAGGAATGTCCAGTTCAGTTTCCCAAACGGAGAGTGGACACATTGTGCCACTTTGGGGGACATTATGTAAGATCAATAGACTTTTACTGCAGCGAATAATTGAGATGTTAAAGAAATTTTAGTTGGAATTTGGAAAGTATTGATAGAATAGATAGAAAGTGATTTGTTAGTATGTTAATATATTTTCAGTTTGATGCAGTGTGTGTGTGTGTGTGTGTGTGTAGGTTAATGTAGTGTAGTGTAGTGTAGCGTTTGGTGGTGTAGTGTAGTGTAGCTTAATGTAGTGTAGGTTGCTGCACTGTAGTATACTGTGGTGTGGTCTAGTCTATTGTAGTATAGTCTTGTGTCGTGTAGCAGAGTGTAGTGTTGCATCAGTGTATTGTAGCATAGTGTAGATATAATTGTAATTCATTCGTTAATGGACAAGTTTGTCGGTATAAAGAGCATATCACAATTGATATCATCCTCCATTTCGATTTCCTCCTTCATCTGCTGTTGAATCTCAGCGATAATCGTCTCAGTCGAGTATTCATTATCAATCTCGGTCTTAATTTCCCTCTTCACGGTCAATATATCCTCTGGCTCCACCTTGATGGTCAGCAAATTATCCTTTGGCTCCCGTTTGATCTCCTGCTTGGTCGGCATATACCAATGTGGTGTGTTGTCTGGCACAAATGCCTCCGGCATCTCTGGATAGCATTTAGTGTTCTTCTCATCGAATTCCTTGGTTTGCGGCAGTATGATGCCCAGACTGACCAAAATATTGTAGTTATGCTGATCGATTGGCTTCAGCAGATTATTGTTCGATTCATCAATCGGTTCGTTATCGCACTCCATTATCTCCTGCTTGACGTGCTCGATCTTTGGCTTCGTTAACTTGAGGCGTCGTTCCTCCTTGATGCGCTGCTCCATGGCCAGGCGATGCTGACGTTGCTGCTGCCGCAATTGACGCAGCTCTCGTAGTCCCTCCTGATGCTTTTGAAGTAAACGCTTCTGTAGCTGACGCATCTCCGCAATATCCGCACGCTGCAGCTTCGCCTGCTGCATGCGCAGTTCCCGGATGCGTCCGTGATCCAGCGTCTTGTTCACCATCAGCTGCTGTTGCCGCAGACGCGCTTGACGATCCCTTTGCATGCGCTCCTGATGCTGCCGCTGATAAGCCGGCGCAAAGTAATGCATGCGCTTGTACAGACTTTGGCGATATTGATACGATCCACGATATCCTGGCCTCAACTTGTCATCTTGGGACACAAAGCGATCGATGTACTCATCTGCAATTGGCGAGAGAGAAAATAATAGCAATACTGTTGCAAATTACCGTGTTCGGTAAATACCCTACCAAGGCTGAGTTTCAACACTTCGGTGCGCGTTAAACGATCCGACATGGTTAATTAGCTGTGCGCTCACAATTTGAATGAGTAAATGATTAAGTTTTTTATAGCCAACAGCAAAACAGCTTTTGAATTTGATGAGATTTTTGAGTACTGCACAATTGTTCCTTCAAGGAAGTGTTAATTGCAAGTGAGATGTAAAATTTGTTGTAAGCACACGAGGCCAACTTTGTCCAGTGTGATTTGAAAAGAAAGCAAATTGACAATTGTGCTCAACAGTGTTGGCAAACGGCTCAGAAGATAGGATATTGACATTACGTGTTTGTGTACTGTTCGATCGAGTGGGCAACGCTAATTTCAAATTCAAGTGCATGAGATGACTATGCTTGCTGTTAATAAAAGCTATCTGCGGCCTGTGGCCATCTCGCTTACTCTTTCGTTAGGTTGCCCACCCTGTTATTGTATTCTTGACGCGTGCCTAGATTCTGCAGTGTCGCCATTTTTAAGAATTCTCTCTCTGTTAATTACATATGTACGTATGTATATATAAACAAAATTATGTTGGCATACATGCATATGTATGTATGTTAAGTCAGAGAGTGAGAGCGAGTGCTGTGGGCAACAGTGCTGCCACTTTAGCAATTTAGTGGCTAGATCTAGCAACTTTTAAAAATATTTGCAACTTTTTTTTTCGAAATGCTATTAGCCACAAATCTAGCAACTTTTAATTTTTATTTAGCCATTTTAGCAACTTGATTAACATTTTAGAATTTTTGCCCTTTTTTTAGTTTTACTATTAATAATGGCTCACAAAGATTTCGGAACTAGTATCTAACTCAGTGGTTCGATTATATGAACAACTTGCAAGTTTGTCTCCACAATTTTCTGTGTTTTGTAATTACTAAAATGCCAAAAGTTTACAAGCAAAATTTTAGAGATGCCTGGCTGCAAAATGAGTACTTCAAACAATGGATTCACAAGGATTGGACTGATCCAACGAGGGCATACTGTGCGTATTGCAAATCCACAATAGGGGCAATGCTTTATGATATTTGCCACCACGCCACCTCAAAAAAACATGTGGCTGTGATTGGTGCATTTAGCCAAAAAAAAATAAGTTGCCTTTCGTTCAGTGATTTATGTGAAGCTGACGAACTAGACAACATTAGAAATAGTCTTAATTTTGTTTAAGTTTTTTTTTTAATACTTATATATATATATATATTTGTTAAAATCGAAAATTTTAATGATTTAGCAATTTATTTGGCAACTTTTACAAAAATTCTAGCAACTTTTTTTTGCCAAATCTAGCAATTTTTGCTTCAGAGATTCTGGCAGCACTGGTGGGCAATATTGTCAGATGTTGCGCCTGCGTTGTTCTGGTTGCTCCCTATTTTGCATGCTTGATGAACAAAAGCTGAGAAGTGTGGAGTGTGGCCACCTACTATGATGGCACATTTGCCAGTTGAAAGTTGTGACGTCAGAGGTATGAAAGCAGGTGAAGTGCGGTTCACTTCGAACCTTTGCTACAGATCCATGCAATGCTGTAATTTGTGCATTCACTCCCACTCATAGACATAAGCCGATGACGTCACGCAGTCTCAACAGTTACGCATAATTTTTGCAATGCAATTTTCGCTAATCCTAAAAGTATGCAACCAGAATTTATCGTATATGTTTTTTTTTTGTGCTGATTTTAAACTTTTTGTAATTTTTACGCAAATCGATGTTTAAATGAAAGTGACAACGACACCTGATCGTATTAATTGAACAATTCTATTGTACATTGTTGTATAACGAACAAAGTAGTATATTGGATAGATAGGAAATATCAATCATCAGTTCGCTGTACAACTATTTATGGCTAAAATCCAAAATAAAAAATGTGGAAGTTTTGGGCTTGTCTAGCTGTCTAATTGCGCTCAGCGACACACGCTCTTTTGTTAGCTGACGCAAGCGTTTAAATATTCTTCTACAGCTTATCAGGGGAAGAGCATTGTATTTATACCCTGTTGTCATAAAATCAACCCATGCGTGAGGCTATGATAACGTTTACATATTTGTGTAACATGCGGCACAGGCTATTTAAAACTGTGACAGGGATGCTCCCAATATATTTAGAATCAGCTTGCAACTTTTGGAAATTTCCCATATTCCTTGAACATTCTCAATTAAATTATTTCAATTGCTACTTGCTACTAACTAACTTTTTCGAATTTCGAAATACCAAAAACTATAATTTCAAGTGATTTTGCTTTCGTAATTTCCAATTGAAATTTACTTTGCCGAAGGCTAAAACTTGTATTTTTATATATACCTCAAATATTTCCCAAAATATTTACAGGGTAATTGCTAGTCTAGCACACTCACCCCCCTAGACTTTTGCTTTGTTAATGTCTTCATTTTTTTTTTGTTGTCTGTCTGCTTTCGGCTTTTATTACAAATCGTTATTTATATAAATGTTTACAATAATACATAAGTATAATTAAGTATTTTTAATACACGTACATTAAATAATAGCAGCTAAGCATTTAATTGTTAAATGATATTAACAAATATTCAACAAATTCAAAGAAAAAAAAAAATTATTATACTTTAGAATGAAGCAAAAAAAAAAAAAAATAATATTAATAATTATATTAATAATAATGTTAATCATAGTCATAATATTAACTAAACCGCCCACAAGTGTGGGCCACGCCTTCCCAAATAGCATATTGCACAAATGTTTACAGTTATGTGTGGCGTCAGTTGCCAAATTTAATTGTCTTTTCCGTGTGTTGCGATTGTTGCTGTTGGCGATTGTTGTTGTTGTTGCTGCTGCTGCTGCTGCTGTTGTTGTTGTTGTTGCTGCTGCTGAAGCTGGCGCTGCTGCGATTGCCATTCTTGAGTATGCCATTCGATTGCCCCTCGCCACCAATAGATGGCATCTTTCGCAGTGTTTCACGCTTGCCCCGCTGCTCCCCGTACTCGCCTATGGTGACTGTGCCCAGACGCAGCGTGCGTCGCTGTTGTTGACTGCCCTGTGTTCCTGTTGTTGTTGTTGTTGTAGCTGCTGCTGCTGTTGCTTGTCCATTGCTGCGCAATTGCACCACATTGCCGGCATCATAGTCCGGCTGGGGCATGGCAGGCGCACGTAGACCGCCCACATGCATGCTCGGAGTGCGCACGGGCGACAGCAGCGGCGGCGACTTTGCAGTTGCGGTCGCAGTCGCTGTTGACGTCGACGGCAGCTGCTTGCTCCTGCTGCTGTTGCCATTGGGAAGGCTCAGCTTGAGCTGTTGTTGTTTCTGCTTCTGTTGTTGTTGCTGTTTCTGTTGTTGTTGCTGCTGCTGCTGTGGATTGGCAAACTGCGGTGGCTGCAAGAGAGAGAGAGTGAGAGAGAGAGAGAGTGTGTAAGCATGAGAGATGCGCTTTAGTGTGAAGGAGGTAACTATACATACGATGCATATATCTAATAGATAATTATAGTTGACAGCCTGGCAAAAATGCAAACAATTATTTTTGATAGTCGCCTGGAAAATACCCTGTACAAATTTGATATCTAAATAAATCTTTCTTTAATCAATAATTTTATCTGATCTTTGGCATCAAAATATATTTTCACATTAAGAGTTCCAAGTCGCCAGCTCAACGTTTTGATACCCTTTTTAGTGCCTTTTCACATTTATAGGGTATGCCTATTGCTAATCTTGCCAAGTTGTCAACAGTTTGTGCTTAGCACTTGAAGAGAGCAACTTAAGCTCAGCTGGCTTTAATTTATAGGGTGTGCGCTTCATTCAGGGTAGTTTAGCTAGTTGAAAAGCTCTTAAAATATGAATGTCTTAAAAGCAAACTTATTAATATTAAGCTCATTAAAGCTCAACGTTTAGCTTTTGTATGTTGCATATTTATTATAGTTTTCACGAGGAGGAATGCATTTACAATAAATTGAACGCAAAAAGCTCTTTAAAGCTTATATAGCCGATACTATGTTTATGGCTCCATTTAGGTGCTTTTAAAAAGTCAGCTTTCTTTGAATATACAATATTATTTGTATTTTTTATAAGTTTCATTTAAAGTTTTTGAAAAAAGAAAATTAAGCTCAAAGCTCCATAAATTGTGCACTTGCTGTGGACACTTATTACTTATTAAAATATATATTTTGCCATTGGTTTATTTATTAAAGCTCTTAGAAGTAATCGCTAAAGCTTTGTCCCTGCAACTACGTTTATAAAAGCTCAAAGCTTCATTAAAATGCTGTTTCTATTCTTGTTTTTGTTTTAAATAATAAATTAATAATACAATCACAATAAGCTTTCGTATTTAAATTAAGCTCATTAAAGCTCACATTTATTACAGTTTTTTCTAAAAGTTTATTTTTATTTACGCTAAAATCAATTACACCGCTCATTATTATTACAAGTTTCTAGTAGCTACAAAAGCTTACTCACTGCAACAATTAAGCTTAAAGCTCACTTTAATTGCTACAAATGCAAAAAAGCTAACTCAAAGCAATTAAAATGATTATAGCTCATTTTTATAAATGTTTTTCTAGAAGTTACTATTTTTCACAGACCACAAGCAATTGCAAAAAATGCTCACTCATTGCAACTAAGCACATTAAAGCTCAAAGCTCAATTTTATTACTGCTTTTTTTTTTTTTCTAGAACTTACAATTGCAAAAAGTTCTGAAAGCTCATTAAATCTGAGTTACATTAATTAGCTCTCGTTTAAGGCACTTTATCAATGATTGCTGTCACTAAGATTATTATTGTTTTTTTTCTTTATAGACACCCCCCTCCATAATACTGGTAACACTTTTGTGGTACCCCCATTTGGGGCAATTACTTACCGGCGGTGGCAATTCCGTGGATCCATTGGCATTGTTATTGCTGACGCCGTTAAGCAGTGACATGCGATTGCTTCCGTTGTTGTGGTTGTTGCCAATGTTGTTGTTGTGGTGGTTGTTGCTATTGTTGCCAATGTTGTTGTTGTTGTTGTTGTTGTTGCGATAACAACTATCATCGGGCATTATCGAAGTGCGCTTCAGCGTCTCGCCGCGTTCCTGAAAATAAGAAACAAATCGAAATTGAATAGGAAATTTGAATTTGATGCGAATAATTTGAAAAACAAAAAAAAAAAAAAATGATATTGGCCTTGATTGATGGATGGCTGATGTATGTGAAACTCTGCATTCTTTCTACCTGATATGTGGACATGGTGACCAAGGGACGTCCCATGCTGACGGGTCGCATGGTTGGCATATCATTGTCACGCCCATCGATGCCACCGCTACCGCCACCGCCACCGCCCCCAACACCATTTTTGGCACGTAGCAAACTCATCACGTTGCAAGTTGTTGTCGTTGTCGTTGTCGCCGTTTTGTGGTTTTGTTCTAGCAACTAAATGTAACTGTAGTTGTTGACGCTGTCGAGTTGTTTGCCAGACTGGACGCTCGAAGTGCACGGCAAAAGCTCCAGAGTTGTCAGCTCACCTGTTTATTGTTTTGTGTTTTTTTTTTTTTTTTTCGCCAGCGTCAACAGTTGATAAGATAAGCACAACCCATTGAGGAGCATACTCTCTCACCTCTATTTGCTTTTGTTATATTCACCAGTTGTCTGTGTGTCGGTGAGTCATTGTGCGGTGGTGCTGTTTGGTGGTGCGGGTGCTGCCATTGCATGACAGCCACTAACCATTGTTTCAATTGAGATAAACTTGTGCCCAAAACAAAAAAAAAAAAATAAAATAAAAAGGGAAAAGCCAAGAAAAGTTAAGGTCACTGCATAAACAAGAGACAGAAGAGTGTGTGTGTCTGTCTGCAGCTGCGTGTGTGTGTGTGTGTGTGTGTGTGTGCGAGTTAACACACACTACACATACAGACTTCATCCATCATCAGATTATGCAAGAGTTACATTTCAAATATTTACTTCTAAGCGTGTTATTTAAACACATAAACAATAAACTAAAAAACTATCTAAGGAACCACTTTGATCCGGTTCAGCTGGGCATTTTGATTGTGCCTCGAACCGGTTCGCTTTAAATATTTTGAGTAACTCGAATTGGAGCATTTGTTAAGGTTCTTCTCTGAACCTGAATCTAAACTTTTCTGGCTAAAAAAAGCCAAAAAAAAACTTAAATTATTTATAATTAACAAATAAATTATTGCTAATTAATAAGCGCAAGTTAAAATATATTAATTTTATATAATCAACATAAATTCTTCATGATTTTTAAGCAAGTATTATTATATTTTACTTTAATTTCCAATAATATTTGAATAAATAAAATTATTAATAAGCAAAAACTAAATTAAAACTAATTAACAAGTTGCGTGTATTTTAACGTTGGCATATTAATTAGCAATAATTTATATAATTTATAGTTAGTTTTAATTAATTAAAATAAACAAATTTTAATTTTTTGCTAAATTACATGCTTATTACAGGGTATTTTACAGTCATGCACACTCTGATCGTGCTGGAAAATGTGCTTCATTTGTTTTTAAACAGAAAAAGCAATTAAGTCATAAACAATTCACCGCTTTTGCCATATTTGACATTATTTAAACCTAATACCCTACACAACTATAAGAAATGGGGTATACTTAAGTTGTGTGTAAGTGCATAACGTAAGCTATGTAAAAAGCACAGCAAGAGCTAAATCATCACATATTCTGTAATCATAAACAACATATTGAACAATTAGGCTAAAAAATCAGTTCTTGCAATTGATTACAGGGTATTTCAGACAAACATATTTGATATGCTTTTGGGTGCGGCATGACTACATAAACCGCATCATATTATGGATATATAGTTTATGTTTAAGCAGTTTATAGGGTAACTACTAGTCGTTCAACTGAGTTTTTATACAGTTTTCATGCATTTGCAGTCACAATATCGTTCAGTTGTTGAATGCAAAACAATTTTAGCTTTCAAATTATCATAAATCAGAGTCCAATTGTGAGGTAATGGGTGAGTAGGAGAGGGGGGGCGGTTAGGGGGAAGAACGGCAGGTAGATAGGGCATACCCCTTAGATTAGAGTGTTGATTGTATTGGGTCAATTAGTTGGACACGAGACGTTCTATATTGCCTGCTTATCGCTGAGTTTTGATTAGTTGCATTTTTAATTGAAAAACTCTATATTCTCTTGACTCTTTCTCTCTCTCAATCTCTTTCTCTCTACCTCTCTCTCTCCCACTCCGTTTGCTTACTCTCTCTGGCTATTGTTTTCTCTCTCGTTCATACAGTTGCTTGTTTTTTGCCCTCATTCACTTGGCTCTGTCAAGTGGCTAACAAATACTTCACATGGCAAACAACAATCAGTTCAACAACAACAACAAAAAAGCACAACAAACAACAACAATGGCAACAACTATAACAACAACAAGTGCAGTTCGTCTCAGAGCTCTCTTGACCTTTGCAAGTAGCCAGCGCCGTCAGTTGCCAGTTGTTGCAACAATGCAGCAGCAGCAACAGCCACTAGCAACAACAACAACAACAACAACAACCACTAGCAACAACAACTACATCATACAGCTGCTCACCTTGTGCTCGCTCTCATGGAACCCGTTCCTGAACATGCGCTGATGTGCGCGCTTAAATTCATCCATCAGCGCGGTATGTTGATCTCCAGCGCCTGCACCAGCACCACCTGCTGCACCACCACCACCAGCAGCACCACCAGAATTGGTGCCTGTGTTGCCATTGTTGCGTTCACGTTTATGTGACACTTGTGCAACACTGCGGCTGCCATTGTGTGAACGTTCTTCAGCTGCTACTCCAACTCCAACTCCAGTTCCAGTTCCAGTTCCAGTTCCTGCTCCTGTTCCGATTCCCATTCCGTTTGCCGCTCCACTTGCAATGCGATCGCGACTCACGTGGCTGCTGCGTTGCTGCACCTGTAGCAGCTTCTGCAATAATTGATAACAATTTGTTTATTTATTTATTTATTATATATTTTGTATACCCTAAGAAAGGGCATAATAAGTTGGTCATGCAGTTTGTAACGCCTGAAGGCAGCTTTGAGTGAAGATCTATATATGTATACATACTATATAGATCTATATACTATATGTAGTACATACTTTATATATCTATATAGTATATTTGATCAGCACGTTGAATGTTTATGAGTGCTGAGTCGTTATAGTCATGTCCCACTGTTCATGGGTCTCTATGCAAACTAGTCTTACATTTCGCTCATATTGTTGTACCGATAGTTCACATATCTAGAGCATATAGTTGTCATCTGACTGATCTGGGGAATAACAACCTGTAGTATGACAAACTCTGTTGTGTCTACAAGTATCTCAATCAAGCTCACATATTGTCTATATGGTATTATCTTGGGTAAAATCGGTTTACTGCATATATAATATAGCTGCCATATAGTATACATGAGATCCATCGAAAATCTAACTTTAGTATGCACAACTTTTTTGTATCTACAGTATCGTCAGATTGTGTTTAAATAATTGTAGTTGTTGTAGCTTAAATCAGACCTACTATATAGATATAGATTATATAGCTTCCATAGGCACGATCGGTCGTACATTGCATGTTTGTAATCAAAACTTTTCTTCCTAGTTAAAGTTTAGTTAACTAAATTAATTAAAACCAGTTGCAATTTGTACTTTCATTATTACTTAACATTTTTATGCCCTGTGCCTTTATAATAATTTTATGCCAATGTATGTAACAGACAGAAGCAGGCATCTCCGACCCCATAAAGTATATATATTCTTGATCAGTATCAACTGCCGAGTCGTTTGAGGCATGTCCGTCTGTCTGTCTGTATGAACGCGTCGATTTCAGCAACTATAAGAGCTAGAGACACCAAATTTGGCATGAAGATTCCTGTATATTCACTCCAGATCGAGTTTATGTTAGATTTTAGATAACTTTCCCCCCTCCCTGGCAAAACGAAAGAAAACGAATTATGGCCGCATTTCTAACAAAAGAATATCATATAAGAACAGTCCTGAAAGTTTTATTAAGATCGGTCTATAAATAAGAGAAATAATCAGAATAGAAATCTTGCATTGAATCTCTTGCGTTTTGCGCTTTGAGGGCAGCAAATGTGTGCGAGCGAGACAGCAAATGACTGCGACACAAGCATATGTAAGTGAAGTGTCGTAACACTCAACTTTTGAGCGAGTTTGTATACATATGTGAAAGCTTGCTGCTATAAGCATGCAATGAATGGGAGTTTCAAAGCACCTGCTATGTTCCTACTTCTATCATAAACAAAATACTTAATTTAGGCAACTGCACAGGGTATTATAATGTCAGGTGCGCTCGACTTATCCGTTTGTTAATGTCTGTTACATGTGCCTGCATCAACTTATAACACTTTAGTACTCTTTAAGTGCCGAGTATATAAATCTGTGCAAAAGTCTTAATAATTTCTTAGTATGCTTAACATTTATTGTTACTTTGTTACTTTGTTTATTGTTATTTAACTTTGTTAAATAAAGTAAATAAAGTGTGAGCTTGCAACTTGCCACAATTGGTGGCAGATTAAGCTTACCTCTTTGCGTTTCTTGAGCTCCTCATTTATGGCACTGGAGAGGCTGGTGCTGCCAGCGTTGTTGTTGTTGTTGTTGTTGCTGCTGCTGCTGTTGCTGTGGTTGCCACCACTGTTGTTTCCATTGTTTAGTGGTGCTGCTGGCGGTGGCGGTGCTGGTGACATTGTGGTTGCGGCCACTTGAGAGCTGCCACCACGTCGTATGGTTGTGCTACGGCTGATCGATTGCTCCTCCGACAGATCGTGACTGGAGGCGATGTAGGTGTTGTTGATGGAGGTGCCATTCTCGGTCAGTTTGATGATCGTCCTGTTGAGCTGCTTGTGCTGTTGCAGCTGTTGCAACTGTTGCACCGCCGGCTCCTCACGCACCGCTGTCAAACGCTTGGACTTGGCATCCGCCCAGCAGGGACTCTGATCTCCCGTTACCGAGCTGGCGGAACTGTTGTAACCACTCGATTCGCCGGGAAACAAATCACAGCCCGCTGCGGTGCGCACCACCATGTCCAATTTGCTGGAGCCCTTCATTACGGCGACGGCCTCGCTGAAGAGCACGTCCGAGAAGTCGATGCTATTGACGCTGAGTATTTGATCGCCTGGTCGCAAGCCAGCCTCACGTGCCACACTCCGTTCCTTGGTGAACTGCACAAAGATGCCAGGCTTCCATTCGGGTCCCTTGCAGATGCCCAGACCCAGTTTGGTGCGTGGTGCCACATGCAGCACCACATTGATATCCCGACTGGCATTGCGACGCTCCCGATCTCGTTCACGCTCCCGCTCCCGCTCTCGCTCCCTTTCCCGATCCCGTTCGCTGCTTGTCTTAAACGAACTCTCCGAGGGCGTCCCACTCACGCTGGGCAACTTCACCACGTTCCAGGACAGACGCTCATCCGCCTGACTGCAAATGGCAAAATGGAATTAAGATTGAGTTCAGTTAAACCGATTACACTCTAAAAAAAAAAAAAAATATTACTATCGATATTATCGATTTTACTATCGATACTATGGATGCTTGCAGTTTTTCCCCTATCAAATTTCCTATTCGAAACTTCAAATAAATTTTACTAACACCCTTTAAATTTATCGATTGCCACTGTCGATACCATCGATTCTAACAATTTATAACTTATAATCGATTGTTATTTTTCACTTATTACTATCGATTATTCTATTTAAATCACATTAGCTTCGTATCAAGCTTGTGAAAGCTACAGATAAGAAAACAAGTTAGAGCGCTCAAGTCGAGTGAGCACGTTTACGAGATACCCTGCGTCCAGGCGTTTAGGTATTCTAACACGTATTTGCATATAGAAACATACGCAGGAAAGTAAATTAAAACGTTGTAGCATCAGTGTTCTTTTCTTCTTCTTCTTCTTCTTCTTCTTTTGATCTGGAGCTAAATTGTTGCGTGAATAACTTTGATGTTTAATAGCGCATTGCAATCAAATATGTTGATACTGTTAAAGATTACATATGCTTTATAGGGCCGCAGTTGCCTAGTGACCATTGTCTGCCCAATATACCCCATTGGGCACCTTAAACAGGAGCTCAGTGTTTAATATTTGATTTTATTTACTGTAAGAAATTTTGTACTAAACACCCTATGAATTTCTTGAGTGCCCCTAATGCCACTATCGATAAAAGTGTTGGAAAGTTGGTTAAGCAATCGATTGTATCACTGTTGGAGCTAAACCGAAATCTATTTCAATTTTAATTACAATTTGCATTAAGTAATTTTTTAAATGAAACACCCTATGAATTTCTTGAGTGCCCCTAATGCCACTAAAATCGATAAATTGTATAGTTTTGCTAGTTGGAGATACTTACTCCTTTACAGGCAGCATGCCGACGCCTCGCACCTTGAGCGTCACCCGATCCTGGCTAGCAACCAACTGAATGAACTCCTTGTGCACCGCATCCTCCAGTCGATAACCATTGATGCGCAAGATTTGATCGCCAATCTGCGGAACAAGTAGAGAGAGAGAGAGAGAGAGAGAGAGAGAGAGAGAGAGAGAGAGAGAGAGAGAGAGAGAGAGAAAGTCAAAGTCAACGTCAGTTCACAATTGGGTGTGTGCCGTCACATCACATCGCATCACATCGCATCACGTCACGTCGTGTGGTGCTTGTGCTTGCGCTGATACGTGTCTGACCCACTGAACCACTTACGCGCAATCCCTTCAACTGCGCCTCGCCGCCATGCTCCACGTGCGAGACAAAGAATCCAATGCCATGCTCCTTCCCACCACGCACCGCAAATCCATAGTTGGCACTACGCTCTGGCACCACCAACAATCGCCGCTGATGTGGACGCACCAAACGCACCAGACGCAGGCGTGTGCTCGCCGGCATCGCGCACCACGATGAGGCAGCTGTGGTTGTCAACGTCATCACATCGCTCGAGGCGGAACTTGTGCTCGATCCCTGCATGCTGCTGCTGCTGCAGTCGGTGGATGCCAACGTTGACGTCGACGACATCATCATCATCATCCCCGCTTGTTCACTTGGAGCCTTGACTGCCTCAGGCGCAACTGTGCAGAGAAGGAGAGCGTGAGTAGGGGCATGATAAAGAGAGGAAGAGAGAGAGAGACAGAGAGAGAGAGAGAGAGAGAGAGAGAGGGGGGGGACTGGAGAATGATAAGACGTGAGATGCGTGACAAGTGCTTAAAGTAGAAAAAGAAACAGAAGCTAAGG
Organism: Drosophila funebris; assembly: GCA_018901825.1. NCBI lineage: Eukaryota > Metazoa > Arthropoda > Insecta > Diptera > Drosophilidae > Drosophila > Drosophila funebris. Next base: position 18,709,816 of record JAEIFK010000454.1, on the reverse strand, counting down.
CTGAAGAATTGCGGAAGAAAGTAAAGTGTTTTAAGCTGACTGAGGCAATAGATACCCTGTATTTTAGATAATGATTTTGCGAAGAATTGCGGAAGAAAGTAAAGTACCTTAACCTGACTGAAGCAATAGATACCCTGTATCTTAGATAATGATTTGCGGAAGAAAGTAGTGTTTTATCTTGATTGAAACAATTGAAGTGTTCCGCTTTAAGATACCCTGCTTTTCAGAGTTATATTTTGTGGCTTAGCTCACACTTTAGATACCCTACGTATTATGCTCAACTGAAACCTTTCAGATACCCTAACTTGTATGAAAAGATTCTATAGTCTTATCAAAAGCTTAGATACCCTACTTATATTATTACGATTTTGTGGCTTAAAAGCAACTTCAGATACCCTACTTATTTACTAATATATCGAATATATATATGCTATATGCTTTATGCTAGCATTGAATACCCTACATTTCATATATGTACGCTTTAGAGATTACACTACTGATCACTGTAAGACGTAGTGGGTTAATTGGAGTCTGGCATACCCTAGTAATTGTTTAACTTATAACAGAGATACGCTACCTATTCAAGCTGGTATTACTATTATTAGCTGTAACTTTAGATACCCTACTTATTATGCTTTAGTCAATCTTCTAGCTGAGCCTATTATATGAAGATTTCCTGTCTACACCGACAGCTCAAATACGCTGCAATGTATTTAACTGCCATAGACTTATAATATGGCTCGTACTTCTAACAAGAAATACAATACTAAGAAGTATCCAAGTTTGTCGTATGGTTGTGTTTATCATATTCTCACGCAAAGAGTTAAACAAATATTGAAACAATTTAAGTAACGGCGAAAAAGCAAATAGACTCTCTACTTGCCGTGACTTTTTGTTTTTTTATTCATTTTTTTTTTTTTGCTTTTGCTAATTTTTTTTAGTAATTGCATTTCACAATGTCACGCTCTAAGATAAAGATATATGGGAACGAAATGTTGATGTGAGAGTCCAAGCAAATGGTAAAGAACTAAACAAAGAACAACAGAAATGTGGTAGCTAGACTTGAGACTAGCTGGGGTATATGATATGTTTGTGTATATGTAGGAGAGTGTAGAGCTATGACTAGAACTGTTCAGAGTTAGAGTTGAAGACTTGAAGTTAATCAACTGAAAGTTAAGTTGATAGATTCAGTTACTAGTTAAATATATTATATATTCAAGTTTCAAAGTTTCACTTGGAAATGAGGGAACTATTATACGTACAGCAGTCAGAGCTGAAAGATATCTTAAGTGTAATACAGTTACAGCTTGCATAAGTTATATCAATTTATCATCATCATCGTCACGATGACAACTCAAGACCCGAGGTTATCAGTTCAATAATTGATGCCTATATTAAGTTGCTCAAGTCTTAGTCGAAGGTCAGTGCAACTTGAAGCGTTAGTTAAACATTTATGTAATTTTAATCTATAATAAGACTGTTGATTGCATGACACGTCAGTCTGTTTGATTGAACAATTAGTCATACCCCCAAAAACTCTACACAGATTAAAGGGTATACAAATAAAACTTGAACTTGCAATTCGAATTTCGAAATTGGGTCGCACGCATTGAATGAGGCGACGTTTCTTCGTTTTGGCTGCTTTCACGCATCACACGAGCAGCAACAACAACAACAACAACAACCACCAGCATAACAACAGCAACAACCATCAGCATAACAACAACAATTGTAACAACAACTTGTTGCTGCGTTTCGCATTCGCTGCATAATTTCACTTTTCCTTCACGTAATTCTACGCTTCACTTGCAGCTAAAATAAAAAAAAACAACAACAACAACAACCGCTGACAACCAACAACAACAACAGCAACAACAACATCCACTGACAATCGACAACCAAACAAGATTGAAAATTATAGAAATTTATTATTGAAATTATGCGCAATATAATTTCCTTTTTGTTTTTTTCTGCTCTTTAATTTACAATCTCTAATCTTTTAGTTCATCATTCCAGCCATATTTCCAGTTGCTTTCCCATGATATATGCAGTCATATTTCCAGCCATAAACACAGTTATTTTCGAGCTATATTTTCAGTTAGATATTAAGTCTTATTATTGTCACAATTCAAGATCTATTTTAGTGACGTTTTCAATGAGTTTTTCAGTTATATTCCAGTAATTGTTTCCAATCTGCTTTTCCAGTCATATTCCAGTAATTTATCTTATTAAATTTTGCAATCATATTAACATTTATTAAAATTGCAATCATATTCTAGTCGTATTTACATTCATATTTCCAATCATATCCAGCTATATTTCCAGGTGTATTCCAATGAAATATGTTATTATATTTCCAGCCATATTCTAGCTATGTTTCCAGTTGGTTACTTAGTCATATTCCTGTCACAATTCAATATATTGTATATATTCTAGTCGCGTTTTCAAACCAATTTTTAGACATATTCCAGTAATTGTTTCCAATCTGATTTCCAAACATATTCCAGTTAATTTTTTCCAATCGGATTTCCAATCAATATCCAGTAATTTATCTTATACAATTTCCACACATATTGTAAACAATCGTTAGATATTATTTGCATATTTGCAATCATATTCTCTTCATTCTCGTATTTCGTAATTTATTTCAGTCGAACTTCCAGTCATATTTCCAATTATATCCCAATTATATTCCAGTCAATAACCATATAATTTTAAAATTTACAAAGTGCAATCTTTCTTAGATTTCTTTTCGGTTTTGAATTTGATTAATTTGCAAGTTTACAAACGAATTCAGCCCTCAATTTTGAACATATTTCCACTCACATTCCAGTCCGATTCCCTTCAATCTATCTATCATAATGCAGTTTATGATTTACAACGTATTTATTAACTGTTTATGTAGCTCAATAAATCATTCTGCGTTCAATCTTGCATAATGCCAAAATGGAAGCCGGGCGAAAAGTTCAGGCCACTTACGACCCCAAACATAACTTGCTACTCCAAAGAGAAAAAAAAAAAAAAAATAAACGCAAACAACAACAACAACAACAAAACGGAAAGCAAACGAAAGACTTTGGCTATAAAATTGAAGGGCGCTAAGAGGGTCAGGGGGTGTGGCGCCACTAAATGATGATAAATATCTGGCGGAAAATTGTTTTGAAATGTTGTATTACAGCAGCAATAAAGCTGAAGAGGTATTTAATACTCCGCATACTTCAACTGAATTGTTAGAGAGCATTACGAGGCATCCAAAGTCTTAAGAGCTAACTACATTTCTGCATCAATTGTTGGATTAAGTTTATGGCGTGCTTTTCTTAACATTTCTGTACAAATACTGTAAACTCTTATTAACACTCTAAATCATGTGATGTTAGGCTGCTGTTCAGAGAGTTGATTCGGATAACTGAAGGCAAAGTTATTTCTATGCTAAGCTAAACAACTGTTTATATAGTGTGTATTACTTTCCACATGTTTAAGTAATGTTAAACAACTGTTAAGAATATTTTTATAACATTTCTAACTGTTAGCTTATGTATTTGGGTTTCCTATTCTATGTTAAGCGACTGTTAATATATAGTGTGGACTCTTTTTAACATTTCTACGGTATGCTAAGCAACTGTTAACTAAGTTGTAATAATTTATGTTTGTCCTTTGTCATTGTTAGCTTAATGATAATCATCTCTTTGGATACGCTAATCATCTGTTAGAAACATGTACACTTTCCTTAACATTTTAAAGTATGCTTCTACTAACTTTTCTATGTTATTAGACCCGGTACCCAAAGGGTACAGGGCCTTATGTATTTGTGCTATGTATGTAACAGGCAGAAGGAAGCATCTCCGACCCTATAAAGTATATATATTCTTGATCAGCATCAATAGCCGAGACGATATAGCCATGTCCGTCTGTCTGTCCGTATGAACACCTAGATCTCAGAGACTATAAGAGCTAGAGCTACCAAATACCACGCCCCCTTCCGCCCACGCAAATCGAATAAAACATATAACTAGACTCCATATATAGCTACATACATCAGATTTGGCACACATAATGTGTGCTCATGTCTGGACATTTTGTGAAAATTGCATGAAGATCGGACCATAAACAAAGCAGTTAATCAGATATCTAATTACCACAAGTTCATGGCAGCTTTACAATGTAACAACAATAAAAAGAAGACATTCTGTGCGAGTACCCGAGTTCAAGTCTCGGTGCTGACCATTTATTATTTCACTTTTTTTTATATATTTATAAAAATTAACTTTTTACTATTATTTTATTTACATATATGTTATTAATTTTGACAATATGTCATAAGAAGAAGAAATAACAAAGTTTTGTTAGAAATTTGATTTCAAATATATGTATGCATGTACACGCATATGCAGCAATGCAAAAAAAGTAACGGGAGTTCTCTCTCAGTTACCGCCGCTCTCTATTCCCCCTCTCTTCTAAAAGTGATCGATATTCAGAGAGAATCATTGAAGCAATAGAAACTTGCAAAACGGACAATGAGAGGAATGCGAGAATATGTTACGCATTTGTCAGGCTTTAACGTCAGTTGCAATGGCGCAGGTGCTAAAGCGTTGGCATTCAGGAGATCCTGAGTTCGAGCCTTGGTCGATTTGTCTTGCTTATTACAAAATATTTGATGTGAAGTGGTGAATAATCTCTTCTTTTTATTATTTTTTACATGAAAATATGAATGCTGCTTAGACAGTTCTTTTCGAGTGGAAAAGCATTGCCCTCAAATTAACATATCACGCTTGCCATTAATAATCTTTGTATTATTATATTAATACTTATTGTAATAATATGTTGTATATAACGGCATAGATATGAATACCGGGTCTTATACTGTCGAGCACCTCGACTGTAACTTTTCGACTGGTTTTTGCAATGCAGATGCATCTATCATCATATTGCTTACTTTCAGCGCCTACGTTGCATTGAGTTATTCACAGTCGATAACTTATCGATGGCGATAACAATAGCTTAACTCTCCACATGATAGCCATCAGGCTGATTGCCTGACATTCCGGACAAGCCAGACTTGCCTTTCATCATCATCATCATCATCAGCATCCGTCGTTGATCCGTCATTCATGAACCGTCATTCGCTTCCGTTGCTTTTATTGTTGCTATTGTTGTTGTTGTTGCTGTTGATTGTTGTTATTGTGGTTATTGTTGTCGGCATCTTTGATAACTCAACGCGTCCGTTGTCCATTCATTGCATTGCATTGAGACAATTCCAAAGCAGATTCATGAGTTTCAGGCTAATCATTGCTGATGATAATCGGTAATCAGAGATGCTACAAATTATTTGGCACTTACAATTACACGAGCAGTGCCGAGAAGGTGGTGTAAGCAGTGTGGAGAGAGGGAGGGAGGAGGGAGAAGGGAGGGATTGGTAGTTGCAGAAGGAAGCGAGCAAGTGGAAAGCATTCACTGCTTGGCCTTTCACCTGCCAAACTGCAGACCCCAACTTTTACTTGGCAATTAGTTCTAATCACTCGCTAACTTCCGGTCACGCCTACTCGTTACTCGCTGCTCGCTTCTCGCCACTCGCTGTTGACATTTGCAATTGTCGTTGTTGTGCTTAGCTTTTCAATTGTGCTTTCATTGTCGCTTGTTGTTATTGCCTTGACCACAGCTGCTGTCATGGCTGATGATTTTAATTTATACAAATTAAAGTCCAAATTTCCATAGAAGTCGTTAACGCTCTGCTTCTCCTTCTTCTGCTTCTTCTTCTTCCACTTCTTTTATGTTTCTTTCGACCAAAAGAAATTGTTGAAAAAACAGAGGAAAAAAAGTAAACAAATTTTATTACAAGTAATTTTTAGCGTTGCGTGTTTTCGTTGTTCTGCTGTCAGTTGTTGTTGTTGTTGTTGTAGTTGTTCTCCGTCTTCTTCTTCTTCTTCTGTTGCCTGAGCTTCTTGTAATTGTTGTTTTTAAACTCATGTTCGCTTGTTGGCGGTTGTAATTATTTTTTGCCGGTTGCTTTTTTTAATCGTGACTTTCTCTGTGTATCATAATAATATGTGCATGCTTCTTCTTATTATTGCCGTTGTTGTTGTTGTTATTATTGTTGCAGACTCTACACATTTGTCCAGCATCCTCATAAAACTATAACAAGCTTCGTTACAAGTCCAAATGCCCAACCCAAAGGCATTTCACATCCAATCGTCAGTTGTCTTCCCTCACGTAGCACTAGTTAACTAGTTCTCAATTGTTGTTGTTGTTGTTACAGTTGTTGTTGTTTCAGTTGTTGCTGCTGTTGCTGTTGCTGTGCGTGACATGCGCTTTAAGCACTTGGATTTTAGTGTCAAATTCAAATATTTGTGACGCATCACCAGAATTGATAAAGTTACTTTACAAATTTCACTTTAAATGGAAATGGAGCTGAAGCAAGTTTACATTACTGTTAACAGACTAAGCTTAACAGCGGCTTAATCTGTTATGTTAATATAACATAACATTAACATAATATATAGAAAATATTTAGAAAGCTTTGCCTAACGTAAGCGTAACATAAAAACGACATAATTAAAGCTTAACAGCATGTTAACTCTTTACAGCTCGTTAACATAGCATGCAAATGTTGGTAAAAGCACGAATGTTAAGAGTTGCGCAATAGAGTAATTAATGCACGTTTGAATAGCAGCAATTGTTGTTTTATATGATTTTCAATCACAAAAAGGTGATTGAGTTTGCATGCCACAATATGTGGCAAGTGGCAATAACATGCAACACAGAGCAAATGAAATTGTTTTTTTGTTTTTTTTTTTTTGAGTATTTTCCCAGCTCAGCTTAACTAAAAGCAACATTAATGGCAACAGACTGCTTGCCATAAAATGTGGCAATCAGCAAAAATCATCTCATGCCACATTTGTGGCATATTCTGAGCTCATACGAAATTTAGTTTAGTTGCCGCAAAATGTTGCAACAAATGCAATGCGAAATTTGTGGTATAAGCACAGCTCATTCAAAGTCTAATCACATCGAGTAAGTACAACTTGTTGCCACAAAATGTGGCAAGTGCAACAATATGCAACAATCTGCTCAAATAATTAAATGATAAGTTTCAGGTATAATCACAGCTCAGCTACAACTAAAAGCAGTAAGCAGTAAGTGAATAAAACTTGTTGCCACACAATGTGGCAAGCACAAGTATGGCCAACACAAGCTCACCACACAGAGCCGTGACAAATTCTCGGTATAAGCACAGAGCTCAGAGGAAATGTGTAAGTACAAACATGTTGCCACAAATTGTGGCAAGTGAAAGAATGACAAATTTGATGCATAATCGCAGCTCATTAACTGCGAGCGTTCGTGCAGCGTCTGATACAGCTTAAATGATACAAGGGTTCTTCATGTGTGCCACTTCAAGATGCAAGAGGCAAAGTCTGTCAAGTTCGTTGCCTAAGTCATTCGTTTGATTCGCATAGGAAAAATCCAACTAACTGATGACGACTTGTTGACTTTTAATTATGAGTTGTAACAAGCAGCGAGGGCATTTTTTTAATTGCCACAGTAAAAGCAAGCAAAAGGTACACAGATATGTATATACATATATGTACATATATGTAAGTGTGTGACAGAGACAGCAACAACAATTGAAATATTTTGTACTTTTGTTTCTCTTTCCATTTTAATGCATTCAATGAACATAATTTTAATATTTGATTTTGTGTCGTGAGAGACAAAAGAAATTGCCATAAATAAAAGAGAAATTTTTGCAAATACGACAATTGTCGAATTACCACACGTGTGTGTGTGTGTGGCAGTGTGTGTGTGTGTGTGTGTGCAACTGGGATGCGCGCGCACCTGCAGGCTGTGGCAAGCGACGCTTTTACTTCCGCTGCTGCAGCACATTTGTCCAATCAGGCAAACAAATAAACGCACGACTGGCCAACAACGTGACAAATTGTCGAATTTATAACCTCCCCTTGCCCCTTGCCGCATGCTCTTAGGCTGCCCTCCCCCCTCCCCCCCTCCCGCCTAGCCTGTGGCACAGTGGCATGTGGCATTTTTCTGGTGAAACTTATTTGGTAGACTTTATCGGCAATGTCAACGTGGGTTATGCCACAAGCCAAGCAAATAAACAGACACAACAGACACAACAAACAGCCAGATGGACAGACAGACAGATTGGACAGCTTGGATGCGAGGAGGATGCAACATAATCGTGGTGCGGCTGTGTGCAAAAAGGCAGACGCTGCATTTGGCATCGGTTTTGCCTTTTGGCTCTGTGGCAGCAAGGAAACGCTGAATCGACTCGACGCGACGCGACGCGACTCAACTCGACAGGCTGCTCCTTGTCTGGCTGGCTGTAAGAGAAAGCTGTCTGCACTTTTACTCGATAACTGAGCATCATGTTCGCTCATGTTGCATGTTGCATGCTGCATGCTGTATGCTGTATGCTGTATGCTGCCTCATTTTAATTGCAGAACATTGCCTGGGAGCGTCCTGTGCGCCGTGTGCCACATTTTGCATTGGCGCTGTAATGCCTGCTTTCACCTTCAACCAATTAGCTTAACTTATGGCAACTTATGCAACGCGTTGGGCTTGCATACAACAACAAAAAAAAACACAAATGGGCAACAACAATTGCAACAACCACAACAATAACAACAACAACAACAACAACAAAATGGAAATAATGAAATAAGAAAATAAGAAAAGCGAGAGCAAATTGGCCGCTTGCGCCAGCATCAGCAAAAAGCAGCAGACAACAGTTTAAATGCCTGCCTCTCATATGTGGCAATGGGGCAGCAACACAAGCAACATAAGCAACACTCAAAGTGAAACGACAGCAGCAGACAATAATTTTGCGCTTCAAATCATACGACAATCAAGCCAAAGCAGTGGCACTTCCAGCCAAACAGGGTAAAGGGTAAAGGGGCTGGCCAGGGGGTAAGGGGTTTGCTGGGTAGCAGGAGTGGGGCATTTGCGTGCAGATGAGCTACAAACGTCTCCATCATCATCTGCAGCTCAGAGTTGGTCGTCTGTCTGCCTGTCTGCGATGATCGCTGACTGATTGCCTTCTGCCAATTGCGTCAGTTAAATTACAAGCAAATAGACAGAGAGGCAGTTGAAGAATGCACAGCGGGTGAGCGAGAGAGTTGAAGAGAGAGGGGGTGGGTGTGCGTGTGCGTGTGTGTGTGTGTGTGTGTGTGTGTGTGTGTGTGTGTGTGTGTGTGTGTGTGTGTGTGTGTGTGTGTCTTTAGCCCTCCCACACAATGTTGCATCTTGCAAATACACTCAACTAAATTGGCATAAAGTGTGCATGTATCTCAGATTAACTTTTGTCTACAACATTCATGACTATAGCTTAATCAAATATACTCACAATACAGTGAAGCTTCGCTATCAAGTGTGAGTCAAGTGTTGAGCTCTTACTTCTTTCATTAGGAACATGCAATGTAATTGCTTTTAAGTTGTAAAACAATAAACACTTTGAAAATTTACTTAATACTCAATTTTTGAAAAATACTTTTGAATTTATTAGCAATTTTATATTATTATTATTATTTATATTTACTGTAGAACAGTTTCACGTCATTTGAACAATCGTTGCAGCACATAAAACACAGCTGAAGTGTAGTTGTTATTAGACTTAAGTACAAACAGCTCTTTGAACGGTTATGAAACGGTTAAGAAAAGTTATGAAATATTCTCCAAAATTAAGAAATTAATATGATTTTAATATGTTTGATTATTTGATTACAATTTATAAGCTTTTATATATTATGCTTACTCAATATCAATGGATTACTGCACAGATAGTATTGTATCGGTTATGAAACGGTTATGAAAAGTTATGAAATATTCTCCAAAATGAAGGCATTAATATGATTTTTATGTGTTTGGTTATTTGATTACAATTTATAAGCATTTATATATTCTGCTTACTCAATATCAATGGATTACTGCACAGATAGTATTGTATCGGTTATGAAACGGTTATAAATAGTTATATAAATCTCCAAGATATAAAGTACATAGTATCTTACTTATCTTAATTACTTATGATTTTGAGTGTAAATAAATAACGAAATAAATAAAAAACGATTTGATTAATATTCAAAAATTGTTGAATCGGTTTAAAAAGGATTTTAACAAATTTCTAAATATTTTCACATATAAAGTGTTTAACATAATTATAATTATTGTTTATTAATTGATTTAAATGCATTTATATTATTATAATTTTATTTCGAATCTCATGGTTAACATATTGTATCGGTTATGAATCGGTAGAAATATTTATATAAGCATAGTTATGAGTCTTAACTACTCTTATATAAAGATTTACTAAATGCTTTCAGATTATTTGTACATAACTATTTTTATTGATTTATTAATCGTTTAATAATTATTAATTTTCCAATCTAATTTTTCATATTTGAATCTGAAATTTTATGGCGCAACGGAAATTTAATTGAAACGCCATAATCAAAGTGAAAGAGGAAGAATATTTTAATAGTTTTTGGATAATGGAGAAAGGTTTTTCTAAGTGCATGCAACAGCAAGTGGCAAGTTGCAGCTGCTGCTGTGATGCGATGCTATTGAACTTTTGCTATTTGTAAAGATTCCCACACACCTGCAGCTGAGTCGGAGACGGAGGCAGAGGCAGAGGCAGAAGCAGAGTCAGCAGTTGCAGTTGCAGTTGCAGCTGCCGCAGCAGCCTCCCACTTGCAGCGTGTGAAAAGTTCGATGCGACGTTGTTTTTGAGGCGTGACATGAAACTTTGTTTCAAGTACGTTTGATGTTGTTGTTGTTAACAGTGTTGCTATTGTTAGTGTTGTTGTTGCTGTCATTGTTGCGCCCTAATGCGATTGCCAGGGTAAATGACCGATGAATAGCGGCAAAAATTGAATTGTTTATGCATAAATTGATGTCTGTTGTCGTTACTGTTACTATTACTTTTGTTGTTGTTGTTGTTGTTGTCGTTTCGCGTTGTTGTTTTAATTGAAGTGCCGCGGTTGTGGCAAGTTTGTTGCCCAAGTCTTTCGTTTTGCCCACGCGCACAGCTGCCGCTGCCCCAAAACGCAAAAGGATGGCTGCTGCTGCTGCTGCTGTTGCTGCCACAGCTGGCGGGCCACAGCTGCTGCAAGGCAAATACAACGTAAAAAGAAAAACAAAAAAAAACACAAAATCTGGCAGTCAACCAACTGGCAACTTGCAACGCGCAGCTTCCAAACTGTCTGCCTCCAAAAAAAAAAAACTGGATTGGTTGGGCGTGGCGCGTCTGATAAGACAGCTGCAAATCTACTCTTCTCGCCTCGCCTTGCCAGCGAAAGTTGCTTGCAACTTGTGGCAAGCAATCTCACCTACCCTGCCCTATCCCCATCTTCCTCTATCTCTCTCTCTCTCTCTCTCTTCTGCTTGCCTCTTCCCAAACGAGCTGGCAGTTCTTGTGCTCTGTCCAATTGCAGTGGCAACTTCCCTCGTATTTCAAATCAAAAGTCAAACAGGTTAGAACTCGTTGCGATGACTAAGTAATACACTGAGCGAAATTATGCTAGAAGTTCAGCAGCCTCAACTTGCAATTTTGCCAGAGAATAAAGAAGACTTGAGCATAAAGTTGAGCTGAACTTTATAGTAGCAACAAAACTTTAATAGAAATAAATAATAATAATATAATAAATATAAAAATAAAAATAATAATAATAATAAATATAAAAATAAAAACAAACTCAAGTGCAGATTATATAAGCGAAAAACAGACTTCAAATTATTTTAAATGTCTTGTTACCTGTAACATAAAGTTACAAGCTTAATTAAAGTTCGATATAAGCTGAAATAAACACTAAAAACTTAAAAAATAAACTGCAACAAAATTAACTTAAGCCATAGAGTAAAGTCAACTTAAGACTGTAATAGAACTAAATTGAAATCATAATTGAAATTCAACTTAATTAATTATATAATCAATAAAAAAGAGCGTAAAGTGGTCATCAAGAGAAGAGAAACTTAGCTTAAGGACAACTTGACGACAGAAGCGAGAGCTGAAAACTTGAAACAAATCTCAAATAACTTTTCAAGTGAGCAAAATGAAAAGTAACAATCTTAATTTAAGTTTCTTTCAGAGAAATATTTAATGAAATTTAAACGAAATAATTAAATAAACTTTAAAATCATTTCAAAACTACATGGCAACAATTTTGGAGCTTCACAAAGTCTACATTTTACTTCTTTCATTCTTCATTCCGCTATAAATCAGTTTAGCTAGCACTTTAATTAATAATTGGGGTCAACATTTAGTTGTCTTGGCACAAAAGAGTTATTAGCCAAACGTAAAGACTCGAAAGGCGACAAAGAGAAAAAAACGCGACAGCGTCAAATTGAATTTTGATATATGATACGAGCATGCAATATGATTTGTGCTCTTTGTTAACTTGGCCGTAATAATCGATATTGATCAAGTTAATATTGTACTTGACAGTGCATTAACCTCAGTCAAAGGGAATCTTACATAAGCATAACAGATTGATCAAGTGTTCTTTAAGTTGCAATAGAAACAGTTCTGTTCCATTAACAGCTGTTAGTTTTGTACTACAACATACTGTTAGTAACAGCTTATTGATTTGATTGTCAAGTGTTAAGTAAACCTTTTAGTGACAGTCTTGCATCAGCTTGTTGTACAGAGAGCGTTAATAGAGATGATAACAGAAAAACTGTAAACAAAGAATTATGTTAAAAACGGCATAGAAAAATTAAATTTCATACAGATATTAGTGTTAAAAGAATATATATACAAATACATAAATATATGTTAAATTCTCATTAGAAGCTGAGAATAACATTGACAGCTGTTAAATGAAATATAGAACTGTAAGTAAAAGCTCGCAACTAACATACAAATCTGTTAGGCAAAACGAAGCCATTAGCATGCCAAACTATTAAGCTTATGCAGATGTTAAGAGAGATTTGACATTAACAGCTAAGCACTGTAACTGTAAGCACAAGCACACACTAACAACTCTGAACAAATCTTACAATCTAAAATTAACATTATCAATAACAGCTGTTAAGTGCATAGCAGTTCAAAGACAACAGAGAATAACATACACAGCTGTTAAATGAAACAAAGAACTGCAAGTTAAAGCTGTTAAAATATGTTAAGCTAGAAGCTAGGACGCCATTTGCATTTCTAACTATTAAGCTTATGCAGATGATAAGAATAGTTTGACATTGAGAGCTGTTAAGCTTAACAAAGTAGTTGTTAAGCAACGCCTTTTACTTAAATAGACCATACTAAAAGCATAACATTAATATAAACAACTGTTAAGTGAAAGAAACAATTGCTTGTAAGTGACAGCATGTAATTAGCATTAACAGTCTTTTAAAGCCAGCACAAATGTTAGCGAGAACATGCCACAAATGGCATGCCACAAATGACTAGCATTAGAACTTAAAGTGAGTTTCACATGGAATGATATTTAATAACTAACTCAACTTCTGTCTTTCTTCAATGTTCTCTCTAGCACATTTGTTGCATGCACCTGGCTAAGCGACCCTTGCAACAACAGCGAAAATAACTGAAATTAGTTTGTCGGCAACTTTTGTTGGACAAATAGAAATAGAAATAAGAAATATAAACAGTAACAGAAACAGAAACACAAACTCGCTCGGCTGCTGCTGTTGCTGCTGCTGCTTATCCTACAAATGCCAATCCGTTGCAAGCCGCGTTGCAACCAGTCGTCGTCCAAGCGTCCGTGCCGTCCGTGTTGCCAACAAAAATGCCGTCTGAGTCGGCCAACTGGGCAACTGTGGGGATTGTGGGTATTGGATATTGGGCCGTTGGGCGGCCAAACTAACTGGTTGCCGTTTTGCCGGCAGTTTTGAATTACAAAAGGAGCCTTTTTATGGGGCCGCCTGCAACTGCAACTGCAACGCGGCGGCAGCAACAACATTTTTTATAATTTCAAATTTTTTTTTTTTTTGTGTATCTTTAAGATACGCTTCGGCATGAATTGGCATTTTGTTGTTGTTGTTGTTGCGGTTGCTGTTATTTCTGTTTTGCAATTCACAATTATTTGCATTTTGTGCGCAGTGTGACCAGCTTGGTATACAGATCGTAACTGTCATCTCCAATTGGTAATTAAAACAATTAAAAGCCAGATCGTAATGAATAATGATAATGATGTTGTTGCTGGATGATGATGATGTTGATGATGACAAGCTGGCCAGGAAATGCAATTAACCAATTGGCCCACAAGTCGCCAAACGCCATTCGAAAGTCTTTTGCTTCGTTGCATACCGCAGGCTAAGCTTAGCGTCTCTGCGTGTGTGTGTGTGCGTGTGTGAGTGTGTGTGTGTGTGTGTGTAACTTCAATGTGGCCAAATTGCAGGAATTGCATAAGCCAAACAGCTGCAAGCCGTTTAGTCAATGATCAGTCAGTCACTCACTCAATCAATCAATCAATCGCTCGATCAAACAGTCAGTCAATCACAATCACAATCAGTATCATAATCAATTAAACAGCTATCATAACGGTTTTGAGGCGAGAAAGTGGGCGTGCCTTGAGTGACAGAACTTTCTAGCGATCGCAAACGTTTTTCTATTTATTCTCAAAGTATTTGGAGCAAATCATTATTAAAGATGACAATAACAAAAATTTATAATTGAAGGCCGCACGCAATTAACGCATTTTGTGTGTGCATGTGTGTGTGTCTGCGTTTACCGTTAGTCGGCTTAAACGGCAAGCGGGCTGTCAGGTAACAACAGTAACAAAGGCAAACAAAATATAAAAAAAAACAAGAAGCACAGATAAACAAAAAGCGCAAAACAACAACAAAAGCTGCACATTACAAGTGTTGTAAAATAGCTTTTGGGGGGGAACTCTACAGCAATTCCTGGCAGTGTTGGCATGTGGGTGTGGTAGGTGTGTGTGTGTGTGTGTGTGTGCGTTGAGTACTTTAACTAGTTTTTTGTTTAGTTGATTATTATTTTGTTACTTACCTCATTTGTGTGGGTTACTTAGCAGCAGAAGAAGCAGAGGAAGCAGCAGCCGCTGCAAATGAACAACAACAACAGCAATAACAATAAAAGCGTTTCTGCAATTGGAGCGCAGCGAGCGACGCGCGAAATTCTCAAGTTGCGAATTTATCTGTCTTCTTATTATTGTTGTTAAAGTTGTTGTTGTTATTGTTGTCGTTGTTTTGTTTCGTATTTGTTTTGGCCTATGTATTCTTTTTTAACAGCTTTGCTGGCGAGTGCACTTTTACACTTTTGTGGCTTTGGCTTTTCAGGCTTGACTGACTGCGCAGGCAGGTGCATATTGCATTTGGGGCTTAATACATTTGCAACACTTTCACACACAAAACATGAACAAAAAACAAGCTGACAATGGGAAAAGTGTAAACCAAATGCAGGTTTAGTTAAATTTAGATTATTTAAACAGCCGGCGCGCGAAATTTAAAGCGAAATAGCAAATAATAGTGAACAACTCAACAGAGATAACGCACAGCCAAAGCGCACGACTACCAGCAACAAACTGAGCGCAACCACGGTTGCCACTTCATGAAAATTTGTACAATCGCTGTGTGACCACAGCTAAGCAGTAGCCAAATACCACCTTAAATATGTGGCAAAAATACTGCATTAGTTAACATTGTATGTAATCGATTACCTTTGGAATTGAACTCGTTAAACTTGAAATCTTATCGAAATTCTTCGAATATTTAAAGTAGGCAAAGCAGTACTTAATAATCCAATATTTTTTGTCTTGAAATATATATATTTTTACAATGGATAATCGTACCATGTTCTTCTTATTCCTCTTGGCCGTGACGTTCCCAATGTTCTGTCTCTGCCATATTTATTTATATGAAGGAGATCCTGAGGCTCTTTATGATATTCACTTATGGGTATCTCGAATTATGTGCTATTTTGTTGGTGTATACGTTGCTGTTCAAATACATGAGAGATTGGATACTTTCCGGGTTCTTTATATGTATTAAAGACTGTAAGTTCTAGCATGCGAAAAGTAATTTAATAATTACAACCACTGCATATCACAGCAAAAAATATTCTTAATACAGGTTAATTTTTTTTTTTTTTTTTTTTTTTTTGCTTTTGGCGCAGTTTATAACAATAATAATTTTGTATAAGTAAGTTAAATTTATTTCGTTCTTAGTTGTAATGTTCGGAATGTTAATTGGCGCGTTACCTGCATTTTATATATCGATACATTTTTAGCATGAATCGATTGTCAGACGACGCACTAAAGTCGAAGACCGAACAGCTGTTCGCTGCCGCCGCTGCTCAATTTGTTATTTCATAATAAATTTGATTTTGAATTGAGAGTTTGTTAAATTAGCTGTAAGCTGTATAAAAAAAATAATGCAAAACTCACGGAAACTGTCAAGCCTGGCAAGGCTAATGCTAAAACGTACTGCGACTATGACGACAACGGCAGCAAATCAAGGAACAGCCGCTGGCGGCACAGAACAAACAACACATTTTGGCTATCAAACGGTTAAGGAAAGCGAAAAGGAGCACAAAGGTGAGAATTAAATTAAAGTTAATTAACAAAATGATATAAATCTCCTGTTGTCAACAGTACACGAAGTGTTTGAACAGGTGGCCAAGTCCTATGATCTGATGAACGATGCGATGTCGATGGGAATACATCGCGTGTGGAAAGATATTTTCATTGAGCGCTTGGGACCGACACACGGTATGCGGTTGCTGGACATGGCCGGCGGCACCGGTGACATTAGTTTTCGCTACCTTAAATATTTGGCCAAACAACCAAATACACAACAACGCATTAGCCATGTAACTGTCTCGGATATCAATCAACATATGTTAAATGTCGGCGAGGAGCGTGCCCGTCAACTGGGCCTGACCGCCGAACATTTGCCCAATGCCACCATTGACTGGCAGTGTGCCGATGCCGAGAAGCTGCCATTCAATAACGATAGCTTCACTGCCTACACCATTGCCTTTGGCATACGCAACTGCACGCACGTGGACAAGGTGAGTTCATGTCCCACGCACCATCAAAGTCAATAGTCTATTAACTCTATGTGTTAGGTGCTCAGCGAGGCGTATCGTGTACTGCAGCCGGGCGGACGTTTCATGTGTCTGGAGTTTAGTCATCTAAACAATGAGGCAATGCAATGGCTATACGATCAATACTCCTTCCAGGTTATACCACCGATGGGTCAGCTGCTCGCTGGACAATGGCAGGCCTATCAATATCTTGTGGAGAGCATACGTCGCTTTCCACGTCAGGATCAGTTCAAGAGCATGATCGAGCAGGCGGGCTTTGTGCATGCCAGCTATGAGAATCTAACCTTTGGTGTGGTCAGCATACACTCCGGTTTCAAACTGTAGCCCCACCGCCATGTAACACCTATTCATTTAGAAACTCCGCTACACAACGTTGCTGGTAATTGGTTACCCAAGCACGCGCTTGAACAAGTCTTTTTGTTTTTTTTTATTGTCACTCCTTTTTATTGGTTTCCTACATGGTCCACGTTGAAATTGAAGTTTTTTTTTTATAAACATTGTTGTTAAACAAAGTAAATATTACAAATGCGCCAAAAAATTTATGAGTTTACATATGGTTGTATATGGATTGTCTGTAGTAATGCAAGGCCGTGCGTTGGAAGAGACCTTGATGGGGGATCTGCAAGGGAGGGAGGAAGTGATTAAGTGTTGAATTTGTTGTTTTGAGCTTTAAACTTTAAGTTTTTTGTAAATTCGAAATACCAAAGGTTTGAGTAAAGAAAGTGAAATGTTAAATGTGAACTAATTGAGAATTCATTTCGATGTGTGTGTGTGTGATATAATGCCAATTTATTGCCCACTTCCCCTCCAGCCCTATCCCCTCCTGCAATTGAGTTGCCCCAGTCATCAAATTTAGTGCAAGTGAAATTTATGCGTGTGAATGCTGAATATCAACTAAATGAAATAAAAAACGAACATAATAAAATCAAAATCGTAATGCCATTAAAATAAATTGGTTGCCAGCTCTCAAACCTAATTGACAGTTTAGCATGGTCTTCAAATTATTTCTTGTATTTAGTTTTTTTTTTTTTGTATTTTCAAATATGCTTTCGCTTTGCTTGGCAAGTTGGCAGCCCCGCAGCGCTATAATTGGCCCAGTTTGATTTGGCTGCAGTTTTTGTTAGTTTTAATTGTTATGTTGTGATGTAACCGAGCCATAAAGTACTAAAGGCTGATTTGATTTGTACTCGTATCAAATATTAACATTTACCAGCTGAGAGTTACCTTTTTCAGTTGCAGGGGCGCCTGAAAGTGAAAAGTGGGCATTCCAACACCAACACCTAAAATTACAACAACAACAACAACAACAACAACAGCACCACTAACAACAACATGCGGAATCACAGCAAATTAAATGAAAACAAAACTTTGGACGTACGCGCAGAAACGTGCAACGCATGCGTAGGTGGCGGACAGAGACAAAGACAGAGATATAGACAAAGACGGCGATAGACAGACGCAATCAGACACACACAACACACAGGGGGACACTCTTCATGAAGACACCACAGTTGCCACTTGCACAGTGGCAACAACAATTGAAGAAGAGTAGAAAAGAATATGAAGAAATGAACATCTCTAGTCAGCAAATCGATTAAGAAAGAGAAGAGGAAAGAGAACAAAAAGTTACGAAAGAAGAAGAAGATATAAAAGAATATAATATAATTAAGAGATAAATAAGTGAAGAAAAATTAAGAGAAGATATGAAAAGTGAAGAGCAGAGAGGAAAAGAGAAAATTTAAAGTAAGCAAACATTTAAAGTATTAAAGGAAAAAATATCGAAAGAAAGCGAAACTTAAGCAGTTCTTTCATGCGCTCACTTATGTATAGCTGCAGGAACAATCGGAATTGAAACACTAACATAATTAATAACTTATTGACAAAACATTTTGACTCGATATTTAGCTAATATTTCTCACATTGCGGCTATGCTGAAAATAGCTAGAGGAACAAACGCAATTGGAACACTACAATGTTAAAATGCTTATGATTATAATATCTTAATATCTTTGATACCAGTGAAACAATTGTATTATTAGAAACAGCGGAAATACATGTATTAAGCATATATTGTATTGAATATAAGGGGAACAATTGGAATTGGAACACTCATCAGTCTTCATTAGCGGAAATAGATGTATTAAACATATCATTTTGAATGTGAATATCATGTGTTTATTCTTAAAGAATATAGGGGAACGATTGGAAATGGAACACTATAAAAATTAAGATAGCAATACAAATTACAATATTGCCTTTCATAATGACACATTTTATGCATTTCTCGCACGTATTTTGCCATTTAGTGAGCTGTAATAAGCCCGTGAAACAATTGGAAATGGAACATAAAGCAAAATCTAACAAATTCGGCTATTCATTAGCAACCCCACAATCGCTGTGGTGGCTATTAATGAATTTGATGTGAAACAATGACAATGGAACACTCAAAATCTCTGCGCTTGTTTCATTCCATTTGTACCTAACCTCAACTTTAAATAGATAAACTAAATGTAGACCATTTCCGACTAAAACTTCAACAAAAAGACACTGCTTTGCACCACAGTGCGCAGACAGAGTAGAATCAAGGTGGAGGAGGAGGTGGTGGGGTTGGTGGTGCTGTGGTGGGGTGGTGCTTGGCGCAACATAATGAGCCATTGTTCATTGTCGTTTGGGTCAGGTGAAATGGACGCGTAAAAGTCATAAACTGACCAAACGAACAAGCGAAACGAGGGGAACGAGAGAGGGGGTTACTTGGTATGCAATGGTGGTGCGTTGTGTGGCGTGTGTGGTGGGGCACGTCGATATCCGCTTTATAAATACAACAAACACCAAGGAAGTTCATTTCATTTTCTTGGCAACAATCGATGCGTTGACATAATCTCTCCCGCAAAACGAAAACGAAAGTCACAAACGGATTATAGTAAACCACCAGCAACCATCAAACCACCAGCAATAACAACAACAACAACAACAACCACACGATGAGTCGCAGTTGGAACTTGCGCAGGATTAATCCACAATTGCTGCTGTTGCTGCTGCTGTTGCTTTGGGGCAGCAACATTGAGGCTGCTTTGCGTCTGCGCCACTCGAGCCGTTTGATCAGCACCACCACACCCACCACACCGACCACATCCACAATTGTCACCACCAGCAGCAGCGCCACAACGGATGATGCTACCGACGAACAGCAAGCGGAGCCAGCTTTGACACCGCCAGCCACTGAGGAGGCTGCGCCCGCTGTCGACTCTCTTAGTGCGACGGGCAAACACAAGCGTGGCATACTCCATGGTGGTGCCGGGCATTGGCCGGGTCGCACCTATGCCTCACAGTATGGCTATAGCTTGCAACTGCCAGCGGCTGCTACCTTCCTAGCCGCTGCACCCGCACATAGACATCACGCCTTCCTCAAGTATCCGACGGCCATCGGGGGCGGCTTCCATTTGAAGCAATATGCACCCGCTGCTGCCGCTAGCTTCCTGCCCAGCGCTGTCGCCACACCCGCTGTAACGGGTGTGCTACCTGGTGTCTCGGCTGTCTCGGCCGTTGGTGGCATTGCCTCCGCTGTGGCAACTGCTCCAGGCTTTGTGCTGCGTCCAGGCAATGCAGTTGTCTCCTCGTACAGCGTCAACTATCCACATCAGCATTTGCATAGACCTGTCAAGCCAGTGCACTTCCATCATGCCGTACAGGTGGGTAGCGGTTGCTCATACTTCCTATCCCATTTGGGATCTAATACTCGTTCTTCTTTGTTTGCTTCACAGCCAAGTTTCGTGCAGTCTATTGCGCCTGCTCCGTCGCTTGCTCCCGCCTTGCCTCTGCAGCCGGTGCAGCATCTACAGCCAGTGCAGCATCTACAGCCGGTGCAGCATCTACAGCCGGTGCACCATCTGCAGCCGGTGCAGCCCATTCAACCCATTCAGCCGGTCCAGCCCATACAGCCAGTGCAACCTGTAGCTGGTCTGCAGCCTGGCTTCAGCTTTGCCGCTGTCAATCCACCAGTTGCTGAGTTCCCGGTGGTGCCACAGTTTCCCACACAGGCGGTGCCAGTTGCACCACAATTCCCTGCGCCGTCAGCGGTGCCCGTTGCACCACAGTTCCCTACACAAGCAGTGCCCACATTTGTGCCCGCAGCTGCACCACCCGCTCCAGAAGTGCCCGCTATACCACAGATACCACAAATACCCGAGATACCACAGATACCACAGATACCACAAATACCACAAGTGCCAGAGTTGCCACAGTTGCCACAGCTGCCACAGTTGCCACAGTTCCCGCAATTCCCACAGTTGCCCAACTTCCCGCAGTTCAACATACCACAGTTTACATTCCCACAGGTGCCACAATTTCCGCAGCCACCCAGCTCACCCGCCGTACCCGCTACACCTGCACAGCCTGCTTTACCCGCTGTGCCCGCAAGTCCGGGTGCACCACCCACTAGTCAATTCTTTCCCGCGGCCGTGCAGCCACCACTGGCCCAGCAACCACCCACATTTGTGCAACCGGAGGCACAATTTCCAGGTGGCATAGTGCCACTTCCGGGCTCAACGGCCGTGCAACCGGAAACAGGCACCGCCATTGCTGCACCACAGATACCCAATGCACCCGAAGCGGAAGCGGAGCAACCGCTGCCTTCGCCGCAACCCACACAACCACAGCAGCCATGGAAGCCCATCTTCTATCAGCCCCCCGGCCACGCCCAGTCGGCCACCGATAACGCTATTGCCGCCTTATGGCAGCGCACCAGCTGAGGGTAAGTTACAGCAGCTTGTTTCTCTCCCCTCCTCCGTCTTCTCACCGTATCACTAACGCCTCTCTCTGCGATTCTCAGGTTATTTGCCACCCGTTGGCACACAGTCGGCACAGCTAAGCGCCGGCAACGGTGGTGCACAGGGAATCTTTGATCATCTGAGCGATGCCGAGATAGAGCACATCTTTGCCCAGGCCAATCTGGCGCAACAGCACCACCAGCAGCAGCAGCACCACAACAGCTATCAACACTATTAAGTGTAGTCCCCCTTACCCAATCTCCCCTTTACCCTCCCCCGACGTCTTGTCTACAGTGTTTTTTTTTGTTTTTTTTTTTTTACTTCTTTCTTCTACTTTAATAATATTTGTTATTGTACCTTAAATTATTATAATTATTATTATTAAATAAGCTATTTATCAACAATATCGGAAGCTTTTTTTTATTGCTAGGGAAAGTTTTGGGATTTGAATGTAATCCTCTCCCATTATGCTCCCAAGTCTTGGAATATTTTGTATTGTTTTTTTTTTTTCATTTCACATTTTATTTATATTTACTTTTATAATTTTTTTTATAAAATAAATAAATAATAATAAATCGGTTATTACTCAAAAACTTCATAGAGCTTCGAGGAGTTTCTAGCCCCAGTGCTTTTTCAGTTAGCTTCTTATCAGACTTCTAAATATCCTGATATTCTGAAAATTTAACAAATTTAAAATATTTTTTTATTTATTTTTTTTTTTGTTAATTATTTATTTCCTTATTCTTATGCATTTGCAAAGAGTTGCAAAGCTAAATTGATTTTTAAAGTAGAAAATCATTTTGACTATAAACTGATCTTAAAATTAATGTATTAAACAAATTTTAAATTTAAAAAAAAATACCAAGAAACTTAAGAAAAACTTTTCTTAAAGATACAAAATTTATAAATAAAGCAAGTCTCTTAAAAATTTTGCAAATAACAGATAAGAAAAGAAATATTGAAATATTAATCTTAAAGTTCAAAATAATAATTTATTTTTATATATTTATTAAGAAATTTTTTTGAAATATTTGTTATTCAATCGACGAGCAATGTAGGAACTTCAAACATTTATAACTTTGTTAGAAATGGGACGATATAATTGCAAGCTATTGTTTTAGTTAAACAATGAAGTCATTAGTTAATTTATTATGTAATAATGCAATTAATTCTATATAAAAATATTTATTTATTGATTTATTTAATAACATAAGTTAACCATAAAGTGAGTGGGCCTTCAGGTTTTTCTACTTGATTTTTAGACTCTGTACTAAAAGTACATAGTCTTCTAAGTTTGACGAAAGCGATCTGTGCGTATCAGCATCAACAGCCGAGACGATATAGCCATGTCCGTCTGTCCGTCTGTCAGTCTGTCCGTTGTCAGAAAGTAGCAACATCTTTAAAAAATATAAATAATAAAATGTAGTTCGAAATTCGAATTTATATACATATGTGTCAAATGCTAAAATACGTCCTGCATAAGTATTGAGATTGCTGCCTGCGAACGTTATAAATCAGTAGCACAACTTAGAAGACGTAGGATTTGCAAGCAAGAGGTCTGGGGTTCGAAACTACACCGTCAGCGTATAAATTTCTTTTTTTAATTTTTGCCACTCCCACGCCACGGTCCTCACGAAAAGTACAGAGTCTCCCACTGTCGACTGCGGTCGACTGTAGCCTTAGCCTCTTTCAGCTGTAAATACTGATGCAAGGTACTATACTGTCGCATGCGCCTCGACTGATCCGCTTGTTTTTTTTAACATTAATGACCATATAGTACAGTGATTTAATTTAGGCTTATATGTCTAAGTAATATTAATTCTTGTATAGGTATACTTATATTACTTAATTATATATTATTAATATTATTATTATTATATAATTATATTATTATATTGTATTTCTCATAAATATTTTAATTGAAAGTACTTATTAATTGATTGATTTATTTTGTTGCTTAGGTAATTATATATATAGTTGTATAAATGAGATCTTCTAAGAAAAATTTAAATAATTTTGTTTAAAAAATAAAAATATATCCAAAAGTTTGCAAAAATTAATTTTTCGTTTTCATTTATGAGGAGAAAATAATTTTAGCAACATTTTTGTTTCAATACTTTATTACTTTATTTCAGTATAATCTAAGGCAGAATAGTCATAGTATTACTTATTAGGTTATTCAATTCCTTTCTTAACTGCTAACGGTTTCGTTCCGCTTTTTTGGCTGAGCTTCGGCGAAAAGCTTTGTTAGCGAGGGCTTTTCACCTTGAACTTGACGCTTGGCAGCTTTTTTCATTCATAAATTGCCTCAGCTGATTTTGTTGAATGAATGCGAAGCGACGCATCGCACGTACAGCGTCGTCGTGTGGTGCCGGCAACGACATCGGCACATGCCACATGTTGCAAGCGCTTTTGGGCCAAGTTCTACGTTTCAGTTGTTACCGTTAGCCACGCGAGCGCGTTGCCAAAATTTTGGCTGCGCGCAATCAAATATTTTGAGAAAGACAAAACTCAAACGACGAATCGTGAAAGTTCAAATCGAATTCATATCTTGATCTTAAGTTCTTAATAAAAACAATCAAAGTTTCCCGCATTGATCTCAACAAAAAAAAAAAAACAAAATACATTTTTTTTGTGTGTGTGTGTGCTACAATATGGTTGTTGTTGTTGTTTTTTAAAGTGTATTACTAAATTGGTCGATTGTTTATTGCATTTGGAATTGGAATTGTAAAAGCAAAAAAACAAAGCGGTCACAAGTTCGTTCCCAGTTTGCCACATCTGTCATGACGATATTGATGATGTGTAAGTCTTCGACAAATAAACAATTAATTGTTGTTCCATTGATCTATTCAGAACTGAATTGTTTATGTGAGAATTGAGAGAATTTACCGCGATATTCAATTATTTTATTTACTCGCCCTGCTTGATCAATATAAATACAAAAATATCTAAATAAGTTTTGCTCCCATAACCTGCCAGAGACATTGGCCATGTGGTCCACTGCCTGAAGCGCTGAAGCGCTGAAGAAGATCAGATCCCTCACAAATGCTATAGTCCAACAGATTGCCATAGTCTATAGTCTATAGTCTTCATAGATGTACATATATGTACATACAACTGTACGTGTGTGAGGACCGAAGAACTATTAAAATTGCAAGTGGAAGAAACGATACAAAATTAGCTGAAATGCAGTTAAAGTTGATTCTTTGATCTAAACAATTGATTGCAATTAATCAATGATCGATGATCTATGATCTTTGATTTATTGTCTTATTATGAATTTTCTTGCAAAAGTAAAGCTGTTTTTAGATAGTGTCGAGAGCTAAGCTATTTGTGTAATGCCTCCCAGCAATGAACCAGTCAATAGTTAAATATCTTAGAAATAATTGTAAAGTTTCTTTCTGAAATAAATCTCATTTTGTATATAAGGATTCAGAGTTCAGTTGTAGACATAATTCCCCAAGAGTTAGTAACTCAATCTTATCAAATAATGATAAAAAAAACACACTTTGGCAATAGTTAAATATCTTAGAAATAATTTTGAAGTTTCTTTTTGAAATATATCTAATTTTGTTTTTTAGGATTCAGAGTTCAGTTTATCAAATATTATTTATACATTTCCAGAACTATATTATACATTCTCTCTCAATATAAACCTCACTTAGCTCAAGATAACATTTTCCAAAATAAATATAGATATAATTCTCACTAATTTTTAACCTATCCACACTCTTTCTTACTTAACTCTAAACATCATCAAAAAATTGCCAAATATTATCGGAATTATTCTAGTATTTTTTTTCCGAAATACAATTTAGTATAGATATAATTTTAATATTTTATATTTTCTTAATATGAAATTCATATTAATATTTCAATCAATCTCTCACTCTCTCATACTGATCTCAGAATCTCCAGCTCTACCTATTCTCCTTTTTTGCTCTTCCAGAAATTGACCTCATTTTGTTTGTTTAGGTAGTACTCTATATATTTACCCATTCCTAGCTGTAGATATTCCACATTTCGATGATTCCAGCTCTATAAATATGCGAGTAATTCCCCATAATAGAATATCTTAAAATATACTCAAGATCATTAAATGTTGTTTTGTATAAATAGAAGTTCAACAAATTTAAACAGGAATACTTTAAGCAACAGATTTCCGGAATAGTTTTGTTTGGTTATGAGTGAAGTAATAGCAACATTATGTTTAGTTTGAACACTAAATATTATATTCTACATATATTTTATGAGCTGTTGAGACTTTATAATATTTTAAGATTTTATGTTTGCTTAACAAAAATGTGCAATAAGTGAATACACTGCACTCTTAGCGAAGTACATAAATATATGAATTCTCGATTGTAAATAACAGAATTGCTTTGTCTCTTTGAAGTCCTTCAA
The DNA here is from genome assembly GCA_018901825.1 of Drosophila funebris. NCBI lineage: Eukaryota > Metazoa > Arthropoda > Insecta > Diptera > Drosophilidae > Drosophila > Drosophila funebris. The sequence continues at coordinate 18,683,614 of JAEIFK010000454.1, read as the reverse complement.
CTTAGATAATATAAAACACTTCAGTTGCTTATTGAACCAGAGAGTTGTGCTTTACTTTAAGCACAGTAACTCTATCAATTTAATTATTAGATATAACACATACTTAACTAATATATTTGGCTCTCTACAACTGAAAACTAACAAAATGTACATTTTCCACAGTTTGTTCCGCTGACAGCTATATGTTATAGTTATATGATTAGTCTGATTTTGATATATGTGCTACATACCATAAATTACAGCAGCTGTACCAAGTTTCATCAACATAACTCCACCAACAACTGAGTTCACATGGAACAGTCGAAGAGAAATGATTTATATCTTAACAATTTTATGCTGAAAAGTTTAAATTTTGAGGTACTTACACTCTCTGTTATTAGATTATGGTACTAACTACCAGAGTGTTCAAATTTTCCGAAATCTTTGTGGAAATACTTCAGATTCCAGATAAACTTATCTATTCCTTTTGCAATATCACGAAATTTCTTTCGTTTGTTTAGAATTCAATGAATTTTGTGAATCTTTGTATAAATATGTGAGTGAAGTGGCAACCCTAACGCGTGTCGAGCTGAATTATTTGCGAGTTATATGAGGTTGTTGCTCTGCTTCTTACACATGACTTCAATGTTGTGTTGAAGGAAAAGCGAACATTTTCAATTTTCCGACATTGGACTTAATGAAAATTTGTAATTTGCATATTAATTCATGATATGAAAGGTACGAAGGGAATGGAAAAGTTGAATGGAAAGGTGAAGCGGTGATGGTGAAGGAGGAGGAGGATGGGGGGAGGGAGTTTGCTTTATGTGGCGATTTACCGTTAGTCTATTAAATCTTTGTAATAAAATGTCATTAAGTTGTAGTAAATGGTGGTGTGGCGTGGTGCCACCTTGATTTACGGTGGTGCAAAATGGACAGCGTGGAATGTAGTGCTGTGTGTGTGTGTGTGTGTGTGAAGCTAGAACTGTGTGTGTGTGTGTGTGTGTGTGTGTGTGTGTGTGTGTGTGTGTGTGTGAGGTGTGTGTGTGGTGTGTTGCACTTGCGGTCACTGTGGCTGCCACATATAGTCGCCCACTGTTCATGTCCCAAAAAGTTGTGTTATTAGTTGTGACCGCTTCGCAGCTTATGTAAAGACAGACAGACAGAGAGAGAGAGAGAGAGACAGACAGACAGAGACAGAGAGATAGAGAGAGCAAGCGTCGAAAGGGAGAGCAACAGTTTATGACCGCACCACTTGAACCACACACTCAGGCTCCACTTAATACAGCAATCATTTGGTGCATTGCGGTGTGAGGATTAATTTCCAAAAGGCAACTTTTCCGCTTTTCCCTCTCCCAAAACAGCTGTTTGATGTTTTTCACTGGGTTAACAAATGAACTGCATGAAAAGTCAGAAATGGGAAAATTGAGAGTTAGGCAAATGGAAAATGGAAAATGGAAAATGATAAATTGATGCGGCGTTAGATGACAAAAGCAAAACAAACATCAAATCCCCAAAGCAGTCGTTGTGGCTGTGGACTTTGGGATTGAATATGACTTTGTGAAGTCGTATTTTAATTATGAGCTGAAGTTGAGACACATATATAAAAGGGGTCAAAGCAACCAAAAAAAGGGGGGCTGGGGGGACAAGACAGGGAAGAGTATACGTTAGGAGATGCAAATATTTGATTAATATCTTCATTTCATACAACTGAGCTTTAATTTGGTGAAAATTATTGAGATTACAGCTGCCAGCATTGCCACCTGGATATTTAGACAAGCAGCGCTGTCAACTTGTTCATAAAGTGCTGTCCACTTGCTGAAAAAATTCTTTGAAAAGGAATAGAAATTTAATTGAAAAAATAAACCTCAATAGAAAAATAAAGGGGCTTTAATTTCTTCACTTATATAGTGTTATTTTAGTGTTGCAAAACACACAACAGTGATGCCACAAAAAAAAAAAAAAAAAAAATAAAATCTTTGTTTATTTTTCGAATAAACAAAAATGTGTATAAGTAAATTGCAGATGCCCTAGAGCAATACGGTACATAGAATATTATATGCTATTGTAGTGTTGTAATTCGGACTGTCAACTTGTTGATAAATGGCCGCCCAAATTTTTTAAATAAATGTTAATTGATGAGAAAGTATTCTTAACTTCTCCACTAAGCAGTGTTATACACCATCACAAGTACACAAGTTGTTATTCTAGTGTTGTGAAAAGAAGTGTTGTGAGAAAGAAAACAAATAAGTTATTTACTCATTTTTAGAACAAACAAACAAAATTATGATTACATTCCTTATGCTATAGTGGATGCTTTAAAGAGTTTACTTTCAATTCGTAAGCTGTTTTGATGGTGTTGTAAAACACACAACAGTTTTACCACACAAACTAAAAATAATCGGTGCTTATTTTTTGGACAAATCAAACAAAATGATGTGAAAATTTATTAAAAAAGTTCAGTTTTAATTCGCAATATATTATTACAGTGTTGGAAAATACACAACAGAGTTGGCACAAAAAGTACATTTACATTTTTGTTTATTTTTAGAATAAACAAACAAAGTTCTGGTTAAAAACAATTTCAGTTGTAATATACATCCAATATGTTATTACAGTGTTGTAAAACACACAAAAGTGCTGCCGCAAAGACAACAAACAAACAAAATCTATATTTATTTTTGGTGAAAAAAACATAACATAATTATGGGTTAAATCCAGATGAAACAGTGGTATAATGCTGTGAGAAAAAAGAAATGTTTCCTCGTTTCGTCGCGCTCTTATATAACCTCAAAAATATGGGCAACGCCCCCATGAAGTGGCAACACCCTTTCACTCCTCCATGGTGCGGCAAATGAAGTGAGGCCCCCTCTTGTATTCATTGGGCAACTTTTTAAGTTATCTTCACACACAAATTCACTCGACATCCAGTTTTTTTTTTTTCAGGAGGAGGGCGTGAATGCCAAACGAATCCTTTGAATAACGTTGCGGCAGGAAAAAACAAATAAGTTGTACGCCCCACCATGGCCACAAAATTTGTGCGTGTGTGTGTGTGTGTGTGCTTTTTTTGGCCTTAATAACTAGTGCGAAACTGTGAGCGAGTTGTAGTCCAAGTTCATTTACACATGCACACATGTCTATTGCCTGCCACATGGAAAATGAGCCCGATTTTCCATTTAAGCATCTGTCGCCTACGGCTGTTATTCTGAAGAAGGGAAGGAGGTGTGTTGAAGGAAGGGCGGGGGGAGGGGGGTAGGGGGTTGCTGTAGGTTTTTCTGGTGCTGGCAGAAGGATAACTGGGGTGGCCATGTTGATGGGAATGATTCGTAACCGTATCGGAAGTGCACTTGTTTGTAATTTGAATACGGCAATCATTATTTATGGACGATGGTTTCACATTTATTGCCACAGATGCCCGGCTAATGATGTAGCACCCGTAGTAGGCCCACCTCCACACTCGACCCCTCCACCACCCTCCTTTTACCCTGTGCGCATCTCCCGCTAATCGACGCCAAAAGCTGAACACAATATCAAGTGACAAGTGCTACAGACAAGCGATAAAGTCAAGTCTATTTACAGAATTGTATACCTTTTCTTATACCCTGTAATTGCACAAGATACGCAAGTGGCATATCTATGCATTCATTTTAAATTTGATATATTGAAACTATACTAAGTGAGCTAACTATTCTAAAAAGTTCATTTAAATAGCATAAGTAATACCAAAGTTACGCTATCAACTATTCAAATTACAGGGTATCTGACAGTGAAGCACTTTCTAGCCGAGCATTCTCAATATTTTACTTAACCGAAAATTTCATAACAATTGCATGACAATTCAATAGTTATAGAAACAACTTTTGAAAATACAGGGTATCTGTTAGTCTAGCATATTCAAACCACCTAAAAATGCTACAAAGTGCTCTCACTTACCTCATCTCATTAATCTGTTCGTAAAGTTTCTAATGTTTTGTAAGAGTAGTTTTTAAGAAATAGGGTATCTGACAGTCGAGCCTATTGAAATATAATAAGCAGTACAGTTTTTCAAGCACTTAGCATTTTCTGAGAATATTCAATTAAGTGCCATACAAAATACGTGAGTTATACAGGTAACTGTTAAATATATAGGGTATCTGTCAGTCGAGCAGATGCAAAAGACCCTTGAAATGTCGTATACTTTGTGCTGCAACTTATCTGAAATGTTCTTAGCAGACACTTGATACAATTATATTAATTAATATGCAGGGTATCTACATGTCGAGCAGTTTCGTTGTAATATATTTTTTTTTTTTTTTGGTAATAAGAAGCCCGCAACTTAATTGAATTGTCGACAGGTGTAATGACAGACTAAAAGGTTACGCATCATTAGGACAGGCCGATGAGGATGCCCATTTGGGTGTAAGTGAGACTTTCGCTGGGAATTTGGCTCTAGTTGAATGGCCCGGAGTGTAATTGAGCTAAGTGATATGAAAGGTGGCAAAGCAATTCATTCAAGCAATTCCAATACCAATTCCAATTCGCATTGAGTGATTGTGTATCCAAAAAGAAGAAAAACTGATGCTAAATATTTATGACTCGGTTGGATGACGAGCCTAACAGTTGTTTCCGCATTGACAGCCGGAAGTGAAAGTGGAAGTGGAAGTGGATTTGGGATGTAGAAGTGGATGAGAAAGTGCATCGAAAGCACTTAAGACCAATGATAGGAACGTGTATTCCCGTTACAGCCTAAACCTATGCTTTTGCCAACATCCACAAGGATTTGGTGAAATGTCAAACTGAAATTGCGCATATAAATGATTGTTAGCTTATAGCAGGCTTAAACATGTTACAACATGTTCAGCTCGTCAATTGAAACTTATATGTGTAGCCGAATTTCTATCGAATGCCTAATAGTTTATGATTACTTGGTTTGCGTTATTTAAACTAATGGATTTCCTTAGAAACAGTCGACAGTCAAACTTTATGTGAAGTGTAGTAAGTTCACGAAAAAGAAGCTAAAGATATTGACAACAGATGACAGTTAAAGTAATTAATGTGACCCTAGAGATTAACAGGCAGTTGATAGTTAGTATCTGTCGTAAGATTAATCAGTCAACAGTCATGACAAAGAATTTTCATATCTTTATATACAATACATTAGCTGAAAGTAAGGCTCTCTTTCTAAGAGTTTTTAATATAAATAAGTTGCTAACGACTTGAGAAGTAGGCTGGTATTTCTATACTAATGGGTATATTAGGTATATGAAAGGGTAGTTGATGTGGCACAGACCACACACCAAGTTTCATAACTCTAGCTTTTATGCAACCAGAGATCGATGAGTTGCAGTAAGCAGAGGGTCAACTGAATATATAGACAGCCGGAGCTATAAATATCAAGCAGTTGAGAGAAACGAGACTTTAAAACTTAATTTTACAGGGTATAATGTTTCATTCTTTTGCAAAAAGCAGAGTTATGATATATCTATATATAGTCTGACATATGTATATAAATCGGAGAAGAACTAACTACTCACTTTCCATTTTATCGATCAATGCGGTCTCAACCATACAAGCTGTACAGCTAGTAAGAAAATTGTTATTCGTAGCACTTTCCAACACTATGCCAAGCTATACCAAAGCTTTATTAGAACTGCCTATGATTCAGTTAATGAAAGTAGAACTACGAATGCTAACAGCTTAAAAGAAACTCTATTCTAATAGTCAATTTACCTGTAAGCAGCTTTAAGCTGCATTCAAATATGATTAATTAAATGCAAGAGCTTTAAGCTTAGTTTGAATATGCTGAGGTATATGAAAGCTGCATTAAAGTCTGATCAATGGAAGTGAAAGAAGTGAAGTACAAATTTCTGATTACACTTCAAGTATTTATCAAAAATAAGTTAATACAACTTGATGGAAAGAGCTTAAAGCTGTCTTAAGTAAGATCAAAGCTCGCTACTAAGAACTGGAAGCAGAGATTTTTCTAATTGAAGTTTATCGAGAAGATTGAAGGCTTATAGACAAGTCAAGACCAGAGTCAGAGGGTCTGACTGGATGTACATAATTAACATTAAGGTAAGAGGGCAGGGCAGAGGGAAGTACGAGTGATAAAGACGGGTAGCTGCCTGTCACGGCCAAGACAAACAAATACAGAAAAAAGGCAATGAAATTAGTATTTGCACAGTGGCAAAATTCAGTTGATGTAAGACATGTGTGTGAGTGTGTATGAGTGTGTGTGTGTGTGTGTGGCACACACATGAAAAATAGCATGCGAAATTTCTTGATTGAAGCGTAAAGGCCTCACATGCGTTTAGGCCAAGTTCGCTGTTGCAAAAGGCCAAGTTTAAACGGCACAGCCTCGCCAAATTTAACGGCATGCGGATGCGAATGTTGAGTGCGGATATCGCTGCGAATATTTGAGGCTCCCTTATCCTGTGGCCTTTGACACAATGTCTATCTGGCATTTATATTCATTTGCGCATTGGTTTTGTTGCCACTTATTGACTTTTTTTGGGGGCCATGTTGACTATGATTAATACTTGTGGCATGCCGCTTCACCAGCTAACGGTACTTCAGTGTGTGTCGGCTGTGTGTGTGTGTGTGTGTGTGTGTGTGTGTGTGCGACTAGTCGTATTGCTTTTAGGCTGAAGCAGCAATTAAATTTGGCATTGCAAACAAATTACGTGGTATATTGCATTCGTTGTCTGTTTACTGGGTTTGGTTTGTTGGGGCGCTTTAATGGGTTAACAATTAACCCATTGGTATGCGGCTGTATCTCTGCTTAAGTGGGCCACTTCTATGCATATGGTGTAGTTTTTTGTTGTACGTTGATTTTTAATAAAAATAAATTACAGCATTTGCCATGTATGTGGCAAGGGGCAAAGGGGCAACGGGATGAAAGGTAGGTAATATGCCCCATTTGTGTTTATTATCAGCAAATTTGTGCTTTTTTCTTTTTTTTTTTTTTTTTGTTGGTTCTTTCTCTTTTCTTATTCTTTTTCCTTATTTAATTTGGTTCTTGTTTATAGAACTTTTTAAGCAAATGAATTGTATTTAAAATTCCAACTGATTGCGGACTGAATGTACAGACATACAAACATATGCATATATCTATAGATATATCTATAGATGATTCGTATTGCTGGTTTTCGACACTCCACTCCATCGGCTGAGAATCAACGAATTGAATTGAAAAAAAAGAAGAAAACAGAAACAAGAAACAGTTGAAGCAAAAAAAAAACAATTTGAATCTAAACATCAATGCGAAGTGTATAAAACTTTTGGAATTTCTCGATTCATTTTCCAGCCTGAGTTTTCCTAATGCCCCTCCAAATATATGGAATAACTTTGCTTATCTTATTGAACTTGAGTATATATGTATGTATATAGTAATTAGTATAGCAGCGAATACGCTGTTGGATCATCTGATGGCACTAACGTCACAACTGGGAAAGTTTTAAGAGAATCATCAGCATTTGTAGTGCGAATCGCCAATACAAATTACTTTATCAAAAGCATTTGAAGTATTTATACCCTGTAATAAAGTCAGGAAGAAGTTAGCATAAGCTAGCAGATTTGGTCAATAGGTGGCAGATGGATATAAGTTCGTAGTTTACGCTTGAGTCTAACTAGACATGATCTATATTGGTATATATATATTTGCTCTATACTACTCTATTTTAATAAACTCATTTGCAGCGCCAATTTAACAGATAAAGTTCTCATTTAGGTTTATATGATTATATGAGTAAATTAACTTTATATTCTGAAAATTTCATGAAGATTGCACTGCAAACATAGAAATTATGGATGCTGCTATTGTAGTTGTTGTATCGAAAAGAAGCAGCATTATCGAAGCCCAAAGCGCGTAGCTAGCAGCTAGTGTCTTTGTTGCTTTACATTTGCTTATAAATTTATAGTTGCAAAATATTGATGAGTTAGGCTAAGCTATAGGGTATACGCTAGTCGATCAATGTGGCTAAAATAACGAAATGAAGTGCGAAAAAATAGAAACTTCTGTTGCTAAAATAGCATAACTTTTGTGTAGACAAATGCTGTCTATGAATATAATATTGCTATCTAAAGATACGCTGTAAATATATGCACAGTTATCATTATCCAGGGTATCTCACAACTGAAAAGTTGTCATCTAAGCTTTCAAATGAGTTTTGCGCACAGATTATGTTGATTTAGTTTTGTAATTAATGAAAAGGCGACTTTTATTTGGGTCAGGCATGCCCTAACAATGAGCGTTGCAAATTACAGGGTATACATTAAATGTGAGTGAGCTTAAAATTGCATTCTTTGAGGCACTTAAAGGTGCTTTTGGCAGACGTCATGCTTCAAGCGAGTTTACTGTACTTAGTATAATTATTAATTATGGAATCTTTAGCTCAGCTAGCAGAAGAAGAAACCAACAAAGAGGTCGACCCAACAACCAATAATCGACACTACGACAAGTTGTTTACATGGGCCAGACCCCAAAAAAAAAAAAAAAAAAAAAAACAAATAGGAGAATAGGAGAATGAATGAAGAGATGCCGAATCGACACGATAACATTTAACGCAACTATTTCTGTGTCTGAGTGCCTCTGTGTGTGTGTGGTGTGTGTGTGTGTGTGTGTGTAGGTATTGTTATGGGTTGATCGTTTGGCTTATTCTTTATAGGTCGGGTGCTATTTTTGGGGTGCTTTAATTATTTGAAATGTGCATAAACAAAAGCGGGCAATTGACCGCTTTTTATGGATTGAAGTGTATTGTATTGTATTGTTTTTGCCCCTCCAAACCACCCCCCTCCCCACACTCATCACTCTGGCAATGCTTGCCAGGTAGTCAGTGGGGAAGGGGGGGTTGCCTGGCAAGACGGCCGCCCAAGACGTTGTGTTGCCAAGGCTGCTCGAATTGGTATTTATGTGGTAAAGTTGTAAAAGCTTTTTGGGTTCAAGTTGTGGCCAAAGTAACAGACACTCTTTCACTCTCTCTCTCTCTCTCTCTCTCTATCTCTCTTTCTCTCTCTCTCTCTCTGTCAGGCTCATCAATCAAAGCGCCGCGTTGCCAACCAAACATTTCAATTTGTTGGCAAATGTGTTGACAAACGTCCTTAGGACACAGACCCACGTCTCGAGTTGAGCTTGTTTACACGCTGCAGCGACTTCTATATGTCTCTCTCTCTCTCTCTCTTCGCTCTCTCTCTCTCTCTCTCTCTCTCTCTCTCTCTCTCTCTCTCACTCTCACTATATCGCTCTCTGTCTATCTTTGGAGTCTGCTATATATTAGCAACACGTGTCAAGTATCCGCCACTCGTCTCATTGTCGTCCCCAACACTTTTGCACTTAATTACACTTTTATGGAGTCAACGTCGTTGTTGTCCTTGCCTCGTTGCAACCTTGTCTCCTTGCCTCCTTGCCACATTGCCTCCCTGCCTGCTTGCCTGCTTGCCACATTGCCTGCTGGCTGCAATTGTAGTTGCAATCCGCTGACTTTGCCTTTCATTGCTGTCACTGAGTTATGAGCTGATGCAATTTCTCCAGCTTCCATTGTTGGGCTTCCTCTTAACTTCGCCAACGTTTCAACTTCCGTCTCAACTTCTGCTGCTTCTTGTTATTTATTCACGTTAACCTTGTCTTTCAGCTCATCTCTTCTAACTTGTACATCATACTCTTCTATTCATCTTATCAGCCAAGCCTATTAATGCTTGTGTTCAACTATATTCCATGGATCATCTCTGTCATCTCTTGGAATATTTAGAATATTTGTTTACAGCATACCTTTCTTAATTAACAAGCTTTCTTTATGAAATTTTGCCAAGATATAATAGTTAGTCTAATATAAACGTATACCAAATATTGGCAACTTATCTATAAGTTTGTAAGTTTAAATTGTTTTTTAAAAATAACAATTAACTGCAGGAATATTAAGGAAATTGATAGACTTTAACAGCATATTAAAGAAATAATGTTAATATATTAACTTATAGGCACAGCCCTGTTTACTGTTAAGCATTGAATACATTTAAATGTCTTTAAAATACCCTGTATATTTTTTCTTTATTTAAATACCCTATAAAAATGTCATATAACTTTTTATAGATTCATCATTTTTACTTGTCACCTTTTTCTTTTTATTTAATTGTTGTTTATACTGTTTTTGTTTACAGGGTATACACAAAACGACCCTTTTGCTCCAGCCTGTTGCTTCCGCTGTAGCATAATTTGTTTTGTTATTATTTTCGCTTTTTGTGCAACTTTCATTTGGCTTGTTTACCACATGAAAAGCTCATTTGTTATTATTTTCAATGATGCGAAGTTCTGCGCTGCATAATAAGATTCCTAAATTGTTTGTTTAAAGAGCTACAAAAAAGTAAAACAAATACAAAATGCAAAGGACTTCATTTAGAAAATTATGTTGTTGTATTTTCCTGGAATACTTCAAATGAAATATGTAAAAGTTACTCTGAAAGAAAGCAGTTGAATAACACCTATAAAACATCAGTCTTACATCATAATATTAACTACTTTCTACTAACAACTTGCGGAACCAGTAATATAGACATGCTGACACCCGGCTCTCAGCATTGTAATGGCTCCAATTGGTTTTCGATTGGTTTTCCAAACTCATTGAGTCCAAGGATATTAATTCTTATCAGATGGATTTTATTTTTTGACATTGTCTGAACTAACAGAGTATAAATATTTTTTTTCAGTTGATTAACTATACCCTCTGCACATCAGATGTTTAATATAGGGTATGTTAAAGTAAGGCACAGTTATACACAGATATTAAAGTTGTAACAAAAAAATATATAAATATATTTTACATTTTTCTGATATTACAAGCAAATTTAAAAGTATTACCGACTTTTTACCAGGAAATTAAAGTTTTAAAAATCTATTTAAAAACTCATTTACAAAGTTAAAACATTGATTTGTTTTACAATAATTTTTCAGCATTTTTGCTAAATATTCTGAAAATTTCAATAGAATCGCATAAGAAATACCGAAGTTAAGCCATAAACAATTAATAACAAAGCAATGAGTAAGCATATGTAGACTCTTTATGCGTATCAATATTTATATAAATAATTGTATATAGAATAAAATTGTATGTTTCACACTTGACTACAGGGTATTTTCCTTGTTCGGTTCGGTGTTTGTACTGCATTTTTTTTTTTTTTGTTGCCGTTTAATTTAATTTGATTTTGCCCATTTGGCTCTTTGTTGTTCCTGGTGCTGCTGTTATTGCCTTGTGTCTGATTTACATTTATTTGTTTACCTTTTGCTGTATTTTTATTTGTTTTATTTTTTTTTTTTTATATTTGTATTTTTATAACCGAACGTTGAAATTCTCATTTGGTCGAGCAGCTGTCAGCGGAGCTATCAAAACGTCACCCACATTGATGGCTTATCGATGAAGCGGAAAGTGTCCTGCCCCGTTCTCTGTCCCCGTTCTCTTCTCACATCCCCAGCCATACTCTGCATGGCAAAAAAAAAAAAAAAAAAAAAAAAACCGCTAACTTATTAGGGGATAAGCGAGGTGGAATTTGTTGCCCTTTGGAGTATTTCACGGGCCATTGAGCCATGGCCCAAATGTACTGTGCATAATTTTTATTACAAGCAATTTTATTGCATATTTTACATATTTCGCATATTCACCAATTGCGAATTCTCACTTTCAATGTCATTGTCCCCTTTATCCGAAAATGCCCATTCCACAATCCCCTATCGCCATACGCGCTATCGATACCCATTCCGTTTCGTTTCGTTCCATCTGGCAAAATGCATCGTAAAAAGTGTTGTGCATTAAATGCAATCGTTAAAAATGATAAATGTATGTATATCGAGTGCTTCAGAATGTGAACTGAAATGGTAACTGTAACTGCAATTGGAATTGGAACTGGAACTGGAACTGGAACAACAAGTGCGTCAGTTCCACTTGACTGATTCCGTTAATAGAATAGACTTATGCGATGTGATAGTTCCATTATTAATATAACGCTATAAACTTAAATTATTTAATTTGCAGAAACACAAAGGATTTTGATATTAAAACTCAATTTTCTCAACATATTTCCTATCATAACTATAGAATATTAGCTTTGTATTAGCATAATACTAACTCTTATGGTATCTTTAGTTTCAAATAACAGCTGTACGAAGTTTCAATGCATTAGCTTTCGGTAGAGCTGAGTTCACATAGTTATAGAAACAGACTGGTCTGTAAATGGGGAATTAAATATATGAAATATAATATGCTATATAATTGTCATTATTACAATTGCACTCAATATTCTATAAGTGTAGATTACAGAAATCTTCCCTACTCCAACTTTAACTTCTCCTATTCAAACCCTACATTACATTCCAATTGCTTTAACTAATCTACCCGTTAACTGGTTACTTTCAATTGGCCAGAAAGCTTTTAGCTAGCCACTTGTTTTGGCCTACTTGAAGCGAGATTTATTGAAGCCAAATGCTTTGCCTCGATTCGGCCTGAGAATTGTAATCAAATCGGAAGCATTTTCAGCCTGTCCACAGCTCATCGAGCTGTGATCTGTGATCTACATACATTGGAACTGCGTTTCGTCTCTATTTAGGCAAATCAATAATTTTTGATATTTTACTACGCGTATTATAATTATTTGGCCTTGAGACGCAGATTGGCGTCGTTCTGATCGCAATATATACACGTACACATATTTGCATCGGATTTTGTGTATTTTATTCTATATAAATTGGAATGCCCAAATGCGAATTCTCCCTAATACTTTTGGGTATACAGTAGGTCGAGGTTTAGCCTAGTTTGTTGATTGCGAAACTTTTCCAAAAGAATGCATAAGAGTTTCTACAGAAATTTTCATCTAGTAGAAGGAAGACTTTTGGAAGCTGATTGAAGTCCTTTTATTATTAACATTAAATATTTGACATGCTCTAGTTATAAAAACTTAAACAAATTTATCGATTCTGCAATGGCTGAGAGCAAGCTTTAATTTCAATACAAAATGGTAAAGACTTTTATAATAAAGTAAATATAAATCTTATCATTTATACGTGAAAGTGGCAAACAATTAAATTGGGAAACTTTGTATCGAGTTATAGAACAACATTAGGATATTTGAAAAGTTATCTTTCTAGTAGATGAAATGAGATCCATTTCACATAAGAACTTACCTAACTCTAATTGCTTCAGCAAACTCCAAAAGGAAGTTTCTATCACGCTAGATGAATAGTGGAACTCTAAAAGAAATTTCCTTAAAATTCTGCAGGAAATTGAGCTTAAAAATCGATTGTAAGTTTAGCAAGTACACAATAAATTAAAATTTACATTCCTTCTGTAAATAAATATAGTTACTTATATGTGTGGATAAAAGGCATATTCTTTTCATAATATAAGTACTCTCATTTCAACATCAGTAACTATATGAACTAGAGACATCAAATGTAGTATGTAGATTCGACACGCAGATCATGTCTATTTCAAATTTTTTTATAACTTCCCGCCTCCTCATAAACTAACAAAAATGAATTATAACCATATTATTCAACGTAGACACTTCCAACTTATCAGTTGCTTGCAAAAAAGCATTGTTAATTTATCCTGAAAGTTTTATGATGATTGGTTCATAGCTAAGAAAGATATTCAGAAAAGAAAGAAAAGAAATATTTGCATTGAATCGCTTGCGCTTTGCGGCCAACACATGTGCGCGAGAGAGACAGCGATTCATGCATATATATTGGAATGTATGTATAAAGAATAAGTAATTAAATTTAAAATATGTATATATAATTCTCTCTAATCAAATAAAAGCACGTGCTCGACTGTTTCGCTTGTTATACCCTGTACAGGGATATATTAACTTTGTGAAAAAAATTTTTGTAACAGGCAGAAGGAGTCATCTCCGACCCTATAAAGTATATATATTCTTGATCAGCATCAACAGCCGAGTCGATTGAGCCATGTCCGTCTGTCTGTCCGTCCGTCTGTCCGTCTGTCCGTCCGTCCGTCTGTCCGTCTGTCCGTCTGTATGAACGCGTCGATCTCAGCAACTATAAGAGCTAGAGACACCAAATTTGGCATCAAGGTTCCTGTATACCATACGCAGATCAAGTTTATTTTAAATTTTAGATACCTCCCCCCCTTCCCCCGCAATTTGAAAAAAACGAATAATAGCCACATTTTTCAACGTAGATACTTCTAACTTAACAGGTGCGTTAAGAATGATATGTAGAAGGAACGCTGAAAGTTTCATCAAGATCGGTTTGTAAATAAGACAGATAATCAGCAATAAAAGTTATTTTTCCACGGAATCGTAGAGCAGCAGGCAGCACATGTGTGCGAGCGAGACAGCGAACGACTGTGACACATGCGTCTGCTTACCATGTGTGCATATTTGTGCGAGCGAGATAGGGAACTACTGCGACACAAGCATAAGTAAACTAAGTGTCGTAACACTCAGCCTTTGATTGAATATGTATAAATATGTGAAAGTGAGCTGCTATAAGCAAGCAAAGAATTCATATGCTAAATGACAGTTTCAAAAGAGTATTCTTTAAACACCTGTTATGTTCTTACTTTTATTTTAATCAAAGTATCTATTATCAAAATACTCTTAATATAGAAGCCTGTACAGGGTATTATACTGTCGAATGCGGTCGACTGTAGCCTTTTCGACTGGTTTTCTATTATTATGTTGATATAGATACTTATTGTAAGTTATTCCTAATAGCATTGCAGATCGAACAGATTGTATTTCTGTGATTTATAGTACCCTAATATTGTATATTATATGTACTTCTTATAGATAATGTAATATAATCTCTCTCACTTTCTCCTTGACAGCTCGTCTTAGTCTGTGTGCTCTGCTCTCGCTGGCGACAATAACAGCGGCGAGCATTACGAGAAATGTAGAGCAGTCCAAGTTCTTAGTAAAGTCCAGCAGGGTGCAAAGGAATACAGGGTTCATGCTTGCCTTGGGGAGTGAAGACGTACATGAAGCTGGAGCTGGAGCTGGAGCTGGAGCTGGAGCTGGAGCTGGAGCTGGAGCTGGAGCTGGAGCTGGAGCTGGAGCTGGAGCTAGAGCTGGAGTTGGAGTTGGAACTGGCGCTAGCGCTAGAGCTGGGAATGCAGTTGTAGTTGATAATGAAATTGTGGAATCGGATGATAAAGATTCACCGATATTGTTGCCCGATGAGAAGGACAATTGCTCGTCGGGCTATTTTCACTGCAATGCGACAGCCCAGTGTGTGCTTCAGCGTGCGAATTGTGATGGGCGGGTGGACTGTGATGATGGGTCCGATGAATGGAATTGTGTGAATGAGGTGGATGCCAAGTATTGGGATCATTTGTTTCGCAAAAACCCGTTCGGACGTCAGGGCATGGATGATATAGCAGTTGGCGTTTGTTGTGAGTACTACAATTGAATGGATTCACTTGTTAATGTGAATGTGAATGTGAATGTGAATGTTAACAAGGTCAAAGCAATTAAGCACTGTCGTTATGTCGCTGGACGGCGACGGGGCGATTGGCGCCAAACAAACTGTGGCGGACGGTAGCCTACCATTGAGGTTATGTCTTTTGCATTATTATACAAAATTCGCATGTAAATTTGCAGTTTTTCATTCAAACTTAATTGAAAGCACAATTATTCGCATTAAGAATATCAAATATAACGAGCGAACGTAAATCACAGTGTATACACGTTAATGTTCTACTTCCATCTCACTTTCTCTCTCTCTCTCTCTCTCTCTCTATCTCTCTCTCTCTCTCTCTTTCTTTCGATCTCTTTTCTTGCAGCCTGGAACAGTACCAACTTCAGTTGTCCTTGTCGTGGCTATGAGATTTTGTGCCGCTTCCAGAAGCTCACAGCGCTGCCAATGCATTTGCCCAGCAACAATCTGGCAACGCTGTAAGTTACAAGTACATTATGAAATGGAATGAAACATAAAACTAAAAGAAAAAACAATGTGCTATGAAACAGCATAACATTGTTCAATTGTATTTCATTTAATTAATAATATATTTTTAACTTTTATATCATCTGTCCTCCATGGTCACTTTTTACGGTTCATATTCGCATTATGTTTTATTTCTTACCTAATCAGATTAATTTTATTTTTAAATTTGCTTACTATTAACATAAAACAAGCGTGTTTAGTTACCATTAGTCCTCCATGGTCACTTTATTACAGTTCATCATCGAATTCTCATTAATTTATTCACTTTACTTCTTAATTTCCCTTCTATTACTCTCCCAGCATTGCTGAATTATTTATTAAGTTACCAATTGTCCTCCGTGGTCACTTTTTACTATAATGTCACCCATTTCCTTAAATTTGCAGCTTTTTTTTTCTTTTATTTTCCTTTTCATTCCGCTACCAACTTAGTCTTTAATCTTTTAATCTATTTTATATATTTTAATCTATTGGTATTTGTCCTCCATGTTCAGTTGGTTCTCCATGGTCACATTAACCTAACTATCATTTTCATTTATATATATACTTCGAAGCATTTACATCAACTTTTTCTATAAAAATTTCTAATAATAATTAAAATTTAATTTAATTGAATTGACATTTTCTCTCAGTGTATTCTATTCATAGCTTGGATTATTTAACACATAATACTATTGATTGTTTGCAATGAACTTGTTATTATATATTTTAATTGTTTGCCCTCACAGAGACCTAACTGGCAACAGCTTTGACATCATCAACGAAACCTTCTTCAGCTTCCTGCCCGATGTGGAGAGTCTGTAAGTTGTAACATCTGGTGAAGCAACTCTTAAGTTCTTTACCAGCTTCATTAAAATCGGCAATAGCAAGCCAATGTTAACATTTTGCAGATGACTGGGAGATAGAGAGAGAGAGAGATAGAGTAAAAGGGAGACAGAGAGAGAAAGAGATATTAGCGACATGCTGTGTCTCCTTTAAACAGACACATGCTGAGCTACCAAACAAATTATACACACAAACTTGACAAGAGTTAAGGGATGCACAGTTAGGGGAATAGGGCAGGAATATAAGCAAAGCGGAGACAACGGGGCAGGGGCAGTGGTAGGGGGTGGGGGAGGGGTCGTATCGTGTTTTGCAGCCAGTTGCAGTTTATGTGCCACTGTGCCAAAAGGACATTCTCCCACACGTTGAGGCAAAAGTCGTAAAAGTATTTGAGCATACGACCAGAAGGTCCGAGACACTGCGAGAACTTTAAAATTTCATAAGATGTTGAAATGTGACAGCAGCGACAGTGGTCCTCATTGCCGTGTACAGTGGGCAAAGTCTGAGTTACAAGAGAGTATAATTAGGAGAGCAGTGAGCAAAGTTGCAATAGAGTTTCAATAAGTGCAAGAGGTGACAAAGAAGGGGTATGACATAAAAAGAGAGAGAGAGAGAGAGACAGACAGGGGGAAAAAGAAGGAGAGAGAGGGAGAAAGAGAAAGAGAGAGTGGGAGAGAGAGAGAGAGAAGAGGTACATAGACCTCAACTGAGTAAAGTGCATAATCAGAATGGAAACTATGGAAAGAGAGAGTATCTGCAACAAAGAAACCTAAGGAAATTATAAAGGTAAACAGAATTTCCAAGATATATAAAAAGAGAGAAATAGACAGAGAATGAGAGAGATGGGAGCTAAGGAAAATGCATATTTAAATATAAATCTAAACTGAACTTGCAAAGCAGCAAAGAGAGTTACGTGATTGCTGAATAGATGCAGCAATTATAAAATATTAAAATTTGATGCTGTTTTAACAATAAATGTGAATTTTTTAATAATAAAAAAATGTGTAAAAATGTGCATAAATAGAGAAAATAAACATATATATACATATGTACAACAACAAGTTATGTGCACATCAAACACTTAAGCCTCAACTGAACCAGCTCTCATCTGGTATAACATCTTTCAAATCTTCAACTTAACCGTTGAACTGTTTCTGTCAGTGTAGAGTCTAACTGTTTCCATGTCTGCCTGTGTGGCCACATGGCCACACTTTGTTGTTAATGGTCCATCTATCGGGTCAGACTGTCCAACTATCCGACTGTCAGGCCGCAGTTACGAGCACCCGTATATGGCCTATTTGGTTGAACGTTGCTTAAGCCTAAGCACTTGCAAATCCATCATTGCACACAGCCTGGCCTGGCCACATGGGCCATGGGACTGACCCACGTTCGCTAAACCTCCTCTTCCTTCCTTTGGCTTCCTTCATCATTTGCTCAGGCTCTGCCACATAAGCTGCTGTCAAGTGTTGCGACGTGTTTTTCGGGAAACTCCTCATTGGAGTGGGTTGGGGGGGGGAAGTTGAACAGAAAGGGGGCATCTAGCTTATGTGTTAACATTTTTGAAATTGACAAATATGCGCCACGCCCTAATTATATAGAGGGAAACGCAAAGACACAAAGATGATCCCAGTTGCAATCACACGCTCAATTCCAGATGCCACAGCATTGCGTCAAGTGCGTAGGCAGCGCTGGATATGTGTGAAAATTAAATTGACCGCAGGCTGTCAGGGAAATGCCATGGAAAATGTGACAGTTTCAAATGAAAAGCTATGAAAATATGGGTTGGCGTGGGAGCGGAGGGAGGAGTGGAGTAGGGAATATAGATAGAAATGGACATTGAGTAGATGGGAGATAAGTTGGAGTTGAGAGGAAGATAGAGCTAGAGTAGGGAAAGAGAGGGAGAGAGAGAGAGAAAGAGAGGGAGTGAGAGAGAGAGAGAGGCAGGGAGAAATGGGTTGAGAAGAAAAATCAAAGCAATTTAGAAAGGATCTGAGATAAATAAGAAAAGAGAATAAACTAGGCTAGAAATGTAGAGATATATTAGATATATATATATTAGATATTGGAGAAAAGAAAGAAAGAGAAAAAACGAGAAAGTTTTCGATATATAGAGAGAGAGAAAGGATATAGAAAAAGATAAAGACAGAGAGTTATTTTAGGCTGAAAAAAGTAGACAGAAAGAGTGAGAGAAACAAGAAGAGATAGCGTGAAAACAGAAGACAACATGATGTATGAGAGAGAGAGAGAGAGGAAGAGCATAGAGAAAAAGAAACAAATAGTGAGATAAAATTAAAGAGGTATGGAGAATATATAATGAGAAAGAGTAAGATTAAGATGCAAGCAAAGAAAATATATTCTAATTTCAACTGAGAAATAGAGATAAATTAGAAAAAGGAAAGAAAATTAAAGAGAGAGAGAGAGAGTGCAGGATTTAGATAGAAAATATTATTAATAACACGAGCAAGAGAGATATAGAAAAGGTTTTGGAGAAAGGTATAGACAGTGAGTAAATTTAGGATGGATGAGATGGACATTATGAGACAGAGGAACATGAAGAACATAGTGAAAAAACAAGACAACTAGATTAAGAAGAAGAAAGCGAGAATAAGAAAGAAAACAATATGTATAAATAAGAAGGCAGAGAGAAAAAAAAGGGAACTTGAGAATAAAGAAGTGAGAATAGAAAGAGCAATAGAGATTTAGATGCGAGAAAAGTATAGACATATCATATAGATTAATGTAGTAGAAAATGAAAGTGAGAGAAATCATGAGAGACTTAGATAGAAATTGATAAATAATAATGGGAGAAATGGAGATATAGAAAAGGTGTTGGAGAGCCTACCTATACCTATACCTATACCTATACCTATACCTATAGATAGCAAGAGATAGCAAGAAAGAGAGAGAAGGACACTCTAAACGTTGAAATGAGAAAGTGTGGCAATTAGAGCTCTTCTAACAACTCGAACTTCCCTGCGATAGTAGTTTAAAAGCACCCACAAAAACCAACGTTAGTAACTCTGATGTTAACTATGTGATTATTATTAAATTAGTAGCAAATGTGGTTACAAATGTATAGATAAATGTATGCTTAATATGCAAGTACAATCAATTGATAGTGCAAGTCTATTGGAACTATAAATATTTGGGTTTACAGAGCAAAACAAACTCAAACTTAAGCTGGAGAGCCTTAATAAGGAGAGTCAATCAAACAATGCGCTGCTATAATAGACACATAATAGACTGCAAAGTCTATATATACTAGTATATATACTAAATATATGCTACTTAAGATAGTCACAAAAGAACAAATTCTTTTCTGTTGAAAAGGTATTTTGTGTGCAGTTTCATTAGTCAATTTGTTGGCTGTGAAAATGGGAAAAGCGTTGAAACGTTGAACTGTGTGATTTCCGTTAGCTTGTTGCCACATAGCATCAACGTAACACCCAACAATGGCTAAAACAACAACAACAACAACAACTCTTTCAATCCCAACTTTTGCATGTGAAATAAGTTTTAATTTTTTTTTTTTTTTTAATTTTACTTTTATTTTGTGGGCGAAACTTGACAATTGAATTTTATATTTATGAAGTTTAATGCATTGTTTGGCCGCCACTCTAACTGTATTTGCAACTGTATATATGTATATTTTATCTGTATTTGTAACTGTAACTGTATCTCCATCTCTATCTACTCACGCACAGTGTACTGAAACTTTGCTCAATCCGTGAAATTGCCTCACATGCATTCGACAGACTGGCCGCAGTTCCATTGAAGACACTGTAAGTAGTAGATGCTCAACGCAGCGACTGTGCGAAGAGGGTGGGATGAGGTGATGATGGCTGGGTTGTTCATATAACTCATAATTAAGTCTTATTATTTATGTGCACTTAATTTATTTGCTGCTCAAATTGACTTTCGTCCTTTTATATACATATATTTTTTTATTTTTTTATATTTTTTTTCTTTCCAGTTATATGGACGATAATAATATATCCCGTTTACCAGAGCATTTCTTTGCCCCGGGCAATCAATTGAGATTGTTGTAAGTATTACTTATTGAACTCTCTCGATGTCATTTAGGCCACTACCCTTGGCCGCATTCAATTTATTGATACTCTGGTCACACTCAATGCTGCCTAAGCTTAAGCGAACGAGAATATTGAAAACACAATTTGTCATTGCCTAGAATTAAATAGCATTTTGGATATCTACATATTGAGTCTTTTGTGATGTGTTATAGTACGCAGATCTTAACTGAAGTCATTAATAGAATTCCAAATATATATACATACAACTTTCATACAAACTTCTTCTTCATACATTCATGCTTTATATATGCATATATAGCAGTCTCGCTCGCACAAATGTGTTGGCCGCAAAGCGCAAGCAATTCAATGCAAATATTTTTTTTTTTTTTCTTTGCTGAATATCTTTCTTAGTTATGAACCAATCTCTATGAAACTTTTAGGATTGTAACACAATTATATGCTTCAAGTAACTGTTAAGTTGAAAATAACTTAAGCAACTCGTCTGTTAATACTGAAGAATTAATATTAATAATATAATATTGTCTGCCACGACTCTTTTGTTTTCCACAAAGTTAATATAGCCCTGTACAGGGTATAAAAAAACTTAATCAATTGATGTCAAAAGTTGAAATCAGATATCTGTTGAAAGCAACAAATTTCCCATACAACATCTCGACTGTAGATCCACATTTTCTATGGCAGCTATATGATATAGTTAGCCAATCTGTTAGATTTCAACATTAATGCCATAAATTAACTTACGTAGCAACTGTAGCCAGTTTCATCACAATAGCTGCACTGAGTGTTGAGTTCACATGGGTTAGTTCTGCAAATATCTAATAAGATCTATAAGCAATCTCTTCTAAATAATGTCCAATCAAATCAATACGCTATATACTATAATTTTATCGTCAATCTAATTGTTAGCAACAACTATTTATTAGCGTATCGACAAGTGTATAAAACTGTTGCCTATTCCCAGGTGCGCTCATAAATTGCGTATACGCCGCATGCAACATTTAGGTGTGGCAAGCGTTAATGTGCCATTGTCTCTGCTGTACTTAACACACACATATACATATATACAATTATTAACTGCTTGACTTATTTATTAGCTATGGTAATTACAATTGCCATTTTCCACTCGAATAAAGCGACATTTTAGTTCAATATTTTTTCGCATTGGTTTATTACAACAAATAATTCTGCATTAACAATTTATGCGATACTTTTGCTAATAAAATAATAACAATAAATATGCAATTTCAGGCGACAATTTAAGTAAGCAACTAATGCAGAATGCAGTATAAACAATGTTAATTATGCTAAATACAAATGTTTATGCAACTTTTCCGCAGTTTCATATGCAAATTCAGCCAATAAATATTGTAAGTCATGGAGTATTTAGAAGAGTCAACAGTGAGTTATACAGTTAGTCTCGAGCTTATAATGCTTATATAAATTATAGGTAAAGATAAATTATGATTCAAGTCAATCAGGTTTTTTAAATTGAATAAAACTTAAACTAGAAATATACATAATATTATGAGAATTTCACAAAATTTAATTTAACATTAAAACATTTTTATTTAATTTTATTTATTACAACAAATATTCGTAGTTTACCAACACTTGGACACACAACATTAAAACCATCAAATATTAAATTATTTTTATAAATTATTTCGATTTTTTAATTTAATTTATTATTTATTTGATTTGTTACTTTTGTAGCAAGTTGACTTAATTTCTTATGAAATTATTTAAAACCAATTAACAAATTTATTGACTTGCAATATTTGTATACCCTGTACAGTGTTATATTAGCTTTGTACATAGCTTATGTAACAGCCAGAAGTAGGCGTGGCAGTCCCTAGAAAGTATATGTGTACTATATGCTTGATCAGTAACAACAACCAAGTTCAAGTTAATCAAATTAAATGCATTTAAAAGAGCTTAAATTTGACAAACAAAGCATTGCATATGTTTTGTGCGCAACTGTAGTTTGTGAAAAGAGCGAGATAAAAAGTGGCATTGTTAACTTTTAGGCGCCACAAAAAGAACAACAATTGAGCTTATTATCTGGGTATTGGGTCTGGCCTGAGGTGGATTCAATGAAAAATGCTGTAATTGCCAATAACTATAGATATATGCACATAGATATGGCACACACACACACACACACACACACACACACACACACACACACACACACACACACACACACACATTTATAGCTGAATATGAACATTTAGTAAGGACATTTTGCACAGGAGCAGAGACAGTTATGTGCACTCGCAATTGTTGATTATATCAGCAAGTGGGTGTGCCTGCTGTGTGTGTGTGTGGGTGTGTGGTTAGAAGAGTACATCGAGGGGTGCTCAATGAGCTCCAACTGATGATAATCATGTATATGCAACGCTATCTCTCTCGCTCACACTTCCACCTTCTCCTCTTGCAGCTGTCAAGCTTTTGTTGCGTATACGCATCGTGCGCCCATTTGGGTCATAAAGTCGCCCATTGTTTGGCCTTAGCTGAGGTTCCGTTTGAGCTACAGCATGAGTTTGAGGTTAGAGGTTTAGATAGTTGAGCCTTGTGAGCGTTTTGGGTTGCAGCTCAATCGACTGAGCTGGCGTACAATAAAAATATTAGCACACGCAGGCCAAAAGTAAAAGTTGTTCATGGAGAAGGAGGGTGTCACAGTTTGTGGCATGAAGGTTGCATGTTGTTCCGGTAGCAAAGACAACAGACAACAGACAGCAGACAACAGACAACGGCGACAACAAAACTAAAACGGAAGCAACAACAATGGCAACAACAACGGCAAGAAAAAGCATAACAAAAACACATACATAAACAACTCAGTTACACGTTGTGGCATGCGGCAAGCTGAGTGTTGTGTGCGTTGGTGGACAATTACTGTGATGGGGGGGGAGGGGAGGAGTAGGATGTAATGTAGAGGGAGGTTGCCTAAGCCGCACCGGCGGCACAGCAGCTGCGATTTGGTTTTTCAACTTTGCAGCAGGCTCTGTTGACATTTTGCCGGACTCGTAGACTCACTGTTGACTTGAGGCATGTGGCATGGCGGCAAGGTGGCATTCAGATTGCATTTAATGGCTTATTAAAATGTCTGTGTGACTGTGTGTCTGTGTGTGTATGTGTGTCCATTGTTGTGCTGCACATTAAAATGACATTACGACTAATGTGGCAAGTTGTGAATTGTCTCTGTTTCTCTCACTTTTATTTCACATTTCTCAATTCTTCTCTGTTTTCCATTTCACCTGCAGAATTTTGGCACGCAATCGACTGAGCAGCCTGAGTGCTGGCGATTTCCGTTATCTGCAACGCTTGGAGGAGCTGTAAGTAGTACCCTACCCATCCCTCTCCTTTCGCTTTCCCCCCATCCAGACTGAACGCTTTTCATTCTCCGGCCAGTGGCATGCGATGAAATATTTGCTTTTGGGGTCGCTTTCTAATAAATTACCTCATTTATTTTGGTTACTTCTCAAGCATTTTTGCATATATATATTTTCTTTTTTTGTGTTGTTGTTACTCTGTTCTTTCTTTGCAGCGTCAAGCATTTTATTAATTTCTGCAAAATTGTTGAAAAAGTAGAATAAGTAACAACACATATCTGGAATTTTTAAGCTGTCTTAAGCTTTGTTTAATTAATTATTATGTTTCACAAATATCTTGGTAGATTTGTATTTTAAGACACCTTCCCACGCCACTGTTTTTATTTTTATTATTGCTTTAGCCAAGCAGATGCCACTGTCTCATATATTTGCTAGATTCTATTGTCCATTCTTTCACTTTCATCATATATTTAATCAACTTCTTTAAATGTTCTATTACCTTTTAAGATCCCTTTTTGCTGACGCCTCGTTTTTTCCTCGCTTTTCTATAATTACATTTTATTTATATGCCACAAATTGTTTACAAATTATTTAATTTTCTTTATTTATTTCTTAAATTTCTTTTCACCCCCTTAGCTTACGCCACTGCCGCTTATAATGGCTGCCCTTTGCTGTATACCAAGAACAGCTTAAATATTTTGCTTACATTCTTTCTGGTTCCAATTACTTAATTGGTGTCCCCTAAGGCTTCTAGTCGAAAAAATAATCATTTTTAATTTAATAAATTTGGTAGGGTATACTTTAAAAAGAAGACTTGCAAACTGCTTCACTTTCATTCTCATATTATATATATTTAGGGGGGTGTCTTTAACATCTAGCCCCCTCTTAGCATACGCCACTGTTTCATATCATTTCAATTGTTTTCAAAATAACAAAACTCTCTTTAAACCGTCTTTACGTTCATTAAAATTTCCTACAACTTCTAGGGGGGCTTACTTTGAGCTTAAAGCCCCCTTTAGCTTACGCCCCTGTGCCATATGAAGTGAAAGTCACTTTTGCTTTCAGCATTAAGTTCAACTCTCAAATAATTACTATTCCCTCTTCAATACAATAATTTTCCCGAATTGTTACACTTTTATAAACTATTTCCGAAATTTCTCGGGGGGTTCCTTTGAGCCTGAAGCCCCCTTTAGTTTAAGCTACTGTGCTTTATAATCATTAAGAGCATGTCATGACTAATTACTATTATCTCTTAGTTTCCTTAAATTCCGACCCTTTTATTTCTAAAATTTCTCCGGGGGTTACTTTGAACCTCAAGCCCCCTTTAGCTTACGCCACTGTGCTATATAATTGCTGTTCTTCCTTGCCCACCCAAAATTTCCATGAAAATATTTTCACTTTCATCATTAGGTTACTTCGCATTTTCCTAAATTTCTGAGTGGTAATTTTAGCGCCCCCTTAATCGCCCTCCACTCTAAACATACGCCACTGTCGCATATAATTGCAGCTTCTACTTTTTTTTTGTTTTTTTGTTTCTCTCCATACAGCGATCTGCGTGGCAATCTCATAGCTGAGTTTGAAGCAAACGTTTTTGGGCAACTGCAGAGCCTGGAGGTGCTGTAAGTAAAATGCCATATATCACGCTCAACGTGCCACCAGGTGACACTCTATCTGTGCCCCATTTAGCTACCTGAACCAGAATCGCTTGCAACAGCTGCAACCGGGCATGTTTCCGACCAACTTGCAACATCTTCATACGCTTTCATTGGCCCAAAACCAAATCGTAAGCATTGCGGCCAACACATTCACATTTCCCCATCTGCGGCACTTGTAAGTATCAGCAAAAGGGGTGGGCGCGAAAAACGGCTGAGGGGATGCTGGGCCGATGGGTTCGCTTTAAAATGCCACGCATAGTTTACATTTTCAACATTTTAGCACTTTTCGTTGTCGCAGATTTCTGGCCAACAATCAATTGTCCCACATACGCGATGGAACCTTTTGCAACCTCAGCTATCTCCAAGGATTGTAAGTTCCAAACAACAGCGAAACTGAAACTGAAAAGAAAAACAAGCAGACACAACAAGACAATAACTGCAATGACTGACTGTGTGTATACCCCGTACTTAATTTGAACAGTCTAAATTATGCGGTAGCTTACACTGAGCTCAATTCTGTTTCTCATATGCATCTTACAAAAATTTAATTACTTAATTAATGATGCAAATAATTTATAATTATGTTGAAAAGGCTTAAATATCAGAATATTCGTAAGTGCTTATTTAATTACTTAAGTAATTGTGTAATTACAAAACTAATTACTTTAAATTTGTTTAATTATTACGGCAAGATTTCTTAGTTAAATTACTTGTATAATTACTTAAGTATTTTAATTAAGTTTATATGCATTTTCTAAGTACTCAATTTCAGTGTGAACGTTTAATTATTTAAGTAATTGTATGCTATTTAATAGCTAAAGTAATTACATTTATTTAGGCAGCTTAACTTGAATTTTCGCTCACATGGACTTTCCTATTTAAGTATTTACTTACTTGCTTTAATTATGTCTTAATTATTTTAGTATTTGATATAATTATTAATATTTGGAATTTATTTAAAATTGCTCATTTAATTAATTAACTAATATTAATTACACGAGTAATGGACCTTTAAAGCCAAGTAATTACATAAAGTATATATAAATACTTAAGTAACTATTTATTTAAAGATAACTTCAAATTAGCTGAGCTTAATTATATATTAGTAATTATGCCCGAAAACGATAGTTAATAATACAATTACAGTAATTGTTATTGTATGGCACTACTTATTTATTTAATTAATTAATATAATAATTAATAAGTAATTATCTTAATTAATACAATTAATTTATTAATTAATAATATAATAATTAATAAGTAATTAAGTTAATTAATACAATTATATAATCATTAATAAGTGTTTAATTAATTAGTAAGTAATTAGCTTAATTACATAATTATTAACTAACTTATTAATTATATTAATCAAGTTAATTTAACTTAGATATTTATAATGAAAACAGCAATACAGCAGATTCATTCTACTAATGACATATTGCGCATACGTCGTGTATACCCCGCAGAATATACATGACAGGGTAATGGCATACGCAAAAACTCGAGGCGTCTGATAGGCATATAAAAATCTGTCGCGGCTTAGTTGTCCTGCGAGTTTTTCAATTTGGCCGAGCTTAGTGCAAAGAACGAAGAGGGCGAGAGAAGGGGAAGGAGGAGAAAAACGTAGAAGGGGGTGTGAGGGTGGAGCTTGTGCAATTTACGCTTGAGGAATTTCATTTACCAAATAATGGCTGACAAAAGGGACAACATTTTGATTGGAATGCGAAACCAAACCCAAAAAAAAATATAAAAAAAACAGAAAGAAAAACTGCTAAAAATTTAGAAAATTTCAAGGCAGAAAATTGGCAAACAGTTTTGCAAAAGAAAAACTAATCAAAATGTGAGTGGCGACAAAAGAAAAAAAAAAGGAAAAAGAAAACTGAACAAAAATAAACTTGGCATAATGCATATTGAGTAGCAGAATTGATTTGCATGCTGTGGCATGCAACAAATGGCAGAGGCAAGCAGCGATAGCCGCAGTCGCGCCAGTCGCAGCTGCGTTCGTTGAACATTACGTGCGATGGCAACTTTAATGATGAAAGTTTACCTCAAGGTGGGAAGTTGCCAATGTTAATGCAATGGCAACAGCGTGAACTTTCAACAACAACAAAAATGCCACTGTTGCATGCAACACACACTGAAATGTTATTATAATTTTTAAAATTTTTGTTTAGGCAATTGCATGACAATCGCATTGAGAAATTCGATTTGCATGCCTTCGACTGCCTGGAGAATCTGAGCTCTTTACTCCTGACGGGCAATCGCTTTAAGACCCTCGATCCGGCGGTGTTACAAAACCTCAGCAGCCTCGACTTTATGTAAGTAAATCCCCCAAAATAATTTCAACCAAAAGTTACCCATTAAAGTCGAAGTGAAACATCCTCAATTATGTCATTCTAAGACATCATCTAACTTGGAACCAGTTAAGACTCCAATTGTAATTGCTTTCTCCCGCTCTCTCTCTCTCTCTCTCTCTCTCTCTCTCTCTCTCTCTCTTTTCTCTTTGTCTCCCTTTCTTACTCCATCTCTTTGCAGTTACTTCTCGTGGTTCCATTTGTGCCGCGCCGCGTTGCATGTACGCGTTTGTGAGCCCCGCGGTGATGGCATCAGCAGCACCTTCCATTTACTCGATAATCAGCTACTGCGCGGCAGGTAAGTGCCACCTTTTGGGGCAAGCTGCAAGTAATCTGCATGCAACTTGCGTTATATTCTTCTTCTTTCTTTGCTGTGTTTATGTTTATATTCATGTACTTTACAACAGACTTAACAGTTGTCTGGGTTTAAGTATTCAGCTGACAAAAAGTTATAGATTTCAATCCGTAATTGCTGAGTGTGCTGACTGCTTCTCTTAATAGCTTGTTTCCAACTACATTCAAATAATTCAAATGATAAATAACAAGAACAATAGCAACAACATTCAAATATTTTAATTATTCTAAAATAATCTCTCTTTATATATTTATTTAATATATTTTAAATTTAAATTTCAATTTATTACAATAATTATCGCATATTCTATATTTTTAAAATTATTCTAAAATATTCAATCTTTCACATTAAATCTTTATTCCTATAATATTTAAGCACTTAATATTTTTGAAATTATTTTAAAATTTTTGACTCTCTCGCTTTATATATTTATTCCAATAATATTCAAGGACTTAATATTTTTTTTAATTCTTCTCATATTTTTGACAGTTATTTCCTTACTTATTTATTACTGCAATAAATATCAAATATTTTCTATTTTTTTTTAATTATTCTAAAATATTTTTTTGTTTAAATCGAGCTTCAATCTTGTGACTTGTGATTTATAATCTAAAATAACACAATCTAGTCTCTCACCTTACTTTGTACATCTTGGAACTAATTGCTAAACCTTGCTAAACCGTTCTTAACCTCACTTAAACATTATGTAACCTATATGTACTCAACCTAATCTTGCTCAACTTAAGTTGCTGCAGTCTTTAGTCTCTCACCTTAATATTTTCACAAGTTAAGCTGCATTTCTACTTGACTTGTAGATTAAACTTTGTTTTGGATGAAACCATTATATTATATTTACATATAGATAAGAATCAAGCCTTTAAATAATAATAATAAACATAATATAAAATAATCTACAAATTCGAAAAAAAAAGTAAAATAAAAAACAATCTGCACTCAACTTCCATTTGTGCAATCTCTAAAACTATTAGAATTTCTTTACAATTTTTAAACACATAAGTGTCTATATTAGCACAAGCGGGACAGTTACAGTCGAGCTGCTCGACTGTATAAGACCCGGTAGTCAGCCCTATTACACAACTTATTATAATATAAATATAGTAATACACAGTTTTTTAATGGAAATGATTTTCTACTCGAATACACTTGTCCGAAAAAAATAGAGAAATTCGCTTCACATCAAATATTTTGTGAATAGCAAAACAAATCGACTGGGATTCGAAGACAGGATTTCTTGATTGAAGTGCCAACGCTCTAGCAATTGCGCCATTGCAAAATGATTTGAGCGCCTGAAAAAAAGTTGAATATATTCTCACTTCCCTTTCAAGAAAAAGGGGGAAAAGAGTGGCCCTTCATAAAACTATAAAAATTCACACACAGTCATAAGCAAGTGCAATTCAAGAGAAATGCTTATTTAAATATTGAGCACTTCTTAGGAATTGTGTGCCCCATACAAAGTCTAATTGCTTGGCCGCAAATTAGGAATTTATACTGCGTGATTTGCAAACCTTAATTAGCAAGTGGAGCGGGGAACTGGGAGAGTGCTTGAGACAAAAGTGGAACTCAGCTAATTATTAGTTCTCAATTGAATCAAGTGTGATGACACTTGAGAATTGTATTGCAGCATTGTGTTGAAGCTTAACAGGAACCAGACCCACACACAACAGAAACCACAGACAATTGTCGAGAAGGCTCTAATAAGTAAAATTATCTAAGCAGAAGCGAGAGTTCAGGAGCGGAGTTAAAAGTGGTCGGTTAACTTGATGAATTCAACAGCAATTTTGAGTATTTAAGCCTAAACTATTAAAGGTTTTACTCAACAGGAATCGAGGCATTATCTTTAAGGAAAGTCAAGAAGGGAATCCAAATGGAATTCTATCGAAATTTTCAGAATATAAACATAAAATATTAAACTATTCAATCGGCAAGAATCGAAATTTCATCTTAAAGAATGCTCAACTTTTAGGCTAACAAAGTAATCCTAAAGAAATGATGGATCTTTAATATTAAAGATTTTAATCCACACAAATCTTGGCTTCACCATTAGGGCAAAGTAACTTTCAAACTACCAAAGAAATTCCTTTGAAATTTTCAGAATATAAAACCTAAATATTTAAGTCTTCATTACCATAAAATGGTAATGGTGCTAACTGTTGATCTAAAGTCGAAAGCCAAGATTTTTAAATAATTGCAACGCCTTTTAATATCTTTGATTTAAATGTATTTGAAATTGAACGCTTGTTGGGTCTATTTGTTGATGGTAGTTCCCCATTGAAGGGGTTGACCTTCGTTGGGCTTCAACATCATCATCATCATTATTATCATCATTATCATCTTCGCTATCATCATCATCATCATCATCATAATCATCATCATCAGTTGTATAGGGCACGACGAAGTCGCCTCTCTTAGCACCAGAAGACGCATCTGATGCTGATGATCAGTGCTTCCCAGTGGTGCTATGGTTCCTCCGCCTGCTGTTGCTGCTGTTGTTGCTGCTGCTGCTGCTGCTATTGCTGCTGGTGGTGGTTCAATCATTGTACTATTACGAGCCACACATGGTACGCCACCACCACGATTTCGTACAACCAGATCCAAGTCCACGACTGAGTTAATCTCCTGATTCTGACGCTGATACTCAAAATGCATGCCGACCACTTACAGAGTTTATGCAAATTTGAAAATTTTGACTATTTTTTTGTTTTTCGACTTAAGTACGACAGTATACAGATCTTGTATGACTGTCTGTCTCTGACGATTTCCATTGAATTGAGCCCTAACGATAGACTACTGAGTTTCTTGATTTCAAATCAATAAATATTTCAAAGGTTGATCTATCTTTATCTAGATGTTGATTATAAGACAAGAGCTGTAACTTAATTGGGCAATGTTTAGTTTTTAATTGGAATCAGTTCAGTGAATTTATAGCTCTTGAATTAGTTAGAAATTACTTTATTTTTAAATATAAATATCATGAAATTGTAATTCAATGTTCTAAAACTGCTTTAAATTCATATAAACATTCTGGTTTGAAAATAAGAGTAAGCAAATAAATAGCTTATATAATTTTCTAATTTTGAATCAAACAGGCGTAACGCAGTAACAATTTTAATTATAAATATAAAAAAAACATAATGTAGAAACCAAATTTCGAAGAATCGTGATCCTAAATGAGTTTAATAATTTTCAGAATTATTGTCAAATTATAAAAAATTATAATTTAAATATTCAAATCAAAAAAGAACTTTGAACAAATTAAAAAGAATATATTCAATTAATCCAATGTTTTCCAATTTTTCAAAATGCAAAACTACAGAGTCTACTCTGGCCCTATAAATTACATATAATGTTGATCAGCATCAACAACCGATTAGCTCTGAATGAACATTTTGATCGCAGAGACTATAAGAGCTAGAGCCACTAAACTTAGTATGTTTCTATGAATGTTTTGAGTTTATGCAGATGAAGTCTGCTTTAGATGTTCAACAAGCCTCCGAAAAAGCCTCGAAGAAAAAGAATTACAAGCACTTGGAAGTTATTTAAGAAAATTGAATTTAATAAAAATAATATTTCATGTAATAATGTATTGAGACGTTGTTAAACTTATGCCATAAGTTGTTTTTCTTTGTGCTGCAGATTAAGTACAGGGTCTTGCACAGTCGGGTTCGCTCGACTGTAATCTTGACTGCTGGTTGAATCTTCCAACCCTTAGGAGTCTTAGGATTATAGAAAGCGTAATCTTATATTTAGATATTTAGTAGAAACTGACTCAACCTTAACTATAGGCAGCTTAACTTGGCTTGCTCTACGTTTGGCGTGACGTTGTGCATGCGTTTGTGGCAAGACTTGCCACAACATGAGGCAGTTGAAAGTTTTTTGTTAACGCTTTACCATTTGGCATTTTCATTTGCCAAACAAACGGCAATGAGACGTTGAGGCAGCGAGGCAGCGAGGCAGCGAGGCAGTCAGACAGTGAGGCAAGCACTTGTCATCAACCAACTGAACTGAATGATTATCTGACTGCTTGCCACGTAGCAAGCAACTGTAGGTGCCGCTTGCCTGCCTGTAGTTTGGTATTTGCTTCTTCGATGGTATTTTCATGAAAATGAAAATTACGTTTTTCCTAGTCGTTTGTTTGTTTGCATACATTTACATGCTCTGCGTGCTGTCGGAGCTTCAGTTTCAGTTGCAGTTTTTCTTTGCGCCAGCGGGCAACTTGCAACTTGCAACTCCTTTGGTTGCCAACTGCAAGTGCTTAATGTGAGTTTGAGTGTGTGTGTGTGTGTGTGTGTGTGTGTGAGTGTATGAGTGTGTGCTTTGAATATTTACTCGTACACTCACATTCATACTCGCACTCACACTCATGCTCTAGATTCATACTCATACCCATACTCTAGACTCACACACTTATTGGCAAAGCAAACATCAGGCAGCTATATTGTGTGTATGTATGAGTGTGTGTGTGTGTGTGTGTATGTGTAGCGAATGTCTGCACGTTGAGCCGCTGCTGTCTTGGCATGCAGCATGTGGCAAGTGGCAAGTTGCCTCTGCCTGTCACTCGGTGTCTATCTCTCTCTCTCTGTCTCTGCATTATTTTATTCATTTTTGTTGACGTTGTCATAAAAATTAAATACTTTCTCATTGTTCTCAAAATTATCTTCAGTTTTCCTACTTTTTCGGGTTTTCATTCCCCTCCCCCTCCCCCCTTTCTCATCGTTATGCTTGGCTCTTATTAGCTATCTTCCTCCCTGTCTATTTTGCTCCAAGTTTTCTCTTAATCCTAGTGATATTTGAGCTCGCTTACAAGCAAATTCATGCCACAAGCTGAGGCAGCTTTCAAGGTTATAACAGTTTTTCAAATCAACTCACACAAACATATATACACTTATGTATATATATACATATATACCTGCTTTTTCATCAGATCGAATTACCCAAAGTTTCATCAACTCAACTCTGTTCTCACTTCCTCAGTCATTACTTAGGCATGTGAAATTTCAGCATGAAGCGCTTGCAGCTGCTTATCGACTAAATAGTGTTGTCTAACACGCAAATATTAGTGTTATATTCTATCATATGGCATTTAAATCCAAAGTTCATACTCTTCGACTAATTTCCATTCGTTATTCCAATGCTCGGATGTGAAGTTTCTAAAGTCCTGTCAATCTCCCTAATTTGTTCTAAAAACTTACTTAACTTCATTTAATCTTCAAAGCTTTCTTAAAGCAGTTACCTTACGCTATCAAACTAAGATCTCATCTTATGAATTGATATATAACTTAACGACTTAACTAAAATTTACATAACTTTCTTAACGCTCAATTAGAACTTTTATTGCTCTTCTCTTTCTCAATCCAATGACTTAAGCGAGCTAAGAAGAGCTTTAAATTGGAAATGCATAGTTGAAGCTTATAAGTAGCTGAAAGTTAACTTTAATTGTTAAGTTTATGTGCTTAAACTTATGTAATTTCGTTTGTAATATTTTGTAAAGTTCTTAAAGCTTTTCTACACTTTCTCTACTGAAGAAAGCTTATGAAAATGTTAAGCTCATAGATTAACTAACTTGTAAAAGTGCATAGTTCAAAAAGCTTCGAGAAAAGCTCATTTGTAGCTGAAAATTTCTCGCTGTCTCACTCTAACCACTGCTATAGCTTATGCAGCCAGTTAAAGCTTTCGTTAAAGTGGCTTAAATAGAAACATATACATATCACATTATTCCAACTCACACTCAAGCACTACAGCATTGCAATCTTCTGAGAAGGTTGTACGTGTTTATTTTGATATTTACATTTTGTAAGTAGAAGGAAATGCGAGTAAAGCAAATTAATAGATTGTAACACACTTGAAGCTCACATAAATTACAGTTCAAGCACTAACAGTTGCCCTCTCGCTCACACATACACACACATACAGTGGGCAATCATCATAAGTAGAGCGTAGCTGGAAATAAGAAGCATCGACAATTGTGGCACGATGCCGTGTCCTGGCAACCGAATCATAATTCTAGCAACAACAGCAAGCGACTGCCCTAATGAGGCAAGCAGGCAATTGACAATTGTATGCCACACACGCACACACGCACACACGCACACACAACACACACACACACTCGCACATACACTTGGCACAAAGGCTTTGCTTTTGTTTGCACCTAATTGGCCAATGCTCTAGTAAAAAGGGGCAACAGAGTCTGAGAAATGGGTGGGGGGGAATTAGGGGGAGAGTTTGGCCGTTATGGCTAAGGGGGGTCAGGCTGTTTGGTGGGGAGGTTAACGCAACTTAAATTTGCTTTAATTGCCCAAATTTATGTCAATTGATATTCCATGTGCATAGTCTTTCTCTCTCTCTGTCTATCTCTTACTTATTTGCTTATCTCTGTATCTCTCTCTCTCTCTCTCTCACACACACACATTTTCACCGGCTTTCCTCTTTAGCGTTTGGGTCATGGCCTCCATTGCCGTGGTGGGCAATTTGCTCGTCCTTTTGGGTCGCTATTTTTACAAGTCGCGCAGCAATGTTGAGCATTCGCTGTACTTGCGCCATCTGGCGGCCAGTGATTTTCTCATGGGCATCTACCTGACGCTTATCGCCTGTGCGGACATCAACTTTCGTGGACAATACATACGGCATGAGGAATCCTGGCGCCATAGCAGCCTTTGCGCCTTTGCAGGTTCGTTGTCAAGTCGTTGCTTCAAGATGTGAAAAAACACTCCTAAATCCTCCTCCTCCTCATCCTCCTCCACCCCGAGTCCGCCCCTAATAACTAAGTGAAACTTTTTCTAGGCTTTCTGAGCACCTTCAGCTGTCAGTCGTCGACGCTGCTGCTCACACTGGTCACCTGGGATCGTCTCATGTCGGTTACACGGCCTCTGAAGCCACGTGATACGGAGAAGTTTAGGTAAGCATTTAGCAGGTATTATTCGGCTTGCTCGTGCTACATACACACATTTATTTTATTATTATTACAGTAAACAGTAGCAGCTTTAACAATTTTTCATCATATAACTTATACTTATCATATTAAGCTTATTTAATCCAATACAAACGTTCCTAACCTAACTTTAACTAGCCCAACTGTACATAATTCTTTGACGCACCAGTGTTGTATAATACGTGTTGAAATTGTTATCCACAGAATTGTATTGCGTCTGCTGCTCGTGTGGGGCATGAGCTTTGCCCTGGCTGCGGCACCGTTAATGCCCAACGATTACTTTGGGGCCCATTTCTATGGCAACAACGGTGTTTGCCTCTCGCTCCACATACACGATCCATATGCCAAGGTGAGTGAAAGAGAAGAAAGCTAAGAAGATGACAATTACACGTATTAAGTAAAGCAAGAAAAGTGAGAGAAAAATAAATGATAGAAAGAGAGGAGACTTAAAATTTAAAATGACATATAAATAATTTAAAGAAATAAAAAAAATAAAATAATAAATAGAGGAGAGAAGTGAATGCAATACATGAAAACACAAGAGAAACAAGAGAAAAGAAAAGAGAAGTTGTAAAGAAGAAAACAAATATGGAATACGAAGAAGAAAAAAAGACAGAGACGAAAAAGTAAAAAAGAGAATAGAAGGAAAGAAATAAAATAGAATAGAAGCATAGAGTGGTAAAAGAAAGGCAAGAAAAATAAATAATTTAATAAAAGAAAGGAAAATAAATTAAGAAAATATTTTTATTAAATGTAAATAATTTCTTTAATTTACAAAATTACAATGCTAAATTTATAATAAAATAAATATTTAAATTGCTCAACTTTATTGTTTTTAAATCTAAGAAAAAATTAATATACGCTTTAAAAATAAAATGAAAGATAGGAAAACATTTGAAATAATAAGTAAAGCATGTGGAATAAAATAAAAAATATAAATAGAAAAATTTAAGTTACAAAATAATAAAAATAATTGAAATATAAAAAAAAAGAATAAAATAAAAATCGAGTTCAAAATAAAATAAAAGTTAGAAAAACAATTGAAATAATAATAAAGCATGTAAAATTAAATTCAAAATATAATACAAAAGTTAAAAATAAAAATAAATTATATTAACAAATGTCGAAATCAAAAATGATTTGAAAATAAATTTAAAAAAAAAAATCATTTGAAAACATTAGTAAGTAATAGAGACTTAAATAAATAATTTATAACTACAATAAAAAAATAAAGTACTAAGAAATAACCTAAATTAATAAAAAGTGACATATATTCAAATTATTATAATAAAAAAAATATATTAAATCAAAAAAAAAAAAAAAACATTATACCAAAAAAAAAAATAAATTAAAAATTAAAATTACATGAAATAAAAAAGAAAAATATAAAAGTTTATTCAAATTATTATAATAATAAAATATAATTAAATAAAATTTAAATATTAAAAAAAAATAACTAAAATTAACTAAAATACAAAATATATAAAATTTGAATAAATGAATAGACAGAGAGAGAGAGAGAGAGAGAGAGAGAGAGACAATGAAAATATTATAATTAGTGTGAATGCTGTACCCTGTTCATCTGTTATTATGCTATTATTATTTGCTCAGGGTTGGGAGTACTCGGCATTGTTGTTCATCTGCATCAACACGATGTCGCTGATCTTCATACTCTTCTCCTATGTGCGCATGTTGCAAGCGATACGCGACTCCGGCGGTGGCATGCGCAGCACACACAGCGGACGCGAGAGTGTCGTTGCCACACGGTGAGTCCACAATTATCCACATGCAATCCATCCATTGCATCCATGTATATGCTAAATATGTACCATAATCCATTACAGTTTTGCCATCATCGTGACTACAGATTGCGCCTGTTGGTTGCCCATAATTGTGGTCAAGATTGCTGCTCTATCTGGTAAGCTATCTCACTCTGTCAATCTCATGCTCTAATACTCATGCTGCACTCCTCTAGGTTGTGTAATTTCACCCAATTTATATGCCTGGCTGGCAGTGCTGGTGCTGCCCGTGAACTCGGCCCTCAATCCCGTGCTCTACACATTGACAACGGCCGCATTTAAGCAACAATTGCGTCGTTATTGCCACACATTGCCGAGTTGCTCGCTGGGCAACAATGAGACACGCTCGCAGACGCAAACGGGCTATGAGTCGGGACTGAGTGTTAGCTTGGCGCATTTGGGTGGCGCAGCTGGTGGTTCAGGACGCATGCGTATGTCCCATCGGCATATGAGCTATCTGTAGAGTGGTGGCAGCAAAACCAGGAGACGCGACTGTGATGTGATCTAAATAGTTAATTTTATTGTAATTCTATATACATATATATATATATATATATATATATATATATATATATATATATGTAAAACTATATAATACATTCATATGTAAATACAGATATCTGGAAATGATGCAGCAGTTGTTGCAACTGCAACCAACAAATAACATTTATTTCATGTAATCCACGTAGCGTCAACCACAAAAACTAACCTCACTAATTAATAACTGTTTATTGTACAGCATAAGCTCAAATTATTATGTTGGCTACTCTGGTTGCAAAAGCTTGACCAGATCAACGTAACGCTACTGATTGCCCTGCATCTCGGTGGCAACATTAACAGCACTTTGCTGATAAAATGGTCCCTCATTCACATACGCCGTGAATCTTACGATTTCGGTGGGCGTAAACTCGCTGCTCATCGATAACAGCTCCATAATCTGCCATTTGAGATATTTGACATCCTTGTCCAATTGCTGTTGACGCGACAATAGAAACTCAATGGCACCCGCCGTCTGTTGCACGGCCTTTATGCCCCAATCATAGTGACAGATCGTCTTTAGCAATCCCAATGCCGCCAGTTGAAGATCAGTAAAAGGTGTATTTAGGAGCTCCATAATGTGATTGATTTGTTGCCCACCAGCGAAGCATCCATACCAGCCCAACAATATAGCGCTAGAAAATTAACTCATATTATGTCAGGCAATATCATTATCAATACATTGGTAATCCTCACCTGAGCTCATTGCTGGGTGTGCTCTGCATCGTATAGATCACGTCCAGCGAGTTGAGCAAACGTATTTTAAGTGGCGGCGATAGATTCTTGATATAATCCGCATATTTACGCAATATTTGCTCCATGGCTGGCTGAAAGTGATTGTGCATCAGCAACTTGCCCTGCACAGTGCTTGTGAGATTGGCTAGCGTGTCCAGTGCAGTTGGTAGCATCGCCTCATCGCCCGACTGCAACAGTTGAAACAGGCAGGCCAACATTTGTGGATAGCCCGCAATGATCTTTTGCGGCTGTACAGCTGCAATTTTTCCAAAGAACTTCATAATGCTGGGTAGGATTAGAGCATCGAGCGGATTCTCTTCGATGCGTTCAACGCGACTGCTAATGATGTCCAAGACGCGACGACGTTCCATATAGCTGAGGCCGTGATTCTGCTCGGCGAGTGGCACAAGTATCTCCATGACACTCGACATCAGCAGCACATCATCGTTGTCCAGTTCGCTGAGTGCTGCATCCAGTATGAATTCCACAGAATTCAATGAGGCGGCACTGTGCTTGGCCAGCATTACGGCTAGCTCGTAGACGCGACAGCAGACAACCTCGTTCTGTTGCAGCAGCTGCACCAACTTTGACTGGATACCGGCATCAGTGAGCCAATTTGTCAGCTCAATGTTCAATATATCGATTGCAACGACGCTGGCCTGTGTCTCTGGTTGCTGCAATTCGTCCAGCACGTAGAAGAGCAGCTCACTGCTAGGCAACGGCTTTGTATTGGCCTGTGAGCGCATCTTCTTGAGCAGATGGCTAAGGACAAGGGAACGCAGGGCGGGATTGGCGTGAGACAACGCTCCGCTCAAGAGTTCTGGCACTTTTGCATCATGTATGTCCAGTTGCAGGTGCTCGAGGCAGCTGCGTATCACATCGGTCGCCAGGTTCACAACGGGCTCTTTGGCCTCATCCTCGATCAGAGCACATTCATACAGCAGCGGCGCGCGTAGCACAGACTCAATGATATGGCGCGGTAGATCTGATTGCTTGTTGATTTTCATGTACATGTTGGTGAGTGTCTCCTCACGCTTGCTCACCGACTCCAGTTCACGCACATTGGATTGCCACCATTCCTCCTCCATTGCTCTGCGTTATCACACTTTCTTCAATTTGTTCAACTCGAAAATGTAAAAATATTTTGACAATTGAATAAAAACACTACCAGTCGATTAAATACTATATCGATAAATTTGTGTCTGCCGATTACTGCCTGTCACGTTCAGTGTGACCGTTCGGATCGGCCAGAGAGTGGCAAAATGCACATATACCAATAGGTGTTATCGAATTTAACAGACTCTGTTTTGCGTTAGCAGCCTATCGATAACGACTTTGTGTTTTTTACAACCCTAAATACGACGCCATTTTACAGAGACTTTTTTTTGTGACGCAGCGTTGTTGTAATAAAAAATTGTAATTTTCATAAATTGCCAGCAAACTGCAGGCCAACTCGATTTATACAGAAGTGAACATGTCGCAACGCTTTGCGCCTGGCCAAGCGCCGGTGCAGTCGCGCTACCAGCCGCCCCCACAAGCGCCTGGCATGCGTCCCTATCCACCAGGCACCGGCACCAGTTTCCCGGTAAGTGCAAATATCATCGATTACCTTGCGAATATCCATTGCTCACATTGAACACTTGTGATGGTATTGCAGCCACGCGGCTTTCCGCTGCATCCGAACACAACGCAGCCAGTGCCCGGCAGCGCAGCAGCACCGGTTGGTCCCGGCCCCTCATTGTTGCAACGCGCCTCTCAGCCCAGTTTCCAGAGTGGACTGCGGGGCAGCGGCTCGGCAGGAGGTGGCGGTAGCAAGCGTTCAGCTGAATCGCGCAGCATTAACAGTGGCCCCAACAAGGGTGAGTTTGTGGCGGGCGCCAAAAAGAAAAAGAAACTGGCGGACAAAATATTGCCACAAAAGGTGCGAGATTTGGTGCCCGAATCACAGGCATACATGGATCTGCTGACGTTCGAGCGTAAGCTGGACGCGACCATAATGCGTAAACGCTTGGACATACAGGAGGCACTGAAGCGACCCATGAAACAGAAGCGTAAGCTACGCATCTTCATTTCAAATACATTCTATCCGAGCAAGGAGCCCAGCAATGATGGTGACGAGGGCGCTGTTGCCTCGTGGGAGTTACGGGTCGAGGGACGCTTGCTGGAGGATGGCAAGGGGGATCCAAATACAAAGATTAAACGCAAATTCTCGTCATTCTTCAAATCGCTGGTCATTGAGCTGGATAAGGAGCTGTATGGACCGGATAATCATCTTGTGGAGTGGCATCGCACACATACCACACAGGAGACGGACGGTTTCCAAGTGAAGCGACCCGGTGATCGTAACGTACGTTGTACGATCCTGCTGCTGCTCGATTATCAGCCGCTGCAGTTTAAATTGGATCCACGTCTCGCCCGTTTGCTGGGCGTGCACACACAGACACGGCCGGTGATCATCTCAGCTCTGTGGCAATACATTAAGACGCACAAGCTGCAGGATGCCCACGAGCGAGAGTATATCAATTGCGATAAGTATTTGGAGCAAATCTTTAGCTGTCAACGCATGAAATTTGCCGAAATACCGCAGCGTCTCAATCCGTTGCTCCATCCGCCAGATCCGATTGTGATCAATCATTTCATAGAAAGTGGTGCGGAGAATAAACAGACCGCCTGCTATGACATCGATGTGGAGGTGGATGATACGCTCAAGAATCAAATGAATAACTTTCTGATGAGCACCGCCAGCCAGCAGGAGATCCAGGGATTGGATACAAAGATACATGAGACCGTCGATACAATCAATCAAATGAAAACGAATCGCGAATTCTTTCTCAGCTTTGCCAAGGATCCGCAAATGTTTATACATCGCTGGATCATTAGCCAAACCAGAGATCTTAAGGTAAACTCAATGAATGAATTATACAATTGTTAACTTTACAAATAATTCTTTCTCTCTCTCTCTCTCTCTTGTTTAGTTGATGACCGATGTGGTTGGCAATCCGGAGGAGGAGCGTCGTGCCGAGTTCTATTATCAGCCCTGGACGCATGAAGCCGTCTCGCGCTACTTCTTCACCAAGGTTAATCAGAAGCGCGCCGAACTGGAGCAGGCGCTTGGCATACGCAGTGGCTAATGGCCATAGCTAGACTCTATCCAACGTGGGATTCAGTTTCATGCTATTCATGCTATTCTTCAACTCGTACCGTCAACTCGTCAATATTGTACGTGCGCACGGCAAACTTTTTTCCTTCGGCAGTTTAGTTTAAGCTCTAATGCTATATATACATAATTATATAATTTTTTTGCCAACAACAAAACAACAAACACACAGACAACAACAACAAGAAACAGCTTCAGCTGCAAAAAAAAAAAATAAAAATCATCTTACAAATAGAGAAATTTTGCAAGGATTATAAATATCGCGAATTAAGTGAGGAATCCAGCAAATCAACTTGATCATCAGGATCTTAGTTCCATCTATCGATTGAGCATAGACACATCTTGGTTAAGCTTGTGATGGTAAGTTCCATTAAAGTCTTAATTAAGTTAATTATAAGTTCTCATTGACAACGATAATCTTAATGGGAAATGTAAAGTATTTGATTGGAAGCATATTCAAAATGAAGAATACTCAAGTATTTAAAACATAATTAGTAAGTGGAGTAGCTAAAAATTAACATAAATTAACACTTAATTGGGAACTGTAAAGATTTGCATTGAGCGACACTAAAGTAGTCAAGCTAAAAACGTCAACTAATTAAACTATAAATTATGATAATTAGACAACAATATGTTCACCAAGCAGCGAATTCTCTGAAATTTAGATTAAGCAATAATTATAGTTAAGCGATTAATTAGAATTTGATAAATATGTTAGAGAGCTGATATGTTTGATAATTAAGAAGTTGTCATAGCTAATTAATTAATATTTATATCAATTGACAGCTATGCCATCTGCTTAATTTAATTAACTGATAGAAGCATTAAGTTCATTTATAAAAGTTAACTAATTATAATTAAATATCAATTTTTAATTATTATTTATATCAGTTATTAATTCCTTAATTAAATGGTTATAGCTACCTCTTAAAATTAAAATTATTCAAATTCAATCGAAGACTTAATTAATTTTAAATTATTACTATTAAACAGCTAATTTTCCTTTTTATTGTCAATTATATAAATTCCATAATTAAGTTATTGGATATGATTGAAATATAAATTTTTAATTATTACAAACAATTACATTTAAAAAATTAATGCTTTAAAGTATATAAACTCTTTAATTAAGTTGCTTAAATGGCAATTGAATAAAAAATTAACTGATTTAATTTTAATTTAAAAATGAATATTCAAAATTTGGATTGATCAACTATTCAAACTACTTTATTAAGTTGTTAAAGATGACAATTTAAGAAATAATCAATTTAATTAAATAAGAAATACATAAATTAAAATGATAAATAAATAATAAGCAAGTTATTAATAATATACGATAATTAAGCACTTAATTACTATTCTTGATTTAGGATTTCTTTTAGAAAACAATATAGATAATAATTAAGCAATTGTCCTAAGGTATGTTTAGTTATTCAAGTAACTTAAGCTATAATTAAGGAGTAGGTATTGAAAGTAATTAAGAGCTATTAGGACTTTGTGTTGATAAAATTAGTATTTAGAGTAATGTGAAGAAACCTTTTGAATGTTGTAGACACTTTTAACCTTTTTCCACTACAAAGTGAATGCACATTTTTCTGCATTTTTACACATTTTTTTGTGCAATGGATAAATGTGAAAAAACCGAGAAAAATGTAGATACATGTAGTGGGTAGTAATACGTTTGAACGCTATCTCAACTCTTCAAAATGTTTGAGAAGCTACACAAACTCGGCGCTTCATTGTCCCCCAATTCAAAGGCGAAATTGAAGCGAAAACGGAATTTGGAACACACAAGAAATGCTGGTCTACAGAGAGTCTGGTTATGGTTTCTATTAACTGTGACGCTTTGTAAGTCTGCCCAAAGATGATTAGACCATAGATATCTATGTGCAGTGAAACAACGCTATGAGCAATTCAACGAATATCAATTGTGATATAGCGATGCTTATATAAGCCCTGCTTATTAGCTAGAGTTGCTTTATGTCGAAGTTACACTGTATAGGGAAGGCTTATGGCACGTTCGTCATGGCCCATGCCCTATGCCAAAGGTTAAACTCCAGTTGAAGTTAATTTCGAAGCAACTGTGTGGTGACAATGGGCGGGAGAGAGAGGCTGCCGGTTGACATTCCTGCAGAAGAAAACACATAAAAAAGCATCGGGAGTTTGTAAATTTTAGGGGGAATCAATCGCTTGCATTTGCTACAATAAACAATTACATTATATTTGGGGTGAGGGAAATTTGATTACAGCCTATGCTTGTGACTAATTGCTAAACAAATCGACGGAATATGTGCATCTCTCTATGTGATGAAGTGTCATGTGATGACAACGCAATTGCTAGTCCTTCAGTCCTCCAGAGCTTCAGTTCGTTCGTTGTCCTTCAATCACGCTTCTTGCGTGCTGAGGTGCTGCGTGCAACAGCATCCGTTGTGGGCGTCTCATCGATGGCAACATCCGTATCGAGACGCGTTTGATCAACGGGATAGAGCCAACGTTGATACAGATAGATAACAAAGACAATGTCATTGCGCAGACAGGCAACACGATGAGACGTCGGCATTGTGATGATAAACGCAAAGAAGTCATCGATGAACGTATTGAATGCCTTATACATAAATGCCCGCCATGGCAATGCCGCCACAGACTTGAGTTTATAATTGACAAAGAGCTGCGGCAGCATAAACAGAAAACCAAATGCATAGACGCCATTGACCAGCGAGTTCAATGTCCAGGAATACCACGAACGATGCGGCTGATATAGTAGCGAGTAAATGGCGCCGCCAAGACACAATGGATACAGTAAATAGCTTAAATAACGCATTCCCTCGCGATCATATTGCTCCGTTTGATCTGGCTCTGTGGCAGCTCCACTTGTGCTCGCCCCATTCCGTTGATCCACCTGCTCCAGTTTACGTCTGATAAAGCCGCTGAAGCTCAACTCAATGCGCAATATCTTTTTGCACTTCCAGATCTCAATGAGTGTGCCGAGAGCGACTGGTATTAGCACCAGATAGGATGTGTCCTCCTCCAGCAGATACAGAAAGATGATAAACTGCGAGAATGCGCGCCACAGTATCGTGCGCGTCGAGAGGCCCACATAGGATTTCTTATTCATCCAGAAGGACACATCATTCTTGAAGCTCAGAAAGTCGAAGAGCATCTAGACAAGGAAGGCGAAGAAGGATTAGTTCAAGTTTTCATATTGAGTCAGCTAATCAGCCTGTTGCATGCATTAGCATTATAAACTATAATAACCAGTTATGATTATGGTTATAGAGCTACTCACATGCACGCTGGATATGAAGATGGTGCCACAGAGCA
The DNA here is from genome assembly GCA_018901825.1 of Drosophila funebris. Classification (NCBI taxonomy): domain Eukaryota; kingdom Metazoa; phylum Arthropoda; class Insecta; order Diptera; family Drosophilidae; genus Drosophila; species Drosophila funebris. The sequence goes on along the minus strand of JAEIFK010000454.1, from coordinate 18,638,642 downwards.
GATACACATTCGTGTCGGAGAAGATGCCCTTCACCTCATCGATGTCCTTGGTAGCAAAGCCAATCACGAGCAGCGCCTTTGTGGCATGCTCCATGAGCAGCTGCAGACGCAGCTTGCCAACGCCAACGGGCTTATAATGAAAGCTAAATGTGAATTCGGTGGTATTCTTTGTTACGGGCACCAGATCCTTGAGGCGTGTGTTGAACGTATCCGTCTGGAGTATGGGTAGTATCTGTTGCATGCGATTAACGCGTATCAGTTGCGCCATCTCGGGCGGCACATCCGGCTGGGAGATCGCAAAGTTATCTGTTAACAGTGTCACATACACATTGGAGCGTATATGTGTTGTCGGCTGTCCAGTTGGAGTACTCTTCTTGCCGTTGATTTTGTTCAACTTGTTTGCCTCCTCTGACTTCTCGCCGTCGCCCAGCAAATTGAAGGCCTCGGCTCGCGGCACCATATAATCGCACAGACTAAGCGTGTGCACCACGGTGGGTCCATTGCGGCGCAGTGTGCGCCACTCGAGGGGTTCCCCCTGCAGGGCCAGCACCACATGCAAATACATTGTGCCATTGCGTCGTGTCTTGAGCGGCACATCTAGTTCAAAGTCATGATCAAATGGCTTTGTATAATCGAAATGTTCCTCCTTGTAGAGATCCTGCACCTCGGAGGCAATTGGAGTACGTGTCAGCGAACTGAAGAGCGCCAACTGCATGCGCGGCTGTTCGGCCAGGAATGATGTGTAGCAGGGGGAGCCGCTGCATTGCAGCGTTGTGAATATCTGTGACATTTGATAGATGGAATGGATTATGTAGGCCAAAAATGCCACGCCCACCATTGTTGAGATCGAAGGCATCGCCATGACGGTGGAAAATTATTTAGTAATTCGAATGTAAAATGCGTGATGCCAACGCCACAAAACTAAAGCGGCAGATGAGGCGAAATGCTTGACGTCGGCGTTGACAGTTTATATGAATTGAGGCAAACAATAAAACTAATAAAATTCGTAATTAATGTACATCGCTATGCGATAATTGCCGGCGTATCCACGGTTGCCACACTTGGTACTTTTGTACCAAAACTGGGTACCTTACCACTTCGTTGGTACACTTCTTATTGCTCACCAGTGTGAACAGCCGCGACTAAAGTGAAAAACCCCAAGCCAAAGTCACATATACAGTCCACTTAACATACTATTCCTGGTTTATTCGACAATTTCAAACGAAAAACGGTCACATTAATGTTGATTGCGCGCTTTTTAAATTGTAAATTATTTTTTATTTCGGTGTTTTTTGAAAACAAATCCAGCCGCCGTCCAGGATATTTTTTTCTATTACAATTCAAATCGCCTCTTCAAACTGAACAAGAGATACTGAAAAAGTGTTGCAAAACTCCACACACTTAGTGTAGCTCACTCTGTCAATTGCAATTTGTTGATATATCACTCAATTCGTTGTCTGCGTCGCACTTAACAAAGATTCGAATGGTTATTTAAATATTATTTTTAATTTTCTTGAAAAAAAAAAAACAGTTTATTATGCGCCACATGCAGAAATACTAAAAAAATATCAAGTAGGGTTTCTTGCTACAGCGCGTAACTGTCACACTTGGTTGCTTTCAGCAGTGTGACCATTTATTACATTTGTATGTTGAGAAATCGATACACGGTTCTGTGATTTGGCGGTCGAGCTGCATCTTAATCGAATTCAAATTCAAATTTAACACCTAATTTCTTGGCCGGTTTAAAATCGATAATTGCCACTAAAAGGAAAATCGAATTTAAGCGAACGTTAACATTTAACGGTTTCAGTTCGATAGACGACAGTTAAGGAAAATCGAATTCAAATTCAAAGCATAGCGCTTTCTTTATTTGGTAGCAGTTTTATTTAAAGGTTTATACATATTACATATATAGTATAGATATATACAACATGAACTTGTAAAATTAGGTACTAGAGTTTGTTTTTGTTTTGTTTTGTTTTAATTATGTATATATAATTATTACTATTAAGTACTATTACTTTTCGTCACGCACAAAATTTCCAAACCTTTGGAATAAATTAAACGACTAAAATGTACACATTACGAAACAAAAAAAAAATAGGGCTTTTTGCATAAAAAGTTGATGAAACATATTCGAGTCTGTGGAATTTTAATAAACAGTTGAAAGGGAGAAAGGAAACAAAGAAAAATGAAAACAGAGAGAGAGAATGAGAGCGAAAGAAAGGGAGGGGGACAGTTATGAACGATCGATGTATGTATAAATATGTGGACATTGTTTGCTTGGTACATAATACGAATGAGAGTGCGAAAACGAAATAGAAATAGTTAAAAGAAAGATATGTTCGATGATGAGTGTATCTGTATGGTATGATATAGAATGGATTCAATTAATGTAACGCATAAATAGACGAGGGGGATAAGAGAAACGCCAGCTTAGGCGAGACGCTTTTTTCGACTAGGTGACAAGATTTTCAGCATTGTAACAACGGGCGCCTCAAACGACATGGAGACGACAAAGGCCAAGAAATAGGATGCGACCGTCAGACCAAAGAACATGACGACCTAAGGAATACAACAAAGATTTCAATTAATATGGATTACAATTGATTGCAATTGATGATAGACTCACCATTAAGTCACCTCCCAAATGGAGCGGCGCATCCGAATTGAGCGCCATGGAGCGTATGACAATGGGATGCACCAGATAGGCACAATAGGTCACACGCGAGAAGGGATATAGGCAGGGTGCTGAGAGCAGAGAATTAATATAGCCACCATAGCCCGTGGAGCAGGCAATCGTGATCCAGGCGAGTGACAATGCCCAGGCCGAGTGACTCAACGAGCTGTATGCGGCGGCTGTGAACTGTGACAGATCCGTCTGATACAATCCAAAGACCAAAACAAACAGATTCAACATGGCCAATGTCCAGGCGCTGGCCACCGTCAATTTGGGCAAACGTATTTTGCAATTGGTACGAAACAATATCCAGCCCACGGCCATGCCAATCAGATAGGGTCCCAATCGAGTCCAGGGCTTGTCATAGATCTTGTCGAAGAGCGCCAACGGATCGTCGGTATTCGGACGATGATTGTTCGTAAAGGCAACCACGGCCGTCGTTATCCAGGACAACACAAGGAATACCAGAGTCGTAATCGCAGAGAGCTTGAAATGACGCACACCCACAATCAATATGATGGCACCGATCATATAGAACTGTGTGTCATTAGCCAGATACCAGCTCCACAACATGCACTGAAGAAAAAGCGAGAAGAGTTTTCAATTAGATTAAAGTAAGAAAGGACAATTATGTTATCAGCTTAGGATAAAGATTTGATAAGCTCTATAAAGATATGTATAAGTGTATAAAAATAATATATATTATAAATATATGAGTTTTTTAATTTAGTTAAAATATTCAGAAATATATATATATATATATATTATATATATTTCCAACTAATTCTTTACATTATTTATTGCAAAATTTCAGAGTTGAGTTGAGGTATTTTCAAGAAAATACCAAGTTTTCCTCCTATTGATTGATTTTCCTCCGAATATTTCCAAATTTGGTTAGGATATATTCACAATTTGTAAGTTTAGTTAAGATATCTTAAGAAACAAGGAAGTTTTACCTACTATAGGTTGATTTCCTGCCGATTATTCATATGACAGCTATAAGATATAGTAATCTGATCTCAGTCAAAGTTGGTTAGAATGCATCAAACAATATGAAACACACAATCTGTAAGATTGGTTGAGATATCTTAAGAATCAAGGAAGTTTTTCTTACTAAAATTTGATTTTCCCTCGATAATTGCTATGACAGCTATAAGATATAGTAATCTGATCTCAGTGAAAGTTGGTCAGGATATATAAGATAATATCGTATTCACAATTTGTAAGTGTAGTTAAGATATCTTAAGAAACATGGAAGTTTTTCTTACTATAGGTTGATTTCCTGCCGATTATTTCTATGGCAGCTATAAGATATAGTAATCCGATCTGTGCTATATCGACATATGTACTGCCTGCAACAACTCGATGAAACTTTACCAAAGTTCCTTAAGATGCTATAATAATGTAGAGACATACCACCCGTTCAATGTCCTTAACAAGACTATATCTAATTTAAGGAGTCTGCCACGTCTACTACTTAAATCGTGACACACTTATGATGCCCTACAAAGGGGATTAGAATCTTGCAAGGGACTTACCATCTCATCAACGGGAAACAGCGTATTGATATAGAGTATGTTGCGCCACCAATAATCGGGGCAGGTGACATGATCCATCGTTGGTGGATCAAAGATGGAATAGGCAGCAAGATATTTCATAGTGACCTGAACGACGCCAAGCACAAACAGATAGGGAGCTGTGAGGCGCATGAAGCGATAGGCGACCAGGCCAAAGAAGTGGGCGGTGCCAGCGGTAAATTCATTTGCACCTTTGCTCAGTTTGTTCAACTTGCCCTTGGCATTTGTGCGGAAATATAGATAAGAGATAAGGAAACCACTGATAAAAAAGAACGTATCCACACTAAATGGTCCATTGGTGATTGCCTGAAAGAAGAAATTCTGTTCGACCTCCTTGCGCATCTCCATGTTGTCCGAATACTTGAAGACGACAATGCACGTGTGTCCGAGTATCACCCAAGCCATGCTGAACGCACGCAGGCCATGTATACAGGGTATTGTGTCGGCGCCCACATTGCGATCACAAATGGCATTAAAGTTCGTGATGGCCGAGAAGGAGAGCAACAGTTCCGAATAGATGCTCAGCTTCTCCGGCTCATGCAGATGCCCCTCCAGATGCTCATCGGAGTTGCTGTTGTTGTTGCCACTGCGACGAGTGTTGTTGCCACCACTGTTCGTCGCATGATGATGATGATGATGATGGTGATGTATGTGCGTCATATGCTCATGATCATGATGCTCATCATGATGCTCATCATCGTGATGATCATGATGATCATGATGATGTAGTCCATTGCCGCTATCATTATCCCCAGTTAATGTTGGCGGCAAATTCAATACAAGTTGATTGAGTTGCTTCAGTGCATCCGTTTGATTCGTTTGCTTCAATGCCTCATCGTGGGCCATCATGGTGTCGGAGTAATCCGAGGAGGCACAACCAATGCCCGAGCTTGTCTCGCTGTTGTTCATCATCTCCTTGTCCTGCTGACGCAGTGCCTCCTGCAGTTGGCGTGTCAAGTAAATCTCATAGAGTGTGCCACAGCAGATCAAAGCCAACACGATGCAAGAAACCACACTGAGAGAGGCAAGAGTCGGAAGAGAGAGAGAGCCAGAGAGCCAGAGAGACAGAGAGAGAGAGAGGCTTGTTAATTAGCTATACAAACGCTGAGAGGGCGTGGCCCCCTTGGATAGTTTCGCTTTTCTTTCTTTTTTTTTTTTTTCGGGCCGCACACGATTCCAACTGCTAATGGCATGTGCCAACTCTCCGATGAATCTATCGGGGGACTAGCTGGGTAACCGGTAAACCCGTTAAGGGTCCACTGTTTGCTCAAGCCATTAGCATGTCGTATCAGTTTTTTTTGGTTTTTTTTCTGTTAAATTTTGAAAGTGAATTTGTAACTCCACTCACATTAGCAGGCAGAAGGTCTTATCCGACCAAATGTTAAACTCCTTGTCCGTTGGCACCCGTATGTCCAGCACTCGCACCTCCCGACTGGGCAACTCCAGGCGTGCATAGGAGCTCATCTGTTGCACATCAGCAATGCTGCAGCTGGAGGGCAGACACATGCCTGTGTAAATGGTGCGTAGCTATCATGTGGCGAGGGAAGTGGGAAGTAGTGAGAGTGGGTTAATAGGGAAGGCAGTTACTTAAGTTGCTTCTCAAATAGGAAGGAATAGTTCTGATCTGCTGTCGGCTGAGAGAAGCAAGAGTGATTATTTGGTACTTCTCTGTACAGCTTCTCGCTGCTCTTCAACTTCTTTCCTTACATTCTGTTTCTCAAATCTCTCATTCACTTCTTCTTCAACTTGTCTCTTCACTCAATCCTTGATCATTCATTTATCTCCCATTAACATTATTCGATTCCTTTAAACTTCTCCGATTTGAACTTCTCTTGTTGCTCATTTCCTTCTCTAAGCACATTTAGTTTCTCTAAACGCTACTCCATTTCTCGTACTGCTTGCATTGCAATCATTGCTCAACTTCTCTAATACTTTACTCTAAGCTTCTCTCGCTCAACGTTGCCTGGCTTCTCTCATCTCTTTTCCTTTCGCTTACAACTTCCTTCTCTTCTACTTCTTAAATTCGAAACTTTGCTTTACTTCTCATATTGCTTCTCTAATCAACTCTCCCTCCTCTAAACACTTCCTCATCTCATAGTTTCTGTCTAAACGTTGTTTAGCTTCCCTAATCGCTTCTTCTTCTGTTTGTCTCCATAAGACGCCGCTTCCTTGTTTAAATTTCAAATTATATTCATTGTTTCACTTCTCTAATCATTGCTTTTATCTTTATTCTCCCTGATTATCGCTAGCTTATAGCTTATTATACGCTTTTCTCATTGCTCATTGTTGATTTCATTTTTTTTTTTTTCATTTATTGATTGTTTGCTTAGCTTCTCTCATCGCTACTCCACCATCTAATTACTTTTCCCTTCTCTTAACTCATATACTGTTTAATCAGTGTTTTGCTTCTCTAATCGCTTCTTCTAAGCTTCTCCCTCTCTAAAAACGCATCTACCTCGCTTCTCTCATACATTTTCTTATAGCTCTTATATATTTTAGTCAATGTTTGCTTCTCTAAATGTTTCTTTCTCAATTATTGATCGATGCTTTGCTTCTCTAATCGCTTTTCTTTCATCTAATCACTTTTAACTCCTATTAACTCTTCCCTCCTCCTCATGACTCGTATTCCTCATATACAGTTTAATCATTTTAATCATTGTTTTGCTTCTCTAATCACTTCTTCAAATCTTCTCCTTCCCATGCTCTTTAATCTTTCTAATCGCTTCTCCCTCTTCTAAGTACTTTGCTCGTTCTCTTCTTCTCTGAATGTCTAATCTAAATAATGACTTCTCACTTATTTAATAACTACTCTAATCGCTTCTCGCTTTGGTTAATCACCGAGGTTGCCACACTTACCACCTGCGTTGGCACCGTCTCGTTCAGCTGCAACTTCAGCACATAGAATCCGGGCAGAAACGGCGGCGGTGCATTGTAGACGCTGCTGTAGGCACGAGAGAATGCCTCGGCAAATGGCAAACCATTGTCCTTGCCACTGTCCTTGCCAATATTGTCGTTGTTGCTGGTGTTGTTGTTGTTGTTGCTTTTGTTGTTGTTGTTGTTGGTGGCACCTTCGTAGATGGCATCGCAAAGGGCCAACGAACCCATCCAATAATTGTTGCCATAGAAGAAACCCGATGTATAATGACCGGAAGCATCGTCCACTGTAAAAACAGAGAGAGAGAGGGAGAGAGAGAAGGTGAGAAGTGAGAAAAGTGAAGGGCAATTTAATGTGGGAACTGCTGGGTGTGGTAATAGTAGCTGTGCATGTGGCATGCCGCATGCCCCCAATTAACATTGCCTCAAATCTGCGAATCTAAAACTCTTTCGCTTTCTTTCACTTTGAATTGCTGTGTGTGTGTGTCTGTCTGCCTGTGTGTGTGTGTGTGTGTGTGTGTGTGTGGGGCACAGCTTAGCTTCATTATATAATGTTGCTTGCCCCCCTTTGCTCGCTGGTTGCCTCGCTTGCAACATGTTGCCACAACTGTTGTTGTGTGTCAGTCGTTGATTTTGCGTCCAGTTTCCACAAGTTGTTGATCTTCTGCTTCAGTATTGTCGCTGTCTTCGTTGTTGTTGCTGTCAATTGTTGTTGCTGCTGTAACCAGTTGTTGCTGGAAGTGGCAGCAACAGGTTTTCATATACCCATTACCAAAAATTACCAAAAACGGGTATGATAACCCTTTACTATTTGCAAAGCAGAATAATTTTAAAAATTATATTAATCACCATATTTATCTCAGTTTTTTTTTCACAATTTGTTGTTACATTTTATTATTATTTTTTAATTTTATGTTTTTGTTATAATTGTTTCTTTAACTTTTATTTAATTTTTATATTTTTTTTTTTCAGTAAGTTATTTAATTGTTATTTGTTCCTTTTTTAATTTGAATTTAAACTTTTTTTAAATTTTATTTTGTTATAATTTTGTCCATAACTTTTAATTTCTTTTTTATAATTTATATATATATTTATTTTAATTTAGGTTTTTTTTTATTATTTATTAAATTAATTTATAAGCTTTTATTATATCTTTTATTATTATTTATTTATTATTTTCTTTACTTATTATTTTTTATTTAGTTTTATTTATTTACTTTGATTTTTTAATATTTTTTATATATATATTTTATTTTGTTATTATAATTTTTTAATTTCATTTATTATATTCTATTTGAATTAATTATTTATTCTTAATTTTGTTTCGATAGTCAAATTTATTTTGTTTTAATGCATTTATTTTATATATTTATTATTTACCATTTTTTTGTTCAAACTTTCAGAATTTTAGTTGCCTAAAGAAATGGCACATGGATATCTTTGTGTTATAGACACAACTTTTACATGGTTTTTTTTTTCTGCATTTCATTGAAATAATATGAAAATAAAAGGTTTTTTTTTATGAACTGAGACATTTGGATCAAAATTCTATATAGTATATTCTATAAAGTATATATAATTATAATCAGCATCAATCTGGTCGTTGTAATCCCATCTCTACGATTAGGACCTTGTGCATCTAAAATTTAATTTTTAATTTGTAAATTCCTGAGTTGCATATTCACAAATAATGTATTACTAGAGCAATCTTAAAGATACAAGCTTCAGTTCACTTCTAAGTATAGAATATCTTGCTATTCAGCAATTCTCAAAATTTCAACACAATCGCTTAATAAACACAGAAGTTATCAAAGCAAATATGTTGCTCTGTGAAACGCAAAGGGAAGAAGAAGCAGCACAGCACGACACACAGTTACAGAGCCTGCAGTTTGTTGGGCTGTGTGTGTATGTGTGTTATTATATTTCTTTGTATATGCATGTGTATGCAAATATGTGATAGGCTCTCATAGCACTGTTTGCTGGGTATCTGAGAGTCGGGCACACTCGACGTGAGCGCGTCTTTTACTTTTGCCTTTCTGGGAAGTTGTAATTGAGGAGCGACAACTGAAGCTGCAGCAGTTGCTCAGCGACTGCGCAACACTTTGTTGTTGTTAGTTGTTGTTGTTGTTAGTTGTTGTTGTTGTTGTTGTTGTTAGCTGTTGTTGTGTTTGTTGCAGACATTTTGACACTTTTGGTTGACAACTTTTGCATGAACATGAACATGTCTTCAACTTCCTCGTAGACAAAACGCACATTGCCTTGACCAAGCTAAGAGAGTTATGAGTGCTATAAAGTGGTACAGCTAAGTGGAAGAGGGGAGCAGGAAGACGAGCTAGATGGAGTGATGAAGGAGTGTCGGAGGGGGGGGGCAGGAGAGGTGTTGTTGTTGCCAGTTTATTAAGTGTCGTGTTGCGTGCAACATAAATGGCCCTGACCATGAGCTGGTTTTTGGGATGAAGACGTAAACGGCGAGAGAGTGAGAGAGAGAGAGGGGGGTTTATTAAAGGGGGGGGAAGCGGTTTAGTTTTGTTAACTTGGCTAAATACTTAGCGCCTTGGTAATTGCATTGTTGCGCATTATTAGCCAATATTATTAATTAATTAGGCCAATTAAATGCGGCAAAAGTTTTGACCCATTTAACACACGCGCGCAGTCTATCTCACTCTCTCTGTGTCTCTTTCTCTATGTCTCTCTGTCTTTATCTCTCTCTCTCTCTCTCTGTCTCTCTCTCTCTCTCTCTCTCTCTCTCTCTCTCTCTCTCTCTCTCTCTCTCTATCTCTCTTGGTCTCTCTTTGTCTCTGCATCAATTTCCCCCATCTGCCTCACGCTTCCCAACTCTGGCGCTCCTCATCTTCGCTTCTCTCTCTCTCTCTGTCTGTCTGTCTCTCCCTCTCTGTCTCCCTCCCAGTCTCTGTTTCGCGCTGTAATGTTTAAACATGTTTTCAATCCAATTTGCGATTGAGGTCATTTGATTTGCCTTGCGTTGAGCGTTTCTTTTGCTTCTTTTATGTAATTGTTGGACCAACTTATATATTTTGGTTATCAGCTGATCATAGTCCCCTCTGTCTCTGTCTCTGTCTCTGTCTCACTGACTCACTCTCTGTTTCTCTTAGTTTAGTAGTAGTCAAATTTCAGCATAACTTTGTGTTATGCTTTATTTGTTCATCATTTCTGATGTCTCATGTTCAATTGAACGTGTCATTCAAGCGTTTAACGTCTTCCAAAAGAGGGCTCCAAAAACAGGGCGGGCCGGGCCGCGGAAATGGCTAAGAAACGAGACAATAGCATCGCCACGATCCAAAATTTTGTGTAAATGCTAGTCTCAATATATATATACATATATGTATATATATATACATATATGTATATATATATATATATTATAAACTGATGAAACAGACCCCGAGCTGCACATCAAGGTAACTCTGCAACGTACATGACAATGCTTTGATCACTCACCCGAAGACCGTACAATTGCCGGAAAGCTAAGACCCTCCCAACGCCCTCTCACTCACTCACTGGGTTGCAAACCAGGTAGTGTTAGCTTCGTAAAATCTCAAGTGAACTTGGCTACCGTTTAAACAAATCTTTAGACACTTGTTTTTCTCTTTACAAGCACTTTGTACCCATATCAATTCTTGTCTTGCCCCGCAAGGTCGTCACTGCAGACGAGTCTACAACAAAAAGTCAGATCAGGGTTACAAGAGCTGGGCAAGTGAAGGGAAGACGTTCAATCGAAGCGCGCTGAAAGTTTGTAGATATGCACTCGATAGCCTTTATCTCTTGGTTTTGGCTTTGGTTCGTTTATGCGGCTATTCTTGGCGCATTCATAGAGATTCGAGACCAACAAAGTTCGGGAAATATATATTATGAATAATTACATTTAAATGAATTAGTTCAAAAGTCAAAATAATAATAAGTAAAAATAATAATAATAATATAATTATTGAATGTTTGAACTGCATTCTTATTTCAAATATAAAATTTAAAACATGAAGTTTTTTTTTTTTTTCATTTGAAAATAACGTAACTGAAGCTTTTGTTAATAACATTTATTTAAAATTAGCATAGCATAATTGAAAGCAAAATGTTTTCTGTTTAAAACAAGCTAAGCTAAAGCTTTTGTCATGGACTTCTAGTTGTTCATCTAACCAAAGACTAAGATATGCTTCAAGTAGCTTCAAGGAAAAATCTGTTTAACAAATTAAAAATATTGTTTATATAATTATTGAGACAGCAAAGATGAAAAGTTGAATTAACGAAAGAAATATAATAATTATAATATAATATATAATACTAAAAAAAACTAAAAAAAAAAAAAAAAAAAAAAAAAATATACAGAGGTGGTCAAAAGTATTTACACAACGTATAAAATTTTACACATTCAACTTTGTGAGCTTTTTTTATTGTTGTTGCTGATAGTGATTTGCCGAAAATTTGATTTTCTTGGAAAGGTTGATCTATGAAGAAACACATGAAAAAAGAAAGAAGAAGAAAACTGTCCATACGTACAAAATAGAAGCAAATGAATTGGTACCTGCAAGTAGTCAAAAGTATTTACACACATTTTTTTCGCGACAAAAGTATTTACACAATACAAATAATTAATTTTTTTTTGGTATTCCTTTGAGTAAGTGTAGTTGTGAGTTGAAATATTTAAATTTTGAGCTTGTCATGTAATTCTGTGTTTTTATTTTAGAAAAAATACTTTACAAAATGGTTGAAACAAAGGAGTTATCTATTGAGGTTAGGTGTGAAATTGTACCTAAATTCAAAAGCGGTATTTCGGCGTCAAAATTATCTAAATACTATAAAATATCACGAAAAACCGTGTATAATTTAGTTAAAAAAAAGACACCCAAGGAAATTTGGAAAACAATAAGAGATCTGGACGTAAATTGATCATAAACGTAAAGGAATGCAGGAAATTGTTGGGTGTAGTCGTGGAAAATCCTAGAATAAGCCCAATAAAAGTTGCAGCAGCATCAAAAATGATAATTGGCAAGAAAGTTAGTGATGCTACAGTGCGTCGTAGATTAAAAGATATCAATGTAAAAACATATGTTGTCCGTAAAGTAATCAATATTACGCCGACAAATCAAGCAAAACGACTTGCATTTGCTTTGGAACACAAAAATAAGCCCATAGAGTTTTGGCACAACGTATTGTGGACAGATGAGTCCGCTTTCCAATTCCAGGGCTCTTTTGCTAAGCACTTTAAGCATTTACCACGATCTCAAAAGAATATTGCTGTGCAGCCACTCAACAGATTTGGTGGTGGCTCAGTAATGTTTTGGGGATGCTTCTCCTACTATGGATTTGGCGATTTAGTACCGTTGGAGGGCACTCTAAATCAAAGCAAGTACATTGATATTTTAAATGATCATGCCTTCGTCTCGGGAAATAGATTATTTCCAACCAGTGACTGGATTCTGCAGCAAGATAATGCTCCGTGTCATAAAGGACGGTTACCCACAACATTTTTAAGTGACGTGGGTCAGGAGGTTCTGCCTTGGCCTCCGCAGAGTCCTGATCTAAACATTATTGAACATGTTTGGGCCTTTATTAAGCAGCAAAGAACCATCAATAAGAATCGCAAACGAGATGATACTATCAAAGAAATTAAAGACATTTGGTCAACATTGACGGCTGAATTTGCGAGAAGTTTGGTTGCATCAATTCCAGACAGGTTGCAAGCTGTCATTGATGCTGAAGGTGGCGTAACAAAATTTTAAATAAGTTAAAACTATGTAAATAAAAATACAAAATAAAAATCTTAAATTAAAATCTTAATTTAAGTTGAAAAAAATTAGTTCAAAGTTCTGTGTAAATTCTTTTGTCGCGAAAAAAATGTGTGTAAATACTTTTGACTACTTGCAGGTACCAATTCATTTGCTTCTATTTTGTACGTATGGACAGTTTTCTTCTTCTTTCTTTTTTCATGTGTTTCTTCATAGATCAACCTTTCCAAGAAAATCAAATTTTCGGCAAATCGCTATCAGCAACAACAATAAAAAAGCTCACAAAGTTGAATGTGTAAAATTTTATACGTTGTGTAAATACTTTTGACCACCTCTGTATATATATATATATTATTTTGTACTAAAGTGAACAAATTTGAATTAAAATATATATAGGCTATTATGTTCCCAATTATATATACAAATTTTCAACAATATAACTTGACATAGTGCTGAGTTCACACAGAACATTGATGGGCATACAGCTGGAGATAGAGATAGAGATAGATATAGTTAAAGAATGCGCTCTCTATTGCTTCAGCTACGTCTTCCAGCTGAGTTCCACAAATATGATTTCTAATTTCCACCTGTTGCATATTTCTTCACATAATCATTATACTCGCTTTACTCTACACTTCGGCAGGGGAGGGGGGGGGGCTGCAAAAAGCGTGCCAAAGCAGCTAACGTTTATGTAGCTAAATAATTCTCAACTAGCTGAGAATCAATACTGTTCATAGGAAGCTCATACAGTAGACTCCGAATAGTTGGTT